>JAGWCC010000062.1:2400000-3000000 GCA_022651775.1 Drusus annulatus
TCCGGTGGCGGGTAGGTCGACCGGTGTGCCAGCAAATATCTTTGGTGAGAAACCGATTGAAAATATTTAATTTTGGATAAAAACTCCAAAAATAACGGATTCTTCAGAAAACTAATACCAACGGGTCCAGTGACAGCAAAGTCACCGAAATAAAGTAACCGGTCAGGAAAATCGATCATTTCTACTTGTGGATTTTGTGACACGCGTTGACGTTGGTTTGCTTCGTTATTTGTGTTTTTGGTAATAAAAAATACTCTTCAAATTTAACAGAACAAAACATTGACACTTTAAGATACACATTTTTTGATCAGTTAGTACGCTATTTTTAGACGTCGAAAAGAAAAGGGAATAGAAATCCGCATATTGCCCTTTATGCATCCGTCATTAGACGTAAAAAAAGTTTTTCGAAAATTTTGGCGTTTAAATTAGTAGACTTGTACCTTCAGACTATAAGGACTGTTTAAACCTGAGGGTGAATTCTCGCAATATAAAAATATGATCATTATCATTTTACGTATTATATTATGAACTTTATTAAGTTAACCTCGACACAGGTCTCCCTTGTGACTAAATCACTAAACCAAATATTATGTTAATTTAATTTATGTGTGATGTAATTCATACGGTGTATATTCCAATAATATGCCTGGTCTTTAATAAAAAAAGGTAAAAAATAAAAATTAAAACCGGTCTACTTATCTTGGAAAATAAATTTAAAAGTAAACATCAGAGTTGACACACAAAACATGTAACGCGAAAATATTATCATATTTGTGAACATAGAGGTGGGCTAAAAACAACGTCAAAATATTATTTTACAATAATTCCTTTAACAAATCTTAATGCTTTTAGTCTTATTTTTGGACCTTGCATTCTTTCTGGTACCTACTTATATAACATCCAATCGTCAATTTAACTTTTCCTGATATATAAGTGAGATCATTCAAAAGTAGACATAATATTTTATAAAACTCAAACTATTATTTATTAAATAACCTTTACTACTTATTCAACCGAAGTTCAATAACTGAAAAACATAGTCTTAGCCGTAAAATCTTATCTAGAATAATCGGTCTGCAAGATTTCTCTTTTCAGTATTTTGTAAAAACAATATTTACTCTTTGAAGGGTGGTGATAAGTATACTTCTAAGTAGTTAGTACCATACATGTTAATCAGAAAATTAAAATGTGATCAGATTGATGGATTACGTAACTTATGTAATTTACTAATTACACATTCCCCAGTTTCAATGTTTAGTTTCATATAAAATTATATAGTACTTTCATATGCAAGTCTTTAAATACAAAACAGGTGTATTTGGATTTCTACAAATAAAGAGGACATAGTACACTAGAAATAAATTGATGAGTGGCGTTTTTAAAAAAATAGGCGGATACCAAACAATAGGACAAATTAATTTGCATTCGTTAATGAGGAAAAATACAATTTCTTGACAGGTAGGTGAAGTCGAAATGAGAAGATTTCACCAAGAACTCGAATTTTATTTTTGTTATTTCATAGTGACGTTAGGCACGAAGCTCGCATCTGCACAGACCGGCTGTTGAGCCGCGTAGCGTTGTAACCTTAGAGTACTCTTACTCCGAGGTTGTAACCGCTCTGTGCGGATTCTACAAAGAACTACTTCATTTTGTGGCAGTTCACACTTCACACATTTTTGAGTGTGTGAATACTTCAATTGAAGTTACAAAGAAATATGAAGACTACTAAAAACTCACAAAGAACTACCTCATTTTGCGGCAGTTCACACTTCAATCGTAGTTAGACTTCATAGGGTACAAATAACTACTTCATTTAGCGGCAGATAACTACTTTATTTTGTGCACACTTCAATTGTAGTTATTTTGCCGATTTCAGTTCTTTCGCTAGACACGCCCCCCCCATGAAAAATATTTTTTGGCGACCGACCTGGTTACTCAGTTCTAGTTCTTTTCGATTTCAGATCGCTAGCCATCCTCACCCCCCATGATTTTTTTTTCGGCAAGGAACTGGTACCAGTTTTTTTTTTGATTTCAGATCGACTTCTATGAAAGCATTCACCGTGAAAGGTTCATTTTATAGAACTAGCAGTTCGTGAAGCATTCACAAAACTTTGAAGTTTTCCCCAACGCCAGAGCCGCGAATGCGAATGAAACAACCTAAGGTATGAATTCATTAATTCTAATAAGCATATTACTATAATCTAACACGTTTTCATCTGAATATCTCGGAAAGTAACTAATTCATCGCGTATAAAAATAAAATCTGGTTCTTATCGCTAATTTTATTGCTGAAAAACGATTTGGAAATCGTTTTACGGCAAGAATTTGAATAGTAGGGGTCAGTTTTCAATTATATATAAATACTTACATCTTAAGGGCGCCAGTTTAAAACATTTGATATTACTTTTACAGATTCATCACAAGAAATTAAATAATTAAGTAAGTGAATCTCGGGAAAATTGTGTTATATCCTGCTCAATAAAAAAGCATAAAGAAGTTGATGTTTTTTGCGCAATATATTATGTCCTAGTATTCCAAAAGTTTGGCGTGCCTATATTCTTTGACGATGCATTAGCATGAAGTTAACATTAGAATCACACCAAAAGGGCTGCCGATAGAAGTTATAAAGTATTTTTACCACCCTGTATACGCCTAAGGAGTACACATAACAATACACGTATAACCACCGTATAATTAATTACGGAATAAGCAGGGATCCTTCATTGAGTGTTGTTTTATGCTAAACGTCTGGAACCTTATCAAAATCCTGCTAACCAAATGTCTTTCTTGTCAGTTTACACAGCAAACTTTGCCAGCCCAATTGAAGTTCATGCAAGGAAAACAAGCATTGTTTTGAATTACGGTCGAAGAATTATGGAGAATATGGAAGACATATTAGTTACTACAAAAACATTTTTAAAATAGCTACAATAGTTCAATTATATTAGTGTTAAAAAAGCAGGCAAGGCAAGGCATCGATAAATCTTAAAGTGTGGATTCCGAATTGAGAAATTTCTAACGATAAACGAAAGTATTGAAAGAGTCACTCGAGAAAAAAATCATGTAGATTAAATGGCGATTACACTGAAGACGACAAATAGCAATTAGTGTAGTTGCCTAAACCAGGTGTAAATGTTCTTTGTGCAAAACCATACGAATATTTAGCATAAAATATCAAAATCACATTTAGGCTTTTCACAAGTAAGATATTATTGAATCGTAGTAGAATTTACTTTATTTTATTTTGATTCATAAAATCAATTATTGCTTTTGACATATTTGCTAGGTTAAACTTACGTAAAGCCATTTCGCCTCATAAATAGATTCGAATTATATTGTGGTGAAGCAATTGACAAACGATTAATCCATGGAAAACCATTTTATGCGTAAACAACAACCAACTTCATTATATTTTAATTATTTTTATATAATTTCATGGTTATTTTCGGTTGTTTTCTTATTATGTAATATATTAATTCTCCTATCCTTAATTAAAAGATATATATATTTACTGTCAGATTGTTTAATAAAAAAAGAAGAAAAAAAGTATATATATTACCAACTTTCGTTTGTATTATCGATGCGGTTTTTCATCTATTGGAAAGGTTATGTGAGAGAGATTTTTTTTTTGTTTTTGTTTAAATATACTAAGTAATGACGTCTGTGATTAAAATAAAAAAAATGTAATTAATATATACCTTTGTAAAATGTAATTATATAGATTTTTTATTATTGAATCGGTTGACAAGCTGGTATTGTAGGAGTTCAACGGAATTTATTGTATGTACCTATGTAACTTTTGAAAAAAAAAAATCATTAATTAGATTTAGGAAACTCATTTTTAAAGCCATAATTAAATATCAAAATAAATAATTGATAATTTTCAATGATAACTAACTTATAACGTGTCACAATTGAAGTGTTTACTGAAAAGCTATTTATATCATCTATTGCAGGGGTTCTTAACTATTTTCATGACAAAATAACGATAAATCCTCAAATTTAAACAGTTAGAAGTTAGTAAATGAAGGACAATGTCAAATATCGCACTAATTGTGTTTTGTCATTTAGAATATATGTTTATACTATTTTTTTATGATTCTATTATAAATATTAATAAATACATAATTTTATGATACACAATAAAATAAATATATATTATTGTGTATAATAATATATATGTATATATTATTGTGTATCATAAAAAAATAAATATATATATTATACTACTTACTCGCTTACGCCACTCTTCTTCCAAATCTCAAACCCCCTGATCTATTGTAAAAACAAACGTTTGAACAGAAAGCACAAAATCTGGTTTTGTGACGAACTTAAAGCTCTTGATCGAGGACCTCCGCCGTCTTGAAATATGCACAGCCATTTTTATTTACTTTTTCTCGGCCAAAGCAACTTCATATTTTGACGTCATGTTTACCTTCAGCTGTGGACCATTGAAATATTCAGAGATGAATCTATTATACAATACAAGTCACCATATTGATAGTGCCCTATTTTCAATTGGACTTAATAAGAAAGATGGTTTCGAATTGTTTGACGTAGCTGGGTAGAAACTACTAGGAAATAAAATACATTTTAATTCAGTTAATTTTTTCTCGGATAAATATTTAAATCACTCTGCGGCATTGATTCTTCACATTCACATAACCACGGCTTACAAAATACACGTCTGTTGCGGTTTTCAACAGCCATTATGCATGGGCGTAGGAAGCATACTCAACGAGCCACTAACTAACCCCAAGGACTCGGGCCCGAGCTACCCCCCCACCCCAACCCTCAGCCGACAGGTGCCTTTAATTGCCGAAATGTCCGCTGCTTTATGGTGCATCGATGAATTGCTGCCGCGTACGACCATCGATTAGAGAGCGACTTGTAAAGGTTAAGAATGTCAACGGTGATCTATAGAATTTTAATTGGGTATGGCAGACAGGTACGAAGGTAGAAAGGTGGTTAGCAATTGATTGATTTACAATTTTGAAATAAGTCAGTATACTAAATTAATATTGCCACCCATTACGCAACGTTAACAATAATATGCCGTCTTGTCGTATTTTTTAAATTTATTTAATTGATATTTCATGTCTTGGTAGTTGGTAATGGAAATCACGTTTAGATGTTAAAATAGCAAGTTCGAAGTTACTAATAATTTTCAGGTAGAAAAAGTCGTATACATTTTATGAGGTCTGATGTAGAAAGCTCGATTTTTTCAATCAGGCGAATTTCTGCTTTATAGTTAATATAATATATGCCAAAACACGCCCAGGCCACGTGGAATTTTAATTGAAATAAACACACAAATTATAGGATGAAACGAATCTTAGGGGGTCTTTAATTCCGCAGGAAAGAGAGAAGAGCTGTTAATATTGGCTAATTAGTCCCATAAGTGGCAGATAATAAAAAAATATTATTCAATACTTTCATAAGCCACACATGCCGACTGTTACTATTAACATATTTTGAAAAGAAACCTTACCCACCCACTTTAAACTACTGTAGTAGGTATTATAAGTAATTTGTATTTGTATCTGGCTTCACCTATATTTTGTTAAAATCCTTCAAAACTTAACTGTAGAAATGTAGACTAGGTTTTTTAGTCACTTCTTTTCATCCGTCACCGCACATCGATTCCCCGCAATGTTATGTCGCAATGTCACGAATTGATCATCAGAGAAACAATTGTTGTCAGACTGAGCAAGTGCCTGGCGACTTGTCTGATTGTCAGAAATACGGGATTTTTTCTATTGTCTTCGATGTTTTATAAATTACCAGGAAAAAACGTCCAATTTCATTAATTCATTCATATTTAATTCATAAGATATTTAATTAAAAATAGAAATAAATACTTTTATAAATTAAGGTTCAAAATTAAGTGGGAACAAAATTTTGATTTCAATTATAACTAGGGAAGGAAAACTACGGAAAGCTTGGGATGGAAATCAAATTTTGATCCGATAATCGAATTTGCGCCACAAAGTACTCGTCCATCAACAATATTCTATAGATACGTATCGAATTACTCGGCTGAAATCTAATCCGCTATATGTTGAATATCTCTATTTAAGAGAACTCACAATAAAGAAGGTCGACACTGTCGACAGCCAACTACGGGCTCTAAAATAGCAAACTGTATGTTTTGTTTATAAACATCTTGTAAATTGGATTACGTTTCTTGCAAAAGATTAACGTTATAGCTTACCTATTCGCTTAATGGGCTTTCAGCGCGCATTTTAAAATAGTAAAATTTATGTGAATACCGCCCAAGAGTCTCAACTTCTCCCAACTGCCCTAAGGCAGACCATGTCATCCCCAATTGTGGTATATAGTGAAACTGGAGGGAGTGGGGAAGGGAGAAGATGGGGAAGAGAAAGGTTGGTAATCACCTCTCTATTCAGATCTGGTCTCTAAACACGACTTTCTCCATTCCAAGAATTTTTTCGATTCTGAATGATGGTCTTTCTCCAGCGCGATACTAAGAGTATCTACAACCCTACGCATTACCATTATGCTTTAACCGACTGTTTTTTTTTTAGTAACACAATTTTCAAATTGAATTATTTAGTTTTGGGCTACATCCCTGTTGAAACGAGAAAATATTTAAATTTGAATTCCCTATTATTATTTATGGTACCTTTCCGCATTCTGCAAGTTAGCATAAGGATAATATGAGATATTCGTATTTTTCAAACTTGTGGAAAAGTTTTTTTCTTCTTGTAATTAATTGTAATAGTGCTGTTGTTTTAATTACCGTAAACAAATACTAGCAAAACTCTGCATATTTCCCTTGTTCGATGTGTTACGTGTTTATGTTTTATTATTATTTTTACAGAAGCCGCTTTTATGTTTTTTTTTGTCAAAACAAGAAATATTAATAACGTTCATTCCTGGATTTTTTGATTTTCATAAATAACAAAAACATAACCATCGTTTTTTGATAAAAATAAAATTTATTTCTTATTAAATATTCTTGAAACATTAAAAAAATCGTCCACATAATTCAAATAAATAATGAATGATGATGGAAAATATCTGAAAGCAATTTGAAAAACTTTTTGCATTGAAGTTTCAGAACATATTATATTATTGTAACACGAGTGTACCTTCAAAGGTACATAAGGAATTGAATTCACTGCGAGCTCAGAAGAAAATACGTCATTACCAAGAATAGTTTTCATTTCTTCTATTGTTGTAGCATTTTCTCGCAAACCTTGGGACCTATTTTATTTTAGTTTATATAAATATTAACCTGAAATTCTTTAATGACTTTCAGAGAACAATGTCAAACGGTTACAATTACGTGTAATCTTTGAACATAAATTTTAGACCGCGTAATACTATGAAATCTTATGAACTGATTTATTTCAAATAATAAAGATTTTATTTTTTGTTATAACAATAGTAACATGATGTCAGATCGCTCATAATTTGTACATTTACGGTAATGTTACAATAATTACACACAAATCTAAAGATTGTGGTCACTATGTTGTACTATTTTTTTTGTAGGTTTATTCTAAAATGAAACATTAATTATTAATTAGATCGAATACCAAAAATGAGGTTCCGATTAGGAGTGGGAACCGATTATATGCAGCTACAAACAGGAGACTTGACGATTATAAGCCATGCGATGAAAGCATTCCGGAAATACTCCAGATCCTACTATTGTAGCCTTTGTCTGATAATATATACTGCACTCGTGAGATAAGTGGAATAACTAATGCTTTTCTAAATCCTGGGTAGGGAATGGCGGGGTTTTTCGATGACATTTTGTCTGTTTTAACGCTTTGTAAAATGGAGAAAAGGGCACTAATTCCACACCCAAAGTGACAAGAACGTAACATTCCGTTGTTCTCAGTCTTTGCAGATTACTACATGTATGTATACGAGTATACATCTTACAGTTAAAATTGCTTCAACATAAAAAAAACAGAGAGAGCGGAGAATAGATGTACGGAAAAAAAGATAATTCAAATTAAACTAAAACAAAAAAAATTATACATATATGGCAACTTTTTAGTTAATTTCCGAAATACATTTTGAATGCAAAATAAATAAATAATCAAAAGCTGTGTTTTATTACAAAATATGATGTGTCAAAGCACCTACAGCGATTGAATTTAATTTATAATATCCTTCAATGGAAGCATTTTTCCCAACAAGCCTCCATTGAGGCCAGAGCTATGTTAGCAACTCAGAAGTAAAGTATATTGTACAGAGCCCGAGTATACTAAATTAGCGCATAACTGTTGGCCTTGTACACATCGACGCACTACTCCTTTTTACGTTTAGTAGCCACCTCTGCTTTGACGTTCCAAGACACAAAACAAAAGATTCGCCTCAAGTTTGCTTTATATCTGGTAGGATCGTGTTTGTTTTACCGGTAAAGCAATTGAAAGTGCTCTGAGGAACTCTCATTATTAAGCCCTTCTATCGACTAAGTGAGTGTTTATATCGATGAGCCCTTTAGTACTGGTGTACAATCGAAAGACACGACAAACGCAGACACCAATCATCTGTATACATTTTTTTATTGTTCATGGGTTACTTTGTGCAAAACTACTTTACTGCAAACTGTTGACATTTTGCAGTATGATGGAGTAACAATCTGCCAGCCTTTGTTTATCCTCTTTTTCATGATGACGTGTCTCTTTAAAACCTTGGTTTACTACTGAAATGAACCTCCGCACAACATTCCTAAAGAAAAATGCAAATGTGTTAGAAAAAGCTCATAATTTATTTATTTATTAATATTATATATTGTTTTCATATCTGACTATCCTCTAGAATCACAGACCGTCAGTGAGTTTACTGACTAAGAACACTTTTGATTATTTTTAGGAAAGAATAATACACTTAAAATTTAAATAAAATTAATACAAAAGCAGATCCACCACACATTTTTTGTGAAAAAAGGTATGAACTACATAAAGGTAACCAGAATAACGTAAAATTAAAATAAAACCAAAGCCATTACTCTCCAAACCGTTACATGGTATGCAGACAATGATTGAGCAGTCACGTCAGGCAAATCCGCTGTGAAAGTTAGTTGCAAATATGTTGTCTGGTACCGTGCGAAGCCGGAGGCTTTTAAGGTGATGAAAAACGTCACTTTCGAGCTTTTGGACACTTTTTCAACGTAAGCGCTTTGACTTTGTCCAGCGCTCGTGGCGTTGGGGATCGCATTTATCTTACTGGGGAGGCGCAGACCATGAAAAATATTCCCAGGCGAGGAGCGTTAATTTTGTTTTTGTTAATTGATATTTGACTAGACGGAATGAGTGGACGATTTCTTTATGCCTTTTAAAAACTCAAGTATTTAAGGGATTTTAATCAAGCTCGCGGAAATATATTTGAGCTGTAAGTAGGCATTTAAGCAAAGTTGATAAAGTTTGATTCGAATTAATTTTGAGTGGATATTTAAATCTGGATACACTTTTTTGACAATATTAAAACTTAAATGAATCGTTTAACGTAAACTCTAAAGCAGAATATACATGTGGAAAGGATCTAAAACTTGCGAGTGGTAAGCTCTAGCGTCTTGAAACTAGCGCATATAATTTCAACACAGCAAAAAATATTTTGCAACGTCATTTTTTTCATGAGGTATGGAGCTGTCTTGGTAAGTTAAATAAGTTTTAGCTTGCAGCGTGTGCATCACTCCATCGTGTGCTATGGAATACTTATTTGACTGTTTTTTATTTGAATACTAATTTGACAAAAATATTACCGTTCGTTCCATATTTCCCAAAATTGTGAAATAAGAGAAAAGATTTCTTAAAAGAGTGTTAAGCCTTACTCGCTCGAAGCTGGGTAGTAAAGCTAGTAAATGACCTTCAATAAATTCCAGACATAAAATATTTGTATTATTCTGTTACTTTTATTTTGTATTGAATCTGATAAAAGGTCATCTTAACAATACTTAATAGAAAATATCATCATAATTAAAATTTTCGTTTGTAGAAATCTTTAAACTTGATATTATTTATTCGAATAAAATAATTGCTGTCCTAAAAACAAAGAAACGCAAGTAAATAGTAATAAAACGCGGCATGTTTACTTGTTCGAATAAAATTCCGGAGACTTCCGATGAATTCGGCGTGTTCGGGAGTAGACATGAAAGCAAAATCGTGTTTCAGGGAAGATTGGTTATATAAATAAACAAGTATTAATTACAGAAATGAGAGCCCGCAGTTGGGGGGCCGCAGTCTCCATATTAAACGCTTCAGCCATCAATCTACTCAACCAGTGTTTCCTAAAATATGGCGGGAATCTCAAATCTACATTTGCTCAAAAATATATATATTTTTAAAACATCCCAAACACTCTTCTTTATGATTGGTTGTAGAAACCTTTTCGTAAGCATTAATTGTGTTGAAAATGGGTTAAACTGGTTCCCGCTGTGAATATCGAAATCAGCCCGCTCGACTGCTAGTACAGCGTTTTATCCACCGAGCTTTCGATCACCCCTGCGTCTTAAAAGTATTGTCTGTTTTAATTTAATCGCGCAGCTCGCACTACAATTCCCGTAGTGTTACCTACTTCTAAATGTAATAACAATAATGAAAGTGAAAATTAAATAATAAATGTGTCCAACCACAAAGTGATTACTTTCTGCGAAAACATAGTAATAACAACAATATGTTTAGTATCACTGACACGCTGACCATTTTATTATTACATTTACAGGTGTGCGATTTTTAAATAAAATAAAATATTGAAAACATTGTATACTAAATCGTTTTTCTGCCCAAAATGCGATGTGCTTTAGCAAAACCTCAACACACGTCAACAATGTTTCCGAAAGGGAAATCCGGTACCTATTACAGTACAATTCTCTGGGCAACACTAACAGTGTTAATTATTTAAATTTACGTATAAAATACTTTTTTCTTTTCCTGTAACAAATGTTGCAAAAATGCGACTAATTGTGTGGTATTGCATTTAATTGGCATAATAAAATAGGCATATCTCTATTCCAAAATCATTATCTTTAGAAGTATAAATGAGGAGGTGTCAGTCAAAAAAGATTATGTTCATGTAGTAAAAGAAAGGAGTTGACAGTGTAGATTTTGTCATATAGGAACAGTTTTGGCAATTTATTTCAGTCAAAACGGATCATACAGCATAATAAAATCTGTTTTTAGTAAAATGAAAAGCTTAAGCTGATTCGAATCATTAATAAGACACCTCCTCAAATATGAAGTTGAGGAACCATTGCACTGAAGAGATGTGCGCTTCAACTGACAGAGCATCCAGGAGAAATTGCGGAAAAATAACACATTAGAATAAATAAGGCACTAAAGCAAAAAGATTATGGGTAAATTTCATTGCAAAATTAAAAAGAGAAAACAATTAGAAAAAAAAACCCCACGCTGAATGAAAAGTGATGTCCTAAAATATAATATCATTGCGTTTCATAAATGATCATCATTAACATTTGCATGGCGTCTATAACTTTGTGGTCTACGCCTTTGACTTTGAGTTTAAAGGTTCGATTCCCGTTCAGCGGCAAACACATTTGAACAAAATTTGCAAAAAAATTGAATATTCTATGAGTGCTTCCTGGCGTGAGTGAAGTGATGTTGATTATTAAATTTGACAAACCTTACAAAAATGGCTTTAGAGGTATCGTTAAGAACAGTCATAAATAAATAAATAAAAAATCTTTTCTTAAAACTACACCTTGACGAGGAAAATAAGTATGTTCACGATGGAAATAAACCAGGACAACCTCCAATTGAATGTTTTTAGTGAGATACCTACCCCCCCTAAAAGTTCTTGAAATGCTCAACATTGGTTATTTATTTCTATACCTTTCAATACTTTCTAATTACATCAACATTTCGACTCGGAATAGGTTTCAATACTTTTGTTGTTGTTTTTGCGTGTATATTTTTTTATCAAAACCTTGTTTACGCCTGGCACTCGTTTTGACGCCCAATCAAATGTTTTGATGTTTGTAAACAGACGATCAATATATCTTATCAATATATTTGATTTCGTAGACTATTATGTTTCTTTGCAAAAAAAAAAATTAACTTCCATAAATGAAATGGTATCGAATTCGTACATAAGTATATACAATGTATTCTTCATCTTTTGCATATGTACACAATTTTAATACCTATATAATAAAATTACTCCTACGCCCTCAATTATGAATATGTTAAATATTATTTTGCTTTGAACCATCAACATGAATTTATGATTATATTATTTAAAATATCAATAAGCAATAAAGATCGTTTTGAAACACGATGTTAATCGCGTAGTGGGTACTTAACATTTTATACATATTTATATGCATTAATATGGGTGAAAGAAATTATTCCGATCATTATTCATAATGTATTTATTCTTGCTATTTCTTTCCACTTCTGCGGATCCTTCCCCACATAACAACTCATCACGGATGAGTAGGTAATCAATTAATCATTGCTTGAATTTCCCCAGAATTTCTGGGCTGCCCTGGGAGGTAAATCACCCGGGTTTTTTTTACACCGGAAAGTTTTCCGAAGTATTTTTGTATTTTGCTGCCTTTATTTTAGATTTTATAAGCAAAAGAATCTGAATATGTCATGTTTATACGCTTTAATATCTTTGCACAAGCTTTCCAAAGTTCCTGGGCGGGTCGGCCCGCCTCACCTGCTTGACATATCAACCTGTGTTGGGGGAATTCGATTCTCAACCCTCGGTTCTGAAGGTAAACATTAAAGGGAATGTCACCATATATTATTCACTTGTGTTCCTACGTCGATGGAATTCTCAGCGTCACAACGTCATGTCAAAGTGCTTGATTTAGATTTTATCATCCTGGTAGTGATTTAACGAAATCGTTAAGGTATTTTTCGTTAAATAATCAAGCAGTGGTAAATGTAACATATCAACGGGTTTCCAATAAAAAAAATCCAATGAATTCTGTATTTGGTCACAAAAATTATTTTGTTAATAATGCAAATAGCGCCATGGGTATTATATATAACTTTGTTTAAAGATCCATAAATACATTTTACTTTATGTTTCAACAAAAGGTTACCAGATATTATTTTAAAAAAAAAATGTTTTTAATATTTTCCGGTTGATTGGTTCATTGCTAGCCCATCCTCCTCTTGCCCAGTTTTTCATCTGTTTTCCACAGCTGTGTCTTTTAGGTGACCAATTAGGTGTCTTAACTCTGCAATTGTTAATACAATTCTATGAGGTTGTCATTCTACTAGTATCACCTCATATTTATCGAAGGAATTCGATGCCAAGTACTTTGGTTACATTGAGAAGTGGTCCATGGAGTATATAATATAAATAATCTAAGAGTACCGGAAGCTATTCTAAAAGCATGATATTACGAATTCTATGAAAAAGAATATTATTGCTCTCTGGATATTCAGGTTATGCATAAAAATGTGCCACTTATCATTACGATGTATAAACATTTACATCATGACCCTCCCCTTCAATTTGTAGAAAATCGCATAAAACGGTAGGAAAAATCCAACACATCATTAAGAAAATACTGTGGAATTCGCCCCTGATAAAAACTGTAGTCGGTGTGAGGAAATTATAAAGGCAAGTGTGCCGTCTGCCATTACGCGGTTCCGCAGGCGTGTTCGGGCTTTATCACACAATCACCATTGCGGGGGCCCCGACATAATGGAATTATATCAAGGAACAGTCTAATGGAAGTGTTATTCCTGGCGCCACTATAATATTACTCCCATAGATGGCTGTCTTCCGTTCCGGGAGGATTTTTGCGAATTTAATTCTGAATGACGTGCCCTAATGCCCGCAGCCCATACACGTCTATTGAGAATTGGCGCCGAAAATAGATGCCAGGATTGAATTTATCCCGTCTAAAAGCACGGGGCTATCACGGCAAATTAAAGAACCACCGTGATCTACGTGCGCACGTTTTTATCAAGTAAAATTAACATTAAAGCAGAAATGGCACGAAGCAGCAGAAACTCTCTAACGGTGAGCTCTGGCCTCATGAACTTTGCACAGCTTTTTATTTCTGACATTTCTAAATCAACGCAGTATATTTTGAGCTCACAATGTACATAATTTCCATTGTGAACTTTATATATTTGTTATATTTATTCAATCGTAAAAAATAAGACGACATGTCATAGTGTTTGTTCTCAACAATTAAAAAACAAAAAAAAAACAGTAAATGGGTGTTTTAGATCTCGATACCGGGTTGTTAAAATAGTATTTAAAAATAAATCGGTAGTTCTGGCGAAATTTGTTTAGTTATAATGACATAATAGTAATCCTCCACACACACACACTAATAGATTTCCCTGTTACAAGTGCCCGGACCACCGCATTCGTCGTAGTCAACGAAATGTACTGTAGGTCTACCAAGTCCTCACCTGACCAATTAGTATACCATACAAATTATGTGCGTGGTCTTGCGGTGATCTTCTCGCGTATGTGACGCATGTTTGGGGGCGGTGCTTTGAATGTTTCGGTGTGACCCAAACAGTTGCACTGGACATTTCTAAGGTTTTTGATCGGGTTTGGCCCAGGGAACCTGTCAACAAACTGCCATATTACGGACTTTCCACGTCCGTTTATGGATATTTATTCCCGCTAGGTATAATTGCACATAAAATAACTTAATTCGTATGACATTATTTGTAAAAAAAAAAACTTATTTAAACAAATTCCAATTTTTTTCGAGTTAGGTAACGGGAAATTTAATCATTTTATGAAGTGGTTTGAAATATACAACAATGTTACTCAATTTCAATGTATCCGAAGAGTTAAGTTTTAGTGTTTAAATCATTGCATATAGAAAAAGTGCCCTAATAATACAGAGGGAGAAAAAGTTTAAAACTCATTTGCAAGCATTTGCATTACTTAGTCGCACTCTTCTCTTGGCATCGCGCATCCCTTGTTAGAAAAAGACGTGGATAGCTGCACCACGTACTTTCTTGCTTGAAATTGCATAGCTAAATTTCTTGCCTCTGTCCATTATTTCGTGTTCCATCTTGTGTAGCCGTTTACTTTGAATTGTCGGTCTGTTTTTAAAAAATAAATATTAACTGTTTTTGTTTTGAAAGTTTATTAAACAAACAGTAAAAATACCTCAAAAATGCTCAGTCTACCAGTGATTCAAAGAAAAAAACCGCAGGATTATAATTTTGTAGGTGAGTTATAGTTTACAATACCATTCCTGTTAAGATACATTTCGATTTATTTTATTAGTTGAACATGTTTAGTGTACGACATTTATGTATGTTGTTAGTTAATATCTGTAAATACAAAGTAACTTATTATTTATGACAATCAACACGAATAAGTATTATATTTTATTATTTAAACGGTCAGCCGTCATCAGTGAAAACAGAACGCAGCTTGGGCCATCCACATTCCGACTTTTAAATTTATTTTTAATGATAAAATAAAACCTGTAACGCGACAAGGCGCGCGGCCCCAAATATTTTCTCGCTCCCGTCTAAAGCACTGTACCTCTCTAGCAATGTTAAGCTGTGTGGATCCAGGGCCGGAAACCAACTGGGCAATCGCCGACGCAATTCTAGGAATTTCACCTACTACTCCCACTACGTGCTAAACTACCCGCCGGCCTATAAAAGGCGCTGTTCGTCCTTGAAACAGCAGAGAGCCAGAAACTAGTCTCAAGGCCTGATACCTGATTGCGCGTTGTTCCCTTTCAGTGAGGTCTTTGAGTACTTAGTCAGAGATCCAGAACCTAGTCTCAAGACCTGATACTGATTGCGTGTTTTTCCCCCTCAGTGTGGTCTTTGAGTGCTAAGTACGAAATATCTGTAAGCGTTCTATTGAATTGTGCGCCGTCGGCCTTTCAGTTTGTTTGAAAACCCTTTCAAGTCTCTTTTCATTTATTCTTGTTTAAAATTATAAAATAAATACTACGTCTCTGTACCGAAATTCACTCACTCTTTTAATATAATAAATTCTTTCCAGTATAAATTGTCGCCAAACGTGTGACAACAAAGGAAAAATTGTTATAAGCCTTGATATTTGTATGTAAATAAAAATAATTTTAGCACTATTCAAACAGCTGTAGTTCTAAAGATAATAGTGAAAAAAATCATTTTTTAAAATAAAATTATTAGCTTTTGTATGTTTTATTTTAAAAAAAGGAATACTACGAAAGTTACTATCCCAACTAAAAGTTCCTTTTCAAATTGCGTTAAATTTAATATTGCTTAGTACTTATCATTATTATAAGTCATTGATATATTATAACATGTTTGTGATATAAATGCACGTTTCGGGTTTCCATGTGGTGTAGATGGCAGAAAACAAAGAGAATCGCGGTTGAAGGCTGTGCGGCTGAGGGTTGGGAGCAGACCAAGAACTCCTTTCTATATTTTATCTATATTACTACAGTTTAATAGACTTTTCAGAAAAAAAAAAAATTTATACAGTATTGTACAAAGAAAAGTGTATTTTATTTCACGAAGGAATGAGTTTGATTATTATTTGATTTTAATTATTAAAGAGTTGAAATAATTGTTGTTGCCCCTAAATGTTCATCCAATGTCAATAATAATGTCACTGAATAATACAAATTGATAACTAAGGAAACGATACGGCGTCGGCCGCCAAATTGGCCGCCATTGTTTGTAGCCGTTTGGACACATTGTTTTTTAAGTATGCCAAGTCGTCTTCTATTACTTAGTTATTGATTTAGATTAACTTAAGTCATTTATTCAAGAAGTTTTTTAATTCGATTCTAGAACAGCCAAAAATAATATGTATGCAATTTTAATAATAAACGAGCGACGTAATCTATAGGTGGTTGCACTTTTTTTTGTCTAAAAACTTTGATGTACAGATAACTAAAATAAAACCAAAATCTCTAGATTAATCCTAATTCATATTCAGTTCGCAACATCAATTATCTACTTCAAGAAAACTCTCAGAACTTTTAAATATTTATCCAGCAGTCACAAGAATTATAAACTAGTATTAGTAAATTATTATTTGGTGCATATTCCTCAATTCGAAAATTGAAACTCGATTACTAGAATATTGTAAAAATAATTTAAACATTTTTCAAAACATCGGTTCGGTTTTAAAATACACTGATACTGATATGAAAGCTACTACTTCAGTGTAATAATAACATTTAACACTGAAATAAAATAACATGCTTTATAGCTTCGAGAACTAATCGAAGTTTCACCACTTTATTATCTTTTGGCCCACTAAATTCATTTTCAAATATTACTAAATTCATTTTCAATAATTACCAGTTTGGTTCATATGATTCAAATACACGAATTTCATATATCAAGAATATCGTATTGAAATGGATATATTTACGAATTTCATTATTTTGCAGCTAAATTGAGACGGGATTGAAGCAATTCACGCTTTGACCTGATTCTTTCGGTTTTGCATTTTTTGCCAAGTCATGGAATGTAAGTACCTATAACCAGAGAAGTTTTCCCCCGATACTTGATAAAATTACCATGTTTTGAACTGTATCGCGCAAATGTATTTGAAATTTAAATTTTTGGTTGGAGAAAAACTTTTCTCGCCGTAGAAAAATAATAAATCAATATCGCACACTTTGCAAGTCCGAAAAAAAAAATCGTGCACAAGCTTTCTTGAGTAAAACATTTTCTCAAAAAAATATTAGAATTCGTCTTAAATCAGTAGGTTCTTGCTTAAGGTTTATTCTGTATGTGTTACTTTAAAAATATCGAATAAAATATTTCAATAATCGATTGATAAATAAAAAAGTATCAAAACGGTATTATTTATTGCAGTTTTTAAGGAATAGTCTTCTCTATGCAAAATCTTTTTCCTTATTTTATTTGATGTTTTATTATAAATTTTAGACTAAATTGAAAAGTAGCTTTTGCCATCGGTTGATGAGCGTTAATGTTAAATAATTTTTATTTCACGGAAACAAACATTTTTGGTAAATTTATATTTAGTAACGATCACCTAAATCGATTATTAACAATGTTAAATAGCCATAAAAAAATGAATCTAAGCAAAATGTACTACTGAGTAATGCTTTGTCCACTTTCCGGCTTAGAACTTTCAAATGATTAAAATGAACGCCGAACATAAAAAGTTGATAAGTAACATGGATTTGTCGCTCCTATTTACATAATTCATGCAGAATGTACATGTAATCAATAAACAGGTGACCGAGTAATTTGAACAAACAAAATGCTGAGTGCTAGTAGAGCTTTTCGAAAATCACTACTTGGGGAACCCAAATAAGAAAAAAAAAACCTTTATCATGTTTCCATGGTTTATGATATGGAAAGAATGCAACGTAATATAAGTGTAATGAATATGATTGAGAGAAGGATGCTTAGATGATTTGGATATGTAGAGTGGATGTTCAAAGAAATTCATGTAAGTAGAAAATATGATGTCAAAGTGAAAGGTAAAAGAAGTCGGGGTCACCCGAGAAAGATATTGCACCATCAACTGAATAAAAAACTTGAGTCGGGTCATATTTAGAGCCCCAAAAAAATAGTATCTGAATGAAGCAGAAAGCGTGTTCCAAGACAGAGTTGTGTGGCTATCCATTATCTTTGCCTACCCCTATAGAGAAACGGCATAATTGCTACTTGGTTATGGTAGCCTTCGTATTTATTTACGTATTTAATTATATACGCCCTCTTGGGCTTTTACATAACAGTGTACTTTCTCGTATAACATAAAATAATAGTGACATAAAAATAACATAGAGTAAATGATTAGCACCCAAAAACACAAGTAAGTTAATAGAAATATTATAATGCAATAAATTAACAGTAATATTTTTGAAAGAGGTGTGCTATTATAGCCTTCTTTTAACTAGATTCAGTGCAGTTGAATATATCTACTATTTTAGCGAAAAAATTACCCACTGTATGCAATCTAGATACAAGCGAGTATTTAAATGACTCAGTCCTGATATTATTGTTACATTTAAAAAGAATTTTGGATCGAGTGGATCGAGTGGATCTGTTAGGTACATGGATGGTAATTAAGCTAAGTAAATCAGGACTGTCTATAATACCATTAAAAAATTTATAAATAAAAGTCAAGTCGGAAACAAGCCTCCTGTCTGAGAGTGTTAGTAATTTTAATTCTTTCATTAAATAATTATAATTTATGGTTTCAAAAGGTAAACCGAGTTTGTAGTTAATGTATCTTAGAAATTTGTAATGCAATTTTTCAATGGAATCAGAGTGAATTTTAAAGTGAGGGGACCAGACAGATGAATTATATTCGACTTGACTTCGAACTAATAAAGAGTACAGGATTTTCAATGTAGAAATATTTTTAAATTCACTGGTATTTCGAAGAATAAAACCTAGAAATTTTAAACCTTTACTTGTTATTATATTGATATGTGAGAGAAAATTTAATTGAGAATCGAAAGTAATGCCGAGGTCATTAATTTCGTTGACAGATGTAATGAATTCATCACACTATGTGTGGATATCGACAAAATACAGTGTATCTACTTTTTTATTATAAAAATGCATAGTTCTTTATAAACAAATCAAACATGTTTTTTAGAGAAAAAATCGATAGGAATTATCCACGTTATTTTATAAGACAATGTTGCAGACTTACTGCAGAGATCATTCAATGATACCCTCAGGGCGGGAGGGCGGGGGCGGCCAGAGGGTGAATCATTGACTCTCCGAGGGGAATGACGGATTGACAGCATAAAAACACTGCTGGCACCATCTCGATAACACACGCATTATGTAGAGAGGGTTGGATTATCTGATCTAAATCACGCTTCTTAAAATGTCTTAATGGTCGATAATAATTTTTTGATGTGATGTTGTATACTTAATAAAGGTCTATATTATGTAATAAAATATACTAGTAGTTTAGTATTGACATATACGTCAAAAAAGACATAGTGAGTAAATCGTGAAGAAGCGAAATTTCAAACTTTTTTACGTATGAGCAAAAATTACCAGTGTGGTTTTTGCAGACATTATCGCCTCGCATGGCGATCTAACGAATCGTTTACAGAAGACGGATTAGAGTATTAATACTATTAGATTTCCAGTATTTTGTAGGCTACAATTATACTTTTTTTATTTTTTTACAAATTCCTTGTTGAAATCGTATAATTGTTTTTTAATGCTTTATTCTTGGTTCTTGATTAGCTTTCAGAAATGAATTGATTTCTTCCCAAAGTTGTCACGATTAATTTTAAGTAAATAATAGTCAATAATAATAATAAAGACTTAAGTCAACTAAAAAATCTTCATTTTGTGAATTGTGAAATAAACGACCCGCGGCGCCATTAAAAAACATTAAAAAAATTATCAACAATAAAAGTGTAGTACGTTATGAAAAATTAAAATACCCAGATAAAATATATTAAAAAAAGTTTGAAACTTCACCCGAAACAATGTAGAGATGAATAATACAATTCAAATCAAAATGGAAAGAAATTAAAATATAAACAATATTTTTTTAATAAAGTAAGTAAATATTATGTGCTATTTTTATATATCGTTTGCTATTATATATTCCGTGGCCATAAGTTTTTAAATACCAACGTGATGAAAGATAAAATATCAGACGCCTAAGTTCAGGTTTTTAGTTTGATGTAATAAACCTACACACGACATCTTGAAAAATGTAAAATGTGCATGATATACGTTAGCAGAATTTTAAGTAGATCTGCTGTGATAGTAGGTACTTTTTTTAAGCTAATACATTTTTAAACGTATGATTGCACAAAAATGCCCGGAGCTAATGATACCTACTATGATAAATCCAATACTTTAAAAAATATTATGATAAGTTAAATAAATTGCGGAATGAAAATACATAAAATGAGCACGTTGGTCAAAGATGACTCTTTAACTCGTCAACTCCCTTCAAGCAACGTTCCATTTTTGAACGGCGGTCTTTATCCAGGGTGAAAGAAAAGAGCTAAGATTTATAAGAGAATTGATTACAAAATAAATCAGTATCAAAGTCACGTGGTAGCGGCTAACACGCTATGGTAGCTACATCGGTTTACACCCGGGGCCATATTCGCTAATTCAATAAAATAGGATTTTAACACTTCCATCGATTCTTAAGGTTGAATCCGTTATACAACTCCAAGCGTGCTTAGTGTAACCTTTCCTGACTTATAATGACACAGATAGAAGCTACCCTTGTTTCTTGAAAGAATCCAAATATACAATATTATACCGAATACAATATAGGATCTGTTTTAAGTTGGGAGTACAATATTTATTTGGCAACGAGATCTCCTGGTGTTTTATTATTATGAATAATATTTGTAAATTAGTTTATTCAGGACTCCGAAAAAAAAGGCAGTGTGATACCGCGCTTTGAATATTATAGGACATTTTTTAATCAGTACAAATACATGAGATATAAAATCTCTATTGTGAATTAGACGCATAAAATAATATTAAGATGAAAGTATTTTATCGTAATAATGCGTGAAACAGTTAGTTAGCAACTCATTTCCGAGTGGTAGGTACTGTCAGCATCGGCCTGGTGAAAGATCACTATTCAGAACTGCAATCTTGCTTGATATGACTTTACCCCTATTTAGTTAAATCTAAAAAGCCTTGTACCTACTTTACAACCTTCTTCTTCCCCATTTCCTTCCCCTCCTTACTACATTCTACCTCACACCCTAATCCATAGTTCTACTGGCTCCAGACAGTTGGGACTTTTGCGTGAAATTAGCATAAAACATTAAAAAAATGGTTGTAAAACAAATCTAGGCTGTGGGAGAGGAGTATGATTCCACATATTTCGTTTTATAGCACAAGCAATATACAATTTTTAATACAAATACAACAGACAAAAAACATTAACATTAGTTAGATGTAAAAAATAATAATATTATATTGTGAATGTTACCGATATATTATATCAGTGTTTTTGGATATTGGAATCTGAAAGAAGGGATTTCATGACGAGGCCATTAGAAATTATTTAATTATTTAATATTCCAATTATCAAATTCAGAGGTCGCTACTGACCCCTAGATATATATTTTTTGATGTAACTATTTTTTATATAGTAGATCGTTACTTTAAAATGGTGTTTCATAGAAATCTTGAAAAAGTAACATTTAATAAGCATTGTGGGTAGCACAGAAAGCAAAAAAATTGATGTATCTAATTGATGGTGTCACCAGTACCACGTTATCCGTATAACTGTATATTAATATTTCCTACATGACAGCCAAATCCTGCATTATTGAAATTGCAATTAAGTTCGTCCACACATTCTTTAAAATATTACTTTCTGATAATCCCGTTTTTCCGCCACCGCTTAAAATACACCCCCTCCCTTCCTTTGAAATCAAACACTATCCGAAAATTGAGAATAATTTTTTTTTTTTTTTTACATGAATACCGCACAAGAGTCTCAACTGCTCCCAACCGTCTAGAGCCAGTGAGACTATGGCATCCCCAAATTGGGTATGTTGTGAGGCTGAAGGTAGTGGGGAGGGGAAGGAGATCGGGAAGAGGAAGGTTGGGAAGTACCTGGCTATTCAGATCTGGTCACCAAACACGGCTTAAGCCATTTCAAGCAACGTTTCGATTCTGAATGGTGGTCTTTCACCAGGGCGATACTTGGAGTATCTACCGCTCTGGAACGTGCCGCAAATATACTTGTTATTATTTTTATATGAATTAAATGTGTTATGACACATATTAATTAAATAAAAGTTATTGGCGCACGCCGGGTTTGAACCCGCGACCTTTGGATTCGTAGTCGAGCGTCTTACCACTCGACCATGGAGGCCATCAAATAATTAATGTATATATTCAGTGAAAACAACCTATATAAACATAAAAACAACCTCCAATAGCACGTTCGACTGTATCGTATTATGATGTATGTATTAACATACTGTTTACGCATTTATAAACATGCGAACATGAATAATTTTCCTATGAAAACTAGGATGCTTGAAAATATATTCAAGATATACCAATACTTTTACTATTGCTATTTGTAACACGTAGATGAGCATTTTTTTACTTCACAATAAAATACCATTCAGTGATAAGATCTTGAATGCTTCGAATACAACTCCAACACTGACGTCTAGTTGACCAAAAAAGGATTAAATTAAAGATATTGCATGACGGAGAAAAATTCTACTCCTTTGAATATTTCAATAAGAGTTAAACCGGAAGAAATACGTGCTATTGTCAGTGAGTCATCGTGGTTTTCTGAAGATTGCTAAGCCCGGGAACTTTAACGTTGTGACAAAGCTCCGCTGAAAAGACATATAATTTCATAAATCCAACTAGATGGTTTTATCTCATTTATCTAATGAAGCAGGAGCGGTAATCCACACGAATTAAATATTTACTCTATAAATACTTACCTTAGATGACGGGTAAGAGCGATTGAACGTTACTAATAAGCTATTAAAAGCATTAGGTCGACATAACTAAAGATGTTTCTAAATTGGCAATTTCTTCTCCTGTCGAAAATTCATTGTTACTGCCAAATCTTTAGGGAAGAAAAACATTATCAAAATATCTCCTGGTATTAATATGCTGCAAAACAAATGGTCCCCTAACAATTTAGCAAGAACAATCATATGCCAACGGACGGTGGCACATTGGATGCCGCTGTCGACGCAACCTCATTTCTCTTGGGGATCAAGCAACTTTTCCCGACTTAATAAAAGCCACAACAGTACAAATTTCTCCCATACAGCGGGGTTTAATGGGCTTGTATTATCGGAAAAAGTGTCTAAGAAATATAAGCGGATAAAAGGAATACGAGAAATCTTAGGTACGAGTACGTTCCGCGGACATATTATTATAATCAATTCCACGCGATATAACAGGGCGAATGTCCATAAATTATTTATGAATGGTTTCATAAATTTATGACGAATAAAAGAAAACGTCTGGTGAAGGGGTGGATTCACGCGTGAAATGAATTTAGCATTTTGTGCTTAAGAGATCGGTACCCACGCTGTTCATATTTGATAACTGCCTGCAATTTTAATGTTTCCATACATTCTTTAGTTCGAGAGGTTTTGGAAACAGTTTGAGTTGGAGTCATCGATAGCATGATTATTCATTCTCATTAATACTGCGTTCATAATTTATTAAAACACCATCAGAACGCACGTGCGAACGAAACTTTTATGAATAAATTATGAATTATCTGAATTATTAGTAAAGTATATTGATAAAGTGTCTATTTTTAAAAGGTTTTATCATAAAAACTTCTGAGCTCTGGTGGCAGGAAAGTTTTACAGCCTTTCTTCTATGAATTTTTCATATTAACGTTACTATTTAGTCATTTTCATCACTTGCCTTGGAGCCATGAAATGTTAATTGGACGTAGTTATGCAGAAAACATACAACACCAAAAAGATGAAACCGAGAACAAGGCGTTTGAAAATAAGACGATACAAGCATATATATACGTAATCGGTATTTATAAAGTGAATATCAGTGTTTTTTTTTATTTGTGAGAATTATTAGAAATGGGTAATTTACAATCTGTCAATGGATGTATTTTCTAAGTTAACCTCATTTTAAAGTTTTAAAACTTCGATTTAAGTCAAATATTTACAACGTGCGTTAGTAAAAAAAAAAAAATTACCAAAAATCTGTTGCATTTGGAGCTTGAATGTTTTTAGCAGATAGAAATCTTATATTTATAAATAGGGAAACATGTGAAACTCGATTTTGGCAAATTCTGGGTTGGACGCTTTCTGTATGCGTCCAACCAATTTCTGTACGTCTAATTTAACTGCAATGACGTTATAATTTAGCTGTTAAAATCTAATAAAGCAAAACGCCAAATGGTTTGTTTCAAGTTTTTCAATTGTTTGTACTAGAGCAAAATAATTGAAATATACTCTAAATAATTTAGTACAACATTTTTAAAAATATAAATATAACAGAACTATCATTTGTGTAAGGAGTTGGTACGCTATAAGTTCTTAATAATTTTCATTAGAATGAATATTAAAACAAATTATTTTAATTAGAGGCAATCTAAATCGGTACCTATAGTTAACATTTTGTTTAAAAGGCATTGGAATTTGAATTTATTATTTTGATAAGGACACTATAAAGTTCTTAACTCAACTTTTACATAAAAACAAATCCGTAGAAAAAAGAGGGCTACGTTCTAGAATTATTTGACGGATAGACAATCAAAAAAAGCGTTCAAATATTAAAGAACTAATTTCAAACTCTTTAAAAATTCTCCGAACTCATTTACATAAACCGCGGCTGGGAAATCCCGTACCTACCTAAGCTAGATCGGCTCAAATCTTTCAAGAAAAATAAGCCTCATTCATAAAACATTAAGTATTTTAAAAGTATTGCACAAATCAGGAGAATTAGGCTAAGAAAACCCACAGATCTACATAATCTCTAATAATATGTTACTTCCCCATTTCGTGCGCCTTATTTTGGGTTTGGTTACCATTTCTGATCTGTAGCCTTTATAACAAAATCTCTGAAATAATCTGTTGGCATTTTGCAGAGCACATACGTTATGTGGGAAAACTGTGTTTGATCCACAGGTATTTTAATTGAAAGTTTTTCGATATATTAGCACCAACGATCCAGGAGATACATCAAACGCGTGTCCTACTTGAGACGGTTGACATTTTCTGCCCAAGAATAGGTGTTTTCACAAGTCTTCATGCCCAACAGCTGGGTTCTGAAATGATTTGCCGGCTTTTGTGTTTCCTCCGTCCTAAATTAATTCACACTTTGTTTTATTAGAATTTTAATCTTCTCTTGAATCTTAGATTTCATAAAAAAAAATGTTTAGTAAAATTCCTGGAGAATACTAATCATTTTGGTAGCGCTACAATTATTATTAATATTTTATTATTTGTATCTACCGAAATCACTTATCTTTCCAAATCGAAGAAAACGGGTAATTTGTTTATTTGATTTAGGAGTACGTCGCATCCATTTCCATTACTAATACATGATGTTGCAATAGGGTGGATGTAGGTAGCAAAAGACTAACACGCCTTAGACAGTTTGCGACACGGGATAACAAATAAATACGGGATGGGTTGGTATCTCCGTCACACGTTGTGCGCGAGGAATGTAATAAGACAGCCCTGTTAACCTTTCGCTTTACCGCAGAAACCTTTACGGCAGATCTTGAAACAATGTACAGACCTTCCCACGACGTACGACGTACAACGTGCCACGAGCGACTACGAACATTCCCCTACTTGAGTGTGATTCAAGCGTTGGAGCCCACTTTAAGCACATTTTATTCCAAGGTTTCGCATGAAAATCTTCGAATTAAGGAACGTATTTTTCTTTTGTCTTTTGAATGGACAAGGCTCGAATATAATGTTACAAATAAAAACCAAGACATTCGTATTTTATAGTAATAAAATCTCTTTCACAGTGAGTTCTGGTGTCATTAAATTTGGTGAACTTTTCCATTTGGAATTTTCGAAATTATTTCTTTTATGATTTCTGCTGTTTTGAAATATCTTTTGTTTGTCAAAAGGCAAGACATTATGCTGTTTTTCTGTTCATATATTTAAAAAAATACGAGATGATTTGAGTTTTTTTAAATTCATTTTTAGTGGTCTTTATCGTAATATGAAGAATTGTGAAATGAATTCATCATAGATTCCGAATTGCAGTCAAACCTGGTAATAAAACTAGTTTTGTAATAAAATATTAAATATTTTCTTTTTTAAAATAAAAAATAATTTTGTTTTAAGCCACTTTATTTATACACATATAACAATTCGACCGGTTTCGGTTAATCCTAACCTTCATCAGGAACGTATAAGTATAAACTGTTTATACTTATACGTTCCTGATGAAGGTTAGGATTAACCGAAACCGGTCGAATTGTTATATGTGTATAAATAAAGTGGCTTAAAACAAAATTATTTTTTATTTTAAATTATAATGTCAAGCTACAAAGTGTTTGCTTCCTTCGATAATTAAATATTTTCAATCAATTAATTATATATATCTCCCATAAAATGCACCTTGCTCAATTGAAAAACACAATTAATCGAGTGTGTGCGAAGAAGAAAGAATCAAGACGTTCAATGAAATTATCGATATTTTTGTTTACTCCTTGTTGTCGGTGGGTGAGGTGAAATTTTGTATCAGGCTAAATAAATAATTTTATGTGGTAAGTTTGTAGAGAGTTATGGAAAATGTCTAGGTGGGGTAATTTTTCGTAATTGATATGTATTTAGACGAACGAGAACTTGGTGAGTTTTTTGTTGCATTTGTGTTGTTGACTTCTACAGGAAGAAGCATAGTACCTGGGATGCCTCGTTGGAACATTTAATCCAATGATGGACAGCAGTTCGGGAGTATCCATTTTATTATAAAGCAGGTTATGTTAGAACAATAAATCTGATAACGTTCGTGTTTTTTTTTTTTTTTGTAAAGATAACATAGTATTAGTTGTATTGTTGTATTTATGAGTGTTTAAAACATGTATACATTCTATTTAATCTATGTAATCGTAAACATTATATCGAGGGTTGCTTATTCTGGAAATTTAATCCAGTGGACTTCTGACTAATGAACAAAATAACATTTCTAGAGTCTTGTCACTTTTGAAAACTTTGCTTATTCTCAACAGGAAACCTAGAATCTGCAGGATTTTTATATAATTTGTTTAATGTTATGACGGTTCTAACGAAAAATATGCTTCTGTCTAATTAAACACTTATATATTTACATATACTTGTTAATTTCAAAGGGTTGTTATTCAGATTGTAAGAAAAGCTGTTTTTATTTATAGTGAACGTAATCAAGTGACACTTAGACATGTTTAGGGAGAAAAATATTGATTCACAGTATCCGCACAATTGATCAAGATCACTTTGTCATTCCGTACAATCGGATAAGGATTGAATGGGCTTAAAAAAAGTCGAATGTAAATTGTAAATAAGTATGGTCCAAAATGTGAAATTTGAGGCACCCTTGAGACGATTTGCTTTAAGTGATAATGCGAAGCCATTGAAAACAGTGTCTTGATGCCGACTACTGACATACGATGCGATCCATCTATAGAGATCACTGTAAATTCCTAGACCTATTAACTTCTGTAATAGAATATAGTGAAGAACACGGTTAAATGGTTTGGAGTAATCTGTATAAATGACATCTGCCTTGCGTAGCATGTTCATTTGATTATAAAAAAAATAAAAAAAAACTAATGATTAGAAATATACTTCGATCGGCTAGATACGGCTTGGTCTCCTCCCTCTGCATAGCCTTAAAGCCATAAAGTCTTCTATCATTACTCAATAAACATTTTCGGTTTATTATGATCGTAGTAGAAAAACTTCAAATATTGTTAAGTTAATAGTAACCAGAGTCATTTGTCTTTTTTTAAGTAAATATGTACATGTACATGAACAGGAGTGTGTACAGGTAACTCCAATTTTCACTTGGATATTTAAGACTCTTGTTCTAGCTAAGCTACAAGGTGCAACAAAAGCGTCTAAATGACGTTTCTTATTGTCTTGGCAAGTCTTCCTTATAATGTTTATTTACTTTTAAAATCCCCAGGTTCAAGCGGTAGGGCTTTTCAGTTTGATTTCCCACTGCAAGTGTTTATTTAAAAAAAAATTAAAAAAATATTCGAAATTGTATTTTAGAATTTTTCATATATTGGTAAATACCGTGTTTACAAACCACCACGGTGTTATTTTGGGTTTAAAGCTTTGCTCCGTTTATCAACAATATTTAACCAAATGGGTGCCTTTAATTTACCAACATATAATCAGGGTTTGCTAGCTTTCATTGAGTTATTCCAAATGTGAACACATTAACATGTATGCCCCAATGACCCATCAAATTGAAAACAAAATAAAATTTGCGCAAGTATGAAATATGTTATATTCATACAACGTTATTAGGGGTCTGATCTAATATTTTCTTTTATTTTAAATATCAACATAACACAATATTGCTACATTTTAACTGTAGAGTAGAAATAAGATGCGTATCACAAAGATCAAATTAACACAAAAAAATATGATATGGAGACACGTAGGTTGTAGGAACCTACATAAATACTACATTTATAAGAACACAGCCAGAAAAAAATATTAAACATAACATAAAAGTAAAACATATCCGGTAACGTGTAACGTTTTCCCAAATCAGTATATAATCAAATTATCCAATGTTATAGTACAATGCGAATGTTTTGAGCCATGTTTACAAAAACAACGGTATACATTTTCACCATAATTGACGGAATTTTTTGTAAGGAAGTAAACTCCTGAAAGCTTTTATCCCTACATTTATTCAAAAAACACAACATGTTTTAAATACAAATATTTTATGTTGTTTATTATAGGTACAATAGGTACCGATTTGAATTAAGTATAAGCTTTCATAAAACCAGATAATAGTAATCTGCAGAAATATAATTCTGACATTTTTTGTTTCTCAAATACAAAGGAAACAATGATAAAAAGTCCAAACAATTCTCACTAATTATTGTTGTTAGTAAATCGTGCAACCCAACGGCTCTTACACGTAGACACACCCACGCCCCCTTCTGCGCTCTTGTCTTATAGCTAAGTAGTTCATCAGTGCAAGTGGTGGGAGTAGGGTTTGTCAGAGAGAGGTGGTAAGAGCGTAGTGGAAGTCAAAAAGGTTTTAGAACTGGGGTGGCACAAATATAATATATATTTGTAAGATGTTCCCGCAAATGGAAAAAGACGATGGAAAAAGAATTTCCCGGAGATTCCCACCGGTGAAGGAGCGGCCGGGCAGGGCGGTGTTAGGACACTCTTCACACTAATGCTCGCGTCCTTATTGTCTCGTGCTCCTTTCATATTGTGTTTCCCTGTCATGTCACTCCTAACGAGGACGGGGCTGGGCGACTGAGGCGTTCTTTCCCCAAGAACGCCGCCAATTACGGCTCCTAAGGAAGAGATGTCGCCCCGAGTCATAATAACAAAGCCTACGTTGGTAAAATGTTTTTATTTTGCTGTAAGGTGTTTGTGACCGACATTGTGAACGTGAGTACTTCGCCCATTCACTGAGGCATTTATTTCCCTTTCGGCGTTTTACCGAGGCTCGGTGTTTTCATTAAAGTTAAATATTTAAACGAAATCATTCGCTTTCGGAGATTAGGCGTGCATTAAAGTTAACACAGGAAATTATGAAAGGGTAGCTACTTGTGATGTAAATATTTCACGGAAAACACATCTAAAGTCTAATTCTCAATCTAAACTTACTCTTGTGTTAAATAGCGTTGTATTAGTATGTAAAATAAAACTGTTTAATAAACTGGTATCCTGGAACTAGAGAAGTAATGTTTACCAGGATTTTATGTAGTGCTTACAAAGAAGTGAAATTTTTTTAATATTTTTATTTATTGGTGAAATATGATGAAATTACACGTTAAAATAAAAAGTGAGCAATAATGTATACCAATTGAAAATCAAGGAAACCCTAGGAGAGCGGCAATAATTTTAGAACAATTTCAGGAAATTAAAACAATTTATTTTTAAGAATTTAATGTTATCCGCCTGAGCAAACAGAAAACACCCAGAAAGTGTGTTTATAACCACATACATTGGATGCTATTACAACAAATAACTACATCGCATGAAAATGGCATGTTTACTGTAGCTTGAATTACGAGAGACTTCGGGAATAGAATTTTCTCGCCTCCATAATCGACATCTTTTATTGTATTCCTAAAGATCAAACCATTTTTTTCCTTTCAGGGGAACAATACCGATTTCACCTAGGTATACATATAATTCTGAAAGAAATATCAAAATGAATTTGCCGGCTGAACTTAAATGGTGCAGATGAGAATGTATTAAAAATACTTCATACATTTTTTTCCAAAGTTAAATGTTTTTCGTTTGTTGTACAATTTAGATTACTTTGGAAAAATTTCACGAAAAAAAATAATTCTACTTATAATATTCAACAGTGTTTATTTTTTTTACGTAAAGCTCTTCCAAAAACCAAGCCACATGGCCGTTCCAAATATTTACCACATAAAGCATGTATTTGGGTCGAAAAATGTTAAAGCAAAGTAGATGTAAATTCGGTAACAGCGTCACCGGTAAGGTTTGTGAGGACGTTAGGGCAAAACTTCCGTCATTAGGAAAGCAGTTAGCCGCTAAAAAAAAGTAACAAGCCCCACCTTTGATTTGGACCGGAGGGTAATTCGCTAATTGTAGAATAGTGAACTATACTTGGATGATAGAAAACCTTACTTAAACCTTACTTTTTGTTGGTATGTTCTTCGGTGTAATTACTTTGTAGTTAGCCTATGCAATTCGTTAAAAGTAAAACTATCCTGAAAAGAACATTCAAACACGTAATTTTCTTTTTTTAAGAAATAAACGTTATGACCTGTTTTCCAGTAAAGTATTTTGATTTGTTGGAAGGTAAATTGTCACCTGGATCCTGGTTCGCATGTCTGTGGCTGTCTATTTCATGCGATGCAACTTGCTCGGCGGTATATTATTCTCTAGTTGGTGCGATTCTGTACGTAGGATGACACCTGTTCGGTTAAAACTCATATATGATATGGGATCATACGCAGCGACCTCCTTCCCCTAACTGCATCGGTCATCACGAGTGTCTATAGGCTGCTGGGATATCTCTACCTCTAGGTTGTGTGATAGACGTACTGGATTATATATTTCAGACAAGTTGCAGAGATTTTGTATTGCTTTTCGATATTTTATTTAAATACTTTTTTTCAAAACCTTGTATACATTATTGTAACAGGCTTATATTAAATTAATAATTATATATTTTTAGAGGATAATAATATTATTATTTTCAGTAGTAAACATCATATCCGCTCAACCTCTAGACACACGTAAGGATTTTAATAGGTTACATGATACCTAAACGAGAGATTGGTTGTTCCACCCAGTTGTTGATGTATGCAAATTTTTCCTCTCTTTAATACAATACTTTAAAAAATCTAACAAGAACAGTGCTCTGGTAACTAAAAATTACCAGGTTGATTACTCCTGTAATAGAACTACATTCCCGAAGACATACAAATAACACAAACAGAGAGTGGAATTCAACAAAAATTCCACACAATCCTCCATTATACGAGAGAGAGGGGAAATGAAAGCCTGGCGACCCGGATATATAAAAGGCAATTTTCCCCTTAATGTTTCCTCACGCGGATACTTAAAGCATACCCACTCTTTGACAGTAGTTTTAAAAAGTATGCATCTATCTCATGCATAGCCTTAAAATGTAAATCTTGAATGATTTCCAATAAATCTGTCTTTAAATATCTCTTGAAATAAATAAATTAGTGTATTATTTATTTTAAAATTTTGAACTGATGTTTTTTCTTAACTACTGTTTAAATCAAAGTTCTCACATGAGACAGTATATTATCTATGATGCAATAAAATCTCCGGCTTTGGCACAGATTTAATTCTAGGTCAGTGTAATTAGTTGCATTGAGTTATGCAGCTATGAAATATCCATTAATTTTCAACAATCTTCCAAGATGCATTTATTTTCTTTTACTAATGTTCAATTAGAAAAAAATGATTGAAATATTGTGAGAACAAAAGAAAAATAACAATGCCTTTAGTGATAACTACCATCAATATCCAAATACTATTTTTTTTTAATCAACGCATCAAAAAAGATTTCATTCGGATTTAATTTAATTGATATATTTTTTGTTTATGTAAGTTCTTAAGTAAAATTAAATTAAACTTTCTAAATGTGTTTCTTTAAATTTCAGACATGTTTTTTTAATATTCTATTTCGCTGTCCCGTGAAAAAAAAAAAATATTTTTAAGCAGAAATTATTGAATAGTATTTGATTTAAATAGTAACATTATTTTCTAACCAATTAATTAGAATTTTTGGAAAGATAATATTATTAGAAAATGAACTGTCGTTATTACAATATATTGTATCTCATTTCAAGTGATTTCTTAAAAAAATAATAAAAACTAAGTTATGTTTTAGTAGTAGATACCACATTGACATGAGGTCTAGCTTTATTTCTATTTGAGGTCGCACTGTGATTATTACCGATGTATGTTTCTATTTGTCTCCGTTGAAGAAGTAATGTTTCTTTTATATTTCATATAACTGGTTTTAAACCGTTCATGGCTATGAAAACTAAACATAGTTTTTTTTTAGAAAATTAGATATTTTTTTCACATAGCCTCATAAAATAAGACGCTGTTTTAGTGAGGCACAGAAGCTTATGTACTCTGGACTTCAACCTTCACGAGCTTTCATAATTGGTAAATTCAAAGTATGAGAAGCATCTGTATTAATTCATTTTGTCGTGATACAGTCCGTTAAAAAAAATTATTCTCTTTTAAAGAACTGATAGATTGTTTTTAAAACTCGTCGCATTTTACACAGTAATATTTCAAATGAATTTCATTGAAAAGACGTATGTTAGTTTTAGTTTTCTTCATGTTATTGTGTACAGTGATAAAGTCAATTGAATTGTCTTTCACCACTTTTGGCATATTTTTAAGATTCTGACAAAAATTTATTTTTAGCAAAGCGGATGCAAGCAGTGGGTCAATATTCCGACTCACGACGTAGGTGGAATACTAGATATTTTTTGTATCAAGGAATACGAACCCACCGCTCATAACAGAAGTCGTCGAAGTAAGAATTTTAGACAATAGGCTCGTGCGTATAGAAGTAGATTTCAATCCTTCTAAATCCGTTTACACAACGAAGGCGAAGAGAGCATGACGAAAATTTAATTATGACAACTTCAAAGAATATCTAAAGTCGTCCATCGTGTTAATATATAATTCGAAAACTTCTGTTAATTCGGTATCCGGCCTAGTAGAAATTCACCAGTAACTTAACCGCGTTGATAGATAAACATGCCTCCTAGTTTACCAAAACCTACGCTATTCGCGAGTCTGATTCCTGGTTTGACGCGGAATGCCGAGAAAAGAAGAGGACCATGCGCCGGCTCGAAATAGTTTTTAGGCGTAGAAAATAAGCAATCCAAAGAAACACTTTGGTCACTACACAAATGGAATATAAAGAAATAATTCAGAGATAAATATCCGAGTACTGGAAAACAATGATTGAGAGTGTAATAACCGACCTCCAGAGACTTTGAAACTCTCTCAAAACTGTTATTGGTGAGTCAGAAAGCTCAACCACAGCAGTGCTCAGTCCGAATGATTTCTCTAATTTTTTCCACGAAAAAAATAGCACATCCGAGCCACGACCTCTTCGGCACTCCCACCTGTCTTCACCGCCTACAGTGGGGAATGTATTATGAAATTTAAGCACACTACATCTGAAGAAGTCACCAAAATTGTATCGAGTTCTTTAAAAAAACAATGCGGATTATATCCGATTTCAACGTGGCTTCTCAAAAAAAATTTAAAGTATATAGTCATTCTGAATGTTGTTGTTTAACAAAAGTTTAGACTTAGGCGAAGTACCGCATAAAAAGGCTCTTATTTCCTCAATTAAAAAAAAAATTAGACCTTGACGATCTTAACAACTATCGTCGCACAGTGGGGCAAGAATACGAAAATGTGTCGTTTATTCACAGAGACGTTTTCATGTGAACATTTGATGTCGCAAGGTAGGTTTAAAAAAAATAAATTTTAGTCACATTTATAATTTTTTTATGCATTATGTATAAACAATTTAATTAAAAAACTAACAAGAAAATTTTTTTAATTCTCTTCAACTGAAATTTTTGAGTCATCATCACTAACATCATCATAATCATCATCATCATAATTATCTTCATCATCATGATCATCAGAATCATGAACATCACTACTTATCCCGAGTACTTGGATAATTTCGACTTGTCGACTGTGATGATGGAGCTATGAGTTCGACTGCTTTATTGGGGAGTGTCATTAGCTTTTTCGGCAGTTTCGTTTTGCTCGTTATGAGAAGATCTGATGACAGCAATAACAAATTACAAACATCAGCATTGGAATTTTCACGGCTACATTTTCTAGAATAATTCTCACAGATTTTATTTTAAATCCTTGTTCCGTGCTTATTGGGCCTCTTCTGTCAATCGACCTATCGCTTTATATTATATCTGGCTCGTGAATAAATAACTTACGCAGCGTAGGTGGCATAGCGTACCATGAGTACTTTTGCAGAAACTATTTGGCTTAAGTCTATTTGTGCATACTTTCGAAATTAACTGCCAACAAAATCCCATTTCTAAAGCAAAAATACATTGTTTTTAACTCTTCGAAATTGAGTGTACGTAATACATCACCTTGAGCGAAGATCAAACTCTTAATGGTAAGATTAAGAATAGTCTGCAAATCAACATTAACCGAAGTATCATTGCTTTTTTGCGGCCTTTACGATTTTATAAGACGCGTATATTTTTGAATCTTTTGATCTTACTATATTGTATTGGTGTCGAGATAAACTTTCTCTCACCATAAGTGCTACAACATCATTTCCTGACATAGTAACTGTTTCAAATGAATCTCTATAGGCATTTGAATGTTTTCTGGGACTTGATGAATCAAATATAATACATTTTATTAACTTAGACGCCTCTGCCTGTCCTGCAGCTTTCAACTTTACGTTTGTGGTGTAAACTAATTTGGGTAGAGTCGTAGACTTTCTGAAATCTTGAGTCTTTAGTCGCTTCATCCGTTTTGTACTCTGCTCAAACGATATTTTTGGGCGATCGGGATAGCTACGTTTTAGCGTAAGATTGAGAAAGGAAATTTACGAATCTAGCAATTATTTGTTCTTTTTTAGAACTATTTCTTCAATCTAGTGTGCCGTTTTACATCGTTACTTATGTTTAGATTTAAAACAATTTATCATTTTCGAAATATCTTTTCTTAAGTCACCGACACATTCTGCTCTTGTTTCCATTTCTTTTTGCAGTGAAACTTTCTGATCTTGATTTTTTTTTGTATTCAGAGCTCTTTATTATCACGTACAATTGTCGTTTTGTCATAAATAAGGTATCGATATTCGCATCTGTCTGAAAAAAACGAAATGGAATCAAATTTTTAAAATATGATTATTTTAAGTATAACTATCGATCACGTTTAAATCATTTTTTATTATAAATCGGGCAAAAAGGTGCAAAATAATAAAAAAAAATCTATCATTAAATACAATAGCTGGTGGCTCTAAAAATTTTCATACATATGCTTGATCAGTCTTGGTATATTACTAAATATCTAAATGATTCTGAAATTTTAAAAAGTCATGACCACATTTTTGTGTATAATATAATTGACGTACAATTATGCTCATTAAAATAACTGCTAATTTCAAAAATAAAATCCGGAAAAAACAAGAAAAATACTTGAACTTGCCTGTTTTATAATCGCTTTTGGGGTTTATATCACGTATATTCCGCAATAAATACGTGAACTTATGTGTTGCGCTGGCGCATATAACGAGCGAATCGTCTTCACGAGCGACCGGCCTCGCCTGAAGTGAATAGTGAGGTGCGTATATCACGTCTACCTGCTAACACCATCGTACTCCAACTAAAGGAGTACTTTGCAGTAAACGAAACGACACTGTAAGATTGATTTTGTATTTTATTTTTTTGTATGAAAATGTGGGTTCTTGCCCTAGTGTGCGTCGGTGTCAAATCTGACTTTAATTTCAAAAGAATCATAAAATAATGGGGTTAAGGAGATAACCGCCCATGAATCAAAAACGATATATATATATATATATATATATATATATATACGAGTATATATGATTACCAACACGCCTGCGCTGTTATACTATACTGGCCGGAATAAGGGTAATTCGATTGTAAAACTTCAATGTATGGAGTGACAAATAAAACCCGGGATTAAAAAAATAGATGGACACTGGCAAAGCTACCCTTAATATGTTCTCCTCTAACATCTCACGATGCAAAACTACCCCCATGCATCCGACTGCAAAGTATGATGTCTCCTAATATTTAGCGGTACATCTAACTCCTGAATCAGAATTTTTTTTTATAACCATTAGAAAGCGGGTGCCATCATATTGCAAAGTCGTGTGAACCTTAGAGCCACGGGTTTTTAACATTTTTAGTTAGTCGCGAAGTGATTTCTAGGGGCCTGCATCTTAACGGAGAACTTTAAAAATGTTATCCATCCATTTTCGTTTTGAATCGTGATGTTTTAATAAAATCATGGTGTTTTTTCCACCGTTAAATATTTTACTCTGATTGTTGTATTCAACAATCCCATGGACATAAAATATCCACAAAACTTATATTTTGTTTTGTATTATTGCACGTAATTATATTGCATTTTTAATATGGACAGTTGAAGTTCGTGTCGATTAAATTTGGCATTGCCTCCACATAACGGTCTCATCGTATTAAATTATCAACCCAAGTTTTTTTAGGCACTAAAGTGACAAGTTACGAAAAATGTTGAAAATCAAGTCAGCAAAAAATATACTGAATCTTCATAATGACAAGGTGTAGGCGTTAGCAAAAAATTGCCCTAAATTTTGAAGCTGGCAATCGAGAGAGTATTTTAATCATCACAATAAATAAATTATGAAAAATCTGTTTTCAATTCGCTTTCTTCGCCAGATTAGAAATGCATATTTCAAACACGTCAGGGTCGAATGTCTTGCCTTTTATAAAAAGGGATCGTGACCCAAATGTGTTTGGGAATCGAAACTATGCGAGCCTTGCCACTGATAGGGATTAAATCTTACAAAAATAATTAATGTTTTCAAATCTCAACAAAAATTCTTTGATAAATTAAGCTCCTCTCAAAATACGCAGCGGAATTGAAAAGGGTAGTTTCGCCATTAAATAAAATGTAGTCCCATTTGTTATGCCCTCGCCAAAGAGAGATGCAACTGAAGCTTTCCATTGAGACCATATTTCATGAGATTCTGTAGCTGACGTGGCTCGATTCCCGACCTCCGCATTGTGCGGCTGACTGCTTGAATGTAAAAATGCACATCTTCGAAAGATGAGACGAAATTCAACCTATCTTCCGGAATATTAAAATCTGACCTTTGTGTTTTCCAGTCGGATTGGAAGTCTCGACTAGTGCAGTGTATTTGTAGAAAGGTGATCAAGTCTTTTTTTTTTCAATAGGACAATGATTTTATTGAGAAAGCTTTCCGATTTTTTTCAGCCACTTTCTATCAATCATATTGTAATGAATTTCTTTAGAGGATTTATTTTTATACTTTCTACATTGCTGATTCAATTCATTATAAATGCCTTTGGAGCTAGGAAGATATGGAATCGTTGTGCAAAAGAAGAATTCATGAAGTCTCAATCGTGTCATGTAGCTGTGATCTACAATAGTGTGTAGGTTAGAGTTGTTCGCATAGTACATTATAAATACATGTGTATGCATCTGCTTTACATCTAATAATTCCTTGAATTGGGGTGTTTATGGGTATTTGTAGGTAGGGTATTTTTTTACTTATCACTCTAACATATTACCGCTTTTTGCATCTTATCTAACGGATCTATGATTGCTTTGGCTGCACCGTTTCATGTACGCCATAGTGGTTTTAAAAAGTACTCGTTTCATTAATCTAATAATACTCTTATTTATTGTTTTCAGTTTCGTTTAGGAAAACCAAATGAATTTTTTATATATATGAATGATAACGAAAAGTTTATAGCTCGAAATAGATATTTACAGATTTGTGCAAAAACCGTTTACGCTGTGCTTATTGGATTCAATTTGAGGATCCAAGCTGTAGGTTTTAGCTTAGAGTTTGAAGATCGACAATTTTAACACATAGAAAATATGAAGCTATAAAAAAATAACGAATAAAACTGTCTGCCATAAATTCAAATTGGCAAAATGAAATATTTTCATTGACATTTCAGCTCGAGGTCTTCGCAGGCTATAAACTATTTTATGAGACGTATATTCACGCCATGTTAAGGCTGTTCCGTAAATTCACCCCCTAACCTCTTAGCATAGTTCAGCTACCACACAGAAGCCTGCAAGGCTTGCCTGCACTCAAAGGAGAATTTTATACGTGCGCCTTCGTCGATGTCAATAATATTCACCTTAGGGAGATGCCCGGGAAACTAATGAATAAATTACAATATTGTAATAAGGCAGCAAAACACTATAATCGCACACTTGAAATTCGAACCAGGCGCCTGATTGAACTTATCTACGCGAAGTAAATTATCCACACGATACCGCCATAAATAAGTACGCAAATAACTCTTAATTCATAGTGTCAAGTGTTCGCGTAACGACATAATTTTGTAGCAAACAATATTTGCAGTATTTAAGCCATGTGTGTGTTGACATTCTCGCTATTGACAAAGGAGGAATACCTAATGAACCGTCTGGTAAGGATGTTGCTAATGGCATGTTTTTACTGAGCACTATGCATGTTACTATTCATTATTAATACGCTCGATTTATAGTTATAAATCAATCGTGCCAATGTCTTATTAGCAGAGCGACAACCTTCTTCGCTCTAAATGCTTGGGCTATGGCTTCATAAATACCAATTACATTCATTAATTTAGATTATTTTCAATAGGAAATTAAATTTAAATATTGTGAAATATACCATAATTGATAAATATTAATACGAGATGTTTCTGAGGGAAGTAATTATTTTACAAAAATGTTGAGAATATACCCAGAAAGTTTATATACTGAGACACTGTTAGTATCTGAGTATTAGAAAAACTAAGAGGCCCCATCATCATCGAGGACCTACTGGACAACGAGGGGACCACTTAATAACCCAGCTGCATGTTCCTCCTCAGCCTAATGAAGCCTTCTTTTTCGGATTAAAAAATAAAATAACGGCTTCTTCTTTTTCCCATTGGTTTCTTTTTTGAAAATCAACTTCTTCACTTCCATCTCTTATCTTATATGAGCTATAAGGTCACTGACAACATTCGTGGAATCCAATCATGCCAGCGAGAACTACTCGACCATCATCATTATCTCGGCACTACGTGTACCTACGTCAGAGTGGGATTCGTCTCCAGTTGTCAAACCTTCCCATCCAGCTTCAACTTTTTCCTACGCGGTTCACCTTTTCCTTGGTCTATCTCTGGGTCACTTTCACTGAAACACCCCCTCGGTTTATGCGTCTATGGTGTACGGTTTCCTGCCATCTGGAAAAAAATCATATGGCCAGCAATAGATTGTAAAACCTGAGGAATCATACTCAATTCAAAATATTTTTTCTTAAAATATACATATGGTTAACGTTTAAAAATGTATATTTTAATTTCAATCGGTTTTTCCGGCACCGTAAACAGTTCGAATTTTTGTGTAAATCTATTGATAGTTTCAGTAACGCGTAGAGTATTTGTGTAACTACTCACAGTTTGAGTCATCAGGTAGAATCCTTTTGTAAATACCCCCACAGTTTGAGCTATTCCTTTATTTAGTTTCGTTAGTGTTTGTAGAGGACGGTTAAAAAAAAATAAAAATATATATATGAGTGTTATCTGTGCAAAACTCTGAACATGTGCATTTTTGACTGGGAATGTTGTCACCTAGTTTTGTTAAATAAATAAAAGGTTTCAAATAATTATTCCTGTTCAAACAAAGTATTGAAATAAACTCTATGTGATATTAATACAAAGGATTGTAACATTTAGGCGCATCTAATAAAAACAATATAATATTTAAAATGATAGAAAAGTGCCTACATATTATATCGAGTAAGAAACATTATTATTTTTTTATAATTTCCACACAAGATTAGCAACTGCCTGGGGCCAGTGGTACTATGAAACCGTAATAGAAAGCTTAATTTGTAAGGTGAAGGATACAAATAATGGAAACCTGAAAGGCTACAATCTCGAAATCAAAAATTGTTGCAGTAAAATATGTATGTTTTTTAAAAATAAGTCTGAATTACAAGACGATCTTATGCTTCATGATTACCTTTAATTCCACTCTTTATTTCCCTCCGCTGCCTAAATGGGCAGCATTACCCTTTTTTAAGTACATGAAATATGGAGTTAAACCAATACAAGTTTGAAGCACAATATTATTTCAGAGAAATGGCAATTACCATACCAAGCACTCTTGTAAAAAAATTGATTTATTTAAAAATGTAAGCCACGTTTCTTTTCATACATTAAAAACGTGGAATAAAAGATGGATTTGCGCTCTAAACGGAGCTTTCATAGGAATGGTTTCGGGTTAAATATTCAACCCGTAATAAATCCTTTCATTTAAAAAGTACATTGTCGTTCTGCTTGTACTGGTTAAAGCTCTCGGCGAGCCATACCTTGGGTATTTGGATAACAGAGAAATGAGAACTGGTAAACTCCTCTGTGCGTTATTAATAGCAGCCAGTTGTGCGTGAAAATCTCGCAAATGTACGCTTTCAGTTTCCCTGGAAAGTTTTACCGCTGCATTAAGATATTTATTGAGTTTATATGATCATTGAAAAGATTCTATCTCGTGATTTGAGAAATGTTTTGCAAGTTTTGTGTCCAAGTTATTGGTTCTTGCTGGATATTTTAGAAGTTTGCCCATACATGCATTGTTTTAAAATCCAAACAATTACGCTGGCTCTGCTTCTTATTTAGTTGAGTGCGGTAGAGTTTCAAACCACCTATGAAATATATCAAATTCAAAATCACTACATGTAACAAAACTCGGCGACTTTAAATGTCAATTTTCACAATCAAGGTTGTGCGACTGGGTAATTTTAATTGCATAAATAAATATTTTTTTTTTTAATATCTCACCATATTATTGAAAAGATACAAAATTGTGTCTAAAATGATGTAAAATAATGCTAAACCTCGATGAATTTGTGACCAAGATCCCTTCATTGAAAACTCTGAAATGATATCTGCCTAAGAGAAATAGAATACCTATCGTTAAGTATGCAAACAATACTCTTTGCGCCTCACAGAGGATGACTGCAGACCGCATAGATCAGGTTTCCGTGAATTTCAAGAATTCTGCATTCGCCTTTTCACTACTCAAACGTAACCAACGTCGAAAATATAAATGTAGCAAAAATATTTATTCAGAACTGAAGTTTGCTTCTAAAAAGTTTACTTAACATATGTAAGAAATCACAATTCATATTCGTCATGTGAAAATTACCTATTCATTTGATAAATTTATATTAAAACTGAATCAGTTTATACTACTTATTTGTTTTGTATTACTCACTCATGTATTATCTATACATGGTTTTCTTTTTACCTTTTATTATTTTCTAAATATTTACACTCTTAAGGTGTTACTTTATATTAGATTTTTTACTCCAGTCGGAGGCTGGATAACAGCTTAGCTGTTATTATGAAATAATTTTTTTAGTGTATTTATCTCCATTAATTTACTTTATTATACATGCCTCTACAAACTTTACACTTATGTATGTAAGTACTTAGTTATAACATTAAGGTTTTAATTTCGTGTTATAATTTTACAAACCAAGAAACGACTTATTATTGATTGTTTCTTACCTAAAATATGTCCTACAATGTAATAGTCTTCTGGGCATAACCGTATAAAATACGCTTTTAGTTATGTTGATTCAAGTAGATTTGTGGCCAACGCCATTTCAATAAATTAACCGGAATGACATAAGTTCCATGAATGTTTACGTACGGTCAACCTGCACACAAGAAATAGCTTATCTCGTTCAGTTTGCTGACAATGTCCTAGGCGGTTTAGATAATATATCCAGCCACGCCTTTACCATTAACACGTTACCAAAACCTCTCGTTCTGGGTCTTCCCTTGAGAGATCATTTTTACGTTCCAACACCTAATATAGATAGTAAGTAAAAAAAAATTGTGAAATAGAAATAGAAACATTTTTATTTGGAATTGCGACTCTGATTCAGTTCTTTGGTTTGGAAACTTCTCAATCCTCTTAACGTGACTTCGAAATAATTAATGTTTATTACCAATGATCGACACACTATAATTCACCTGCCTAGTAAAAATACGGATCTTTGTTTTAATGTCATGTTAATGTTGTAAGGTTGATAAAATCGTTAATGTGTTTTACAATTTGTTTGTTAGTTTTTGTATCTTGTTTCTCTCTTGGACCAATATGAAAAAGGTTTTTTTGTGTTTCTGTAATAAGACATTTTTTGTCGCGTGCTATGGTTTTTTTTAAATATATATATATATATATATATATATATATATATATATATATATATATATATATATATATATATATATTTTGATGAGGACTGGTCTAACAGAATCTAATTATAATGTAGTTCTCATGTTTGGATAAAAAAATAAGTTTTTCTCAAAAATCAATGTTCCTTACCACATCTGTAAAACCATTACCATAAGTATAAAAGTCTAACCATTTTGAACATTTAACACCACAATACCCAGCCAAATAATTATAAGAAAATGTATATGGTAAATGCGCTATGAGGAAATCGAACTGGCAAACTACCAAACCAAAGTCAAATGTGTAGAAAAGTACGCTATGGAGGTAATCCCATAAGCCATAATCAGATTTTTAAAAGACGTTTGAAACATTTTATAAAACTGTCATTATTTAAATTAGAGTTAATTTCAGATTTGTTAATGGATTATGTAGTAAATAATACGTTACCATGATTAATCAAATGTGTTGAGTTAGTTCAATTGATTTGTATCCAGTGAGAAAGTCATCTTTCCTGTCGTTAAATATTCTAACACAATTTACAACAAACTAACCGAAATACGAACTGAACAAGAATTCAAATAAATGTATTATAAATACCTTATCTGAACCTTTTATTTGCCATAAAACATACTTAGACATTCTATGCTACAAAAAACGGTTGTGTAATTTGACAATGCGAATACGTTTTATGGCCAAACATAAACAAAAATCAATCATTTGTTATGAAAACGAAATTACTCACAGTACGAACATAAATATCTAGTGAATATTACCTATAAAACCTTAACTACATCCACTAAGGCATGGAAAGAGTATAATATTTATGGGAACGTAATCATTATTTTCATAGCGAAAAATGAAATATAAAAAAAAACATCAACATTACCGTTATAAAGAAGCACTTTTCTTTTGTGTTATTTATTGAGATGGTTTCGTTATAATTAAAAAATTTAAACCTCGAAGATATTTCCTTTGTTATAAAAATGATAATGCTTTGCTATACTTTTTTTATATATACTCGTAGTACACCAGTGGTGTAAAGTCCATTTCAGTATTTTGTTTATTTATCGTTATTATAAATTGTATTACATTTCAGTAAATCTGCCGTTATGTTTTTTATCTTCATTTATATATCTTTCTGTAATATTTTTTTTCCCTCATTTCCGTTTTTGACTCGTTGTTATCCGTGAATAATCACGAGACGTAACTTAATTAGTCAAGACAAAAACTGAGATTTTTTTTCAGGAGAATCAAAAAAAAAAATTGTTTTATAAAAATACAGAAAAAAAAAATTCTCCTAGTAAATATATTACAGGTACTTCGCTTGTCTGGATTTTAAAAAGTAATGCAAAGAAATGATATTTCTTCAACACATTCATCAGTTCCAATTTTGAAAATAACCCACTCGTAAGTACGAACAAGGATATTATATTATTTAATAATAATTAATGATCTTATTATATGTGTGTATTTGCTCAATGAGATAAGCGGCATTCGATTATTATTTCCACCTTCCGAAATAAATAAATAATATTTGTATAAGGAATTACATACAAGTTTATGACTCCAAATCTTCGTATGTTGATCTTTGTTTTACTGAGTACAGGATTTTACAAAACTGATATTTTGTTTATTCTTGAAGCGTTCAGTAAGAGTTCCTTTCTCACAGCTTCTGTGTTATGCAATTATTATTTTCCTTAGATATATTTGCATTGCTTTGGATGCTAGCGTTATTTCCCACTTGCAGTGGCGATTCTCTAACCTAAATTCAATAAGCATTATTTTGTCCAGAACAGTGAGCTTAAATATTTTAGCCATTTGTTACGACGGACACATTATTACATAATCACTTTTAAATACACCCTCTTTTTCACAAAATCATTGATACGTGATATTTTTCTTTCTTTTTAAAACACTTTCACTTACGGAATGCATTGATATGAAACCGTTTTTATATTAAAAAAAAAACATGTCGCTTCTACTGTCTATTTTATGCGTCAAAAGAAATCCTATTGGATTAGTGAGTTATTGTTTGGGTATGGTTTTGATTGGTTGAAAATTATAATTTTTACAATGTGTTTTATATTGATCGATGTGGAAATGCTATTATTTTTGTGTATGCATGAAGATAAATATATTTAGTTGCAGCAAGATCAATTGCAGGTGTGACTACTCGCCACCATAAGACACTGTATAATTCATCGTATTATTTGTATGTACGAGCATGTAGGTCATCGAAGAGGACAGAATGACCCTTGAATTGTTCAAGAAAGAGTCTGAAGAGGATCTGCTTGAGAAGTTGGAGAGCAGATGCCCTGGGAAGTTGAGAAGATACACACATTATTATTTATTCGCCTGAAAGACGCTAAGAAAGCTGTTCCCAAAAAATAATAATAATGCTAGTTTTGTGACCCCCAAATATAAAGAAAGCTGTGTGTCGAGTTGTTGAAGGCATTCACCATTATAATGAGGTCCTTTGATAGTTTTTTATCGTCGTCTGCGTAAAGTATGTGTTAACTTTATATAATAATATGTCGACATGACATTTCCCAAATTCTCGTCTTGTGTTACACGCAATTTGATGGCTTAATTCACTACTTTATTTTTAAAAGTACGAGTTTCTTAAATGGCGTTTAAGGTTCTGAATTAGAGTTTTCAAATTTTCCCTTTTCAAATCATTTTTAATCAATATTATTATATTTAAAACTTCGATTACTAGTAAAAATAAATATTACCGTTAGTCATTATGAAATTGAATCTCATGTACAGTAAAAAGTATTTTAAATGTCATATTGATGCCATATAAAAAAAATACAATAGATTGTTTAATTACTTTTTAGTTTGTGCTTTATATATTTACCATGATATCAACGCATTTATTCATTTTCGTTTTATGTTTAGAATTCACATGGTTCCCTTTACATTTACCATCTTGTTTAAAGTTTGTGCACATATTTAAAAAAATGAAACAAAGAGCAACAGTTAGTAACTAACTACGGTAACCGGAAAACACCTTTTCATGTAGCATTTCGTGTGGCAGTAGAATACTCCCAACGCATTAGTGAAATTTATGGTTTGTGACCAAAAATGTTATAACCGGAAACTTCAAAATAGAACAACACTTTTTATTATTTCTAATTTTGTAACTGTTAATTCATGGTGGAATTCCATTTTAATGATTAAATAAAAAAATTTTTTTTTAACTTTATTCCACTTTTTTATTTTTTGACTGGACCGGTTTCAGCCTATAACGGCCATCTTCAGACTAGTCTAAAGATGGCCGTTATAGGCTGAAACCGGTCTAATAAAAAAATAAAAAAAGTGGAATAAAGTTAAAAAAATGTTTTTATTTAATCATCTTCAGAACAACACTCATGGAAGAACTAGGTAACGCAGGTAGGATATATGCAGGTTCTGGAGTGCAGAGCTGCTGTATCACTGATAAAGTCTTACTACGGCCGAGAGACCTGTTATTTTCCGTTATCCAATATTTTTTATTAAAACAAGAGAAAATATTTATTTCCTGTTGACACGATTGTTAAGGTTTCAAAAGATATTTATAAAATAAACAAAATCCTCCACAACCTGTACATATGTATTAAATATTGGAAGACGATAAAAAAATGTAGAAAATCCTTTATTTGTCACACTCAAGTCATCATCATCTTCAGAGTGGTAGATACTTTACACATCGCCATGGTGAAAAATCACCATTTGTAATCGAAATGTTGCTTAAAATGGCTTAAACCGTGTTTGGTGACCAGATCTGAATAGCCAGGTACTTCCCAACCTTCCTCTTCCCTATTTTATTCCCCTCCCCACTACCTTTAGCCTCACAACATACCCCGATTGGGGATGCCATAGTCTCACTGGCTCCAGACGGTTGGAAGCAGTGGAAACTCTTGTGCGGTATTCACTATTATCATCCTGCTAAAACGTGAATAAATTAATACATGACAATAAAAAATATTAATAAATTCCCTACATTCCTTTTGTATTTTAAATACATATCCCTCGTTACTTCATTTTTTTTATTAAGATTCTTTATACCAAAATACAAATTCACAAGCAAATAAAATAAATAAAAATTTCTATTAATTTTTCAAAAAAATAACATGTTTCGATTTTATTCGAAACATAAGGCCGTTGGAGATGGCTTATAATAATTTTCCAAGTCATTGATTTTAACATTTCGAATAGCTAAAGACTATGCGCAACTTTTGAGATTTCAGTCGTTTATAAATAAGACACTTTATTTCCTCTCTCTGGAGAACGACAAAGACTGTTATTGAAGTCTCAGTACAGGGCTAAAAGAATTATTGAATCTGAATATTTTAAACGGGACTTTATAATTAAGTAGTCGTACGTCACTTTTTAAGCCCCTGGCATAACGATAACTCAATTTAAAAATAAACCCGTACGTTGATGGTTTTGGCTTGCACACATAGTTTAGAAAATGATCGCTTACATCAGTTTACCAAAAGCCGTTATTCCGAAAGCGGAATTCCAAAAGACCAACATTCCCAGAAACAAAACGCTCGTTTCGATCTGACAAAGGTAAAAGGAATCAAAGCCTATGAAACAAGGTAGGGACAAGTAAGAGTAGGTTTACGTTGGTTACATATTTTTGTTCTTTTTTGCGAAAAATTGACATTTTTTATTGTTAGTTATTCAAAACCATTTCGCAAATTTGGGCTTTGGGTTTTGGTGAATTACTTATAGAATCATGATCTCATCCCTATAAACATTTATAACTAGGCGAGTTCACAATGTATTTTACTATCGATTAAAAATACCTAAGAACGAGTGATTCATCTATATTCAACTAACTTTCTTGTTAATGTTGGTTGAACTTTGAATAAATATGATCAGAGTTCGTAAAACATGCGGCACACGACAATCTTACATACTTACTTAAAATATAGTTCCCTTTGATAAACTTTGGAGCCTACATTAGTATTTAAACCATTTTACCTAACTTCCGACACGTTCTTAACCCCCTACCTTGTTTGGGAAATTCGTTCTTAAGTTGAATCGGTATGATTTGGGTTGGTTAATAGGTAATATTCTGGTGAAGGCAGGTTACTTCTTACTTTTTGACTGTGGTCGGATATGAACTTGTGAAATAAACATTTTTTACAATAAGGCTTACTTTAAATATGTTTTCTATTAGAAACTGTCTCAAATATGAATTCCAATATACAGACCATCCAATATATATTATGTTGTTTTTCTACGAATGCCAATGCTTAATAAGATTAAATATTTCAAATGCGAGAACAAAACTTATAGCAAATGTAGCTATCCATCGAATTGGCGATGGAAATTTCCTCTAATCTAATTCTAGAAGTCGCAAAATCCCGCGAAGAAAGGAGTTCAATTAATAAAGTTTCGCCTGAAATAAACACAATGTGCAATTTGAGTTTATTTATTAATTTTGACTGTAATGGATTTGATAATTATGAAAGATACCTATGTTACGGCCTCGCCAATATAAGTTTCGTGACAAAACAAAGTTCGTCAACAAAAGTGAAACGGTTTCAGGCAGATAAGGGAAAACTTCTAAATTACCAGCGGAAAACAGCGGCGATACTACACGGAATTTAATCTCGTAACTAAATTCGTGGTATTAAATATAAATGAAGACGTAACCCAGAGCAATAAAGTCCGCCAGAAATAACTACCGTATCGTTAAAACCGCCTACTTTCTTGCAAAATCGGGGACCTTCTTATTAAAGCAGTGGTTTTGTTCTCAGCTTTCGTATCGGCTTGACAAAGCGCCCACGTGCGTGCGCATTTGAATTACGTAGCAAAGCCACGAGAGCGGTTGCAACACAACAGCTTCTTACCATCGTTCTCTGTTTTGAATAAGGTCACGAAGCTTTATTTTATTTCTCTCAAACCAAATATATTGCAGTGACTGGCTGGAAAACAATAACTGGGAAAAGTCGAACGAGTTTATTAACTTAATTATAAAGGGAAACACAGAACCCATTCAAATAATTGAATTAAGTTTCAAGTACTACGATATTCTTCATTTCTTACGTATTGGATAAAGAATATAAATCACGAGTTGATACTCTCAATGTTTAAAGCTTTGCATATTCAGGTGGTACCTAGGTACTTTCAAATATTAAAAAAAAATTGAAACAAGCTTATTCAAAGAAGTTTTTCTGAAAATTATACGAATATTATTATTAAATCAGTAAATATTTTGAAGAACATAATTAGGGTTTTGTACATTGGAAACAATTATTTTTGAAGATTTTCTAATGTAGCGGAAATAAATCCTAACACCACTTAACAGCGATTTTGTGTTCAAAGCATGTTCGCTTGTAATTGGAATAGGTGGATGCCTCTTGCAGATAAAGATTAAAAAATATATTAATAGTAATATCAATAAACACCACGTTGTGGAGGAACACGGGGGTCTGAAGGGTATCACGGCAGCTCATTGGTTAGAGCAGTTACCTGGTGAGATTTTGACGTTGAAATCCATATAACAGCAATAACCCTTATTCGGTTTGATTTTTTAGCCAGTACAGCAGCCGATCTTGTTCAAGAATTATTAATTACACAATAACAAAGTGGTCAAATCTGAAAAAGTTGGAAAATCTGAAAATGATTTATAAAATAGCAAATTCAAAATAAATTTCAAATGTATAAATTCGAACAAAATACACACATATATATTCCACTTAAGATGTTGTGAGTGTCAGGTATTTATAAAAAAAGGAGTTGATTTTTCTAATGCGCATAAATTGATGATCAACACCATTTTGATAACATTAACATTAATTTAGAGCCAAGATATCAAATTATGTTGAAAGGTACATCTTATCTTTGAGTTGTCCATTTGATTTGAGGATCGGGAAAAAACTTCCCAAATTCATTAATTCGCCCACTAATCGTGAACGGAAGACGCGGAAAGGAAGAAATTTGGCCATTTAGAAGAAACGAGATAAGGATAAGCCCGATAAATCCGATGTGGAGAGACTAAAGTGAAATATGGAACAGTTCTAGTTGAGAGACGCAGCCACCGAGAACTTGTATAGCTTTTTGTTTTATTAAGAGCAGCGGACGTTTGAGCAGTAGAATATCCGGCTGCTGACAATGAAAAATTGTACAAACGTATTTAAATACAACAAGCCGAGCAAAAACACTGCTCATTTTCCGTACCAAAGTTTAATGTACGAAGTGATTCATTTATAAAGATTTTGAGATAAAAAAAATATTCTTTAGTGCCCATTACTTCATGGCGATTACGGCCATTTACCCCGAAGCAGGATCCAAATCTATCGAAACTTAATTTAAATATCATTTGATAAATATTTGTACCAACGGAAAAGATTACTAATATCTACAAAACACTACTAAGAAACAAGCGTTTAAATCTTTTCACTGAGATGATGGAATCATTATTATGGGTACAATGTGCTTAGAAAATCAGATAGGTACCTTATTATGAGCTGTCTATCAAGATACGATGCTATATTTTTTATTATCGCTGTTTACTGTATATTTTCTGGATTTTCATTATATTTTATGTATTTATCTTTAAATTACGCTACTTCATTTGTATTTTATTGTTAAGTTCCTATTTGCTTTCTCTTTTCTAGATTTTCACTATATTTCTTGTGTTTATCTTTCAATTACACCACATTTACAGTCTTCTAGTTTGTTACTAATGGATTTAAATACATATATTATGCACTGGCCCAATCAACTCTGCAATACGGAATAAGAGGCTGGAGAGGTGCATATAAAACTAACATAGCCCCACTCGAAATAGTCCAAAGAAGACTGATAAAAAATAATCCTAAAAGAGCCATTTGATTACTCTACTTATGAATTATTTAAAAAAATTAAAGTTTTAGATTTGAAAAAAACATTTGTCAAAAATACATTACTTTAAATCCACAAAGAATAAAGCAAATTGGATTCAGTGAGCACTATACCAAGAAAGTTAGGCCAAATAATTACCCCGAAACTCAATACAACAACAGCACAACATCACTATTCCTACTCAGCAATTAAGATATTCAACAAACTTTCTAATGATATAATAAATGTAAACAACTTCGAAACATTAAAAAAAACTACACGACTACTGTCACGACACACACATCAAAAGGAACATAGTGAGTAAATCGTGAAGGACCGTAATCTGAAGAAAAATTTTAACTTTTGTATGTATGAGCGATTTTTCCATCGAACGTGGCAGAAGACGGCTTACGGTATTAATACTATCAGATGATATTCATTTTTAATCATAAAAAAAATAATTTCAAGAAACCCATGATAGTTCTCCCTAAGCGCGAGAATGTTCTCGATTGGGGAATATCCATCAAAAAGTGCTTTTTATTTCAAAAAAGGTAAAATCTTTATATTTTACCGCACAAATAACATACAAAATATTGCTCATCTTTCAAATATTGGTCAAATCCAAGTGATAATGGTTTCAAAAGTTGTCAAATCCATAACGAACAATGAGAGTGCAGGAATTGGTCACCTAATTAATTTTGCCGCTGTGTTTGTTTCACGATTCCCATACCAAAGTTGAACATCCGTTAATCCCGGGAACATACTCGTACATTTTGCTGTTTTCTCGCACTTTTTTCTACGTTTAATTCTAAGGTAAATATGTAAATATATAGATGAGACAATATTTCTTGAAAAAAAAAACACTTCCAATTTAAATGAATAACGTACTGTAACAGGTAAGAGAAGTTAACATCGGATATGTATGCATGTATCTGTAGCTGAACGATGGTTATCGAAGGCTTATGATCTGTTATAACCGCGACGTTCGTGGAATATTGTTAAGCCAAATTCCATTTGAAAATCAAGCTACGTATTGTATATATCATAATACCACTGTCAAGTATGCAGTCACGTATGGTACAGAGTCGACAACAATGACTAACACATCAGCAGCATCCTCTCGTGTAATCCGTAGAATGTTCGACGGGCTACATGGATACTGTAGCGCCTCAGCAATGACATGCTTTCAGATTCAGAGCCCGGAAGAGAAATTGCATCCCCAACGGCCGCGGCGATAGAGATGGAAGACGACGAGACCAAAAACATTTGTATTGGACACACTGAATAACACACACCTCATGTGTCCTTTCATGGGATATTAATTTCATTGGGCCCAGCTATGCTTCCTTGCAAAAAAAACTAGAAATCTCGTTACTAATGGCGGGGAATAATAATTTTTCTATTTACCGAACATAACTGGCAAAATATTAAAAAAATATATTGCTTGTAATTTTGGTAACAGTTCTTCAAATCTCTGAAATTCGTTCCGTTCCCCCGAATATCTTATAATTAATACCACTCAAAATTTCGTCTGAAAATTAATTTTCCATTGAAAAACTTTGGTTTGATTTTTATTTAGTAAATAAATAATATTCATCAGCACGCAAGAACCGACGTCATGTACGAGTATGTCTCGTGCCCAAAACATAAACAAATATCTTTTCATGTCCAGTCAAGTGAATTACTTGAAGTTGCAATGATTTAATAACATTTTTGCTAGATATTTTGATATATATTCGATAAATTGTTGACCGTTTCTTAACAATACTTAATTCTATATAGGAGTTTAATTGCAAATCTTTGGGAATAGTATACAATTTCAAATATACTGGATTAATTATTGATAATAAATATTTGAAATGGAAAGACCATAATTATTATAAACCATTTTTAAAAACAAAATAAAAAACTAGTCTAAATTTCCAAGGCTCTAAGAAGTATATTGGATAAAGTTACACTAAAAACTGTATACTATGCTCTCGTTCAATATTTGCTTTCAGATTATGTTGTCTGTTAGGGTTCTTGCCACAAGACTACCCTAGAGCCCTTAAATATTGCTAAAAAAATAATTTGAAAAGTAATCTATAGGAAATATGGTTAATATTCTTCAAAATTATTATATGGTGAAAGTAAAATTATGGAATTAAGATAATAATTGTATATAAATAACACAGGCTTTTTGTAATTTTCTTAACAACATTGTTACTGACAAAAGAGCAAAACAAGTGCCTAATACTATGTAGAATAATTACTTCTTTGATGTGTCAGCCTCTAAATACCAGATCATTTTCGGACAAAGGAATTTTTCTTTAAAAGTTTCTTTGCTTTTCCTTTGTGATAAGAACTATGGGAACATTGACTTTATTTTTAAAAAGTAGTCAAAAATTCTACTTTTAAATGATAATTCACTTTAAGCCTTCTAATTTTTTTTTTTCAAGCTGAGAGTATTGAACTCGGATTATTATTTATAGTGTTCCTTGTATTATAATCAGCGTCGAAACACTGTGCTTGAAATCATCGTTAGGTATTATTTAATTTTAATTTTTTGATTACAATTACTCATGCTCTCACTCTTGTCATAGACACCTTATGATTGTGGCTAATTAGTGACTGATAAATACTTTTTAATATTTAGTATACAGTGGAATGTTATTATTGTCGACCAGAAATGTACTAACACCCAACCATAGAATGTATATTAGGTGTTTTATTTATTTGTCTATTTTTATTATTGTGTGTATTTTTTTCCATATTATAATATGTTCACTTTGATTGTAGAGCTGCTCATCTCTGGGCGGGTTGTGTTTTATAATTTTGAGAATAAATAATAAATTAATTGTATTTCCATATCGGTTACGTGAGTGTATCATCAAGAAATTGTTCGAGGAATGTTTTTCAATCATCTAGTTTTTCATACAGGGTAAATGTTTGAACAATTAAATGGTTTGATTTAAAATATTTGAGAATGTAATATATTATCTCATACAAAGCGGCGAGGTGGTGTAATCGTATTATAATATATTGTTAAAAAACTGCAGTAGGAACGTAGAGACAGGACTAAGAAACACATTTCGTAACAATTAACCATTAACCCCTCATAAATAAACCACAATAGCCAATCGACTAGCATGTATTCTGATCGGGGGAGGACAGTTCCATCTAGATGGTTTACGAAGTCAAGCTGACTAGTATCAAACGTTTGGGCAAATCAAGACATTGCTTCATTAACCACGTTCTAGCTAGCCTGAAGAGTTTGGGGGAGAAGGATTGCTGGTAGAGAAAAGCAATAAGTGAATTTACATAAGTATGGAGGCAAAAGCTATTTAAGAGCTTTACGGCAATATCAAGTACAAGAACTAGTCTGATTAATAAAATATTTTGCTTATTTATTTTAAATATGGACAGAATCATGGTATTACAATTTTTTTAGAAATGTTAACTTTATGGTGTATCGCTGTTTGACGTTTGATTATGACCTGAGTAAAATCATTGAACAGAATCTCTCCAGAAGTGATCTTTACTGATTTGAAAAAAAAATGATGTCACCAATTTACATAAGACTTCAATTCCCAGTTCCCAGACAGGCCAATGATATTGAATATCTATTCAAGAATGATTTTAGATCTTTGAATAATCAATTTTAGTCAAAGTAGGGGAAAATCCACCTAACATCGGGCACACTTCTATCAGCTTATCTCTTCAGTAAGTAAAAGGAAATTAACGGATTGAATTCCCGACGATGTATTATTGGATGTTCCACAGTTGATAACTTACGTCGTTTTAATATTTGAATTGAGTAGAAGAGTTATGTGATGGAATTCCATGCTTATGTGACACACTTACTGGTTGCTTGATCCTCATTAAAAAATAAAATGCACGGTTGAGGGCGAGTCAAAACATAAAGAAAATGTATGAATTCAACATTCTACAATATTTATTCTTGGTAAGGAAGGGTATTACGAGTATTGAAGTCAACGGGCTAAATATTATATATTTCAATTTAATTACTTGGAGAAATTTTCTAAAGTTGCTGATTGATATTCATTAGAATCGAAGGCTTTCAGAACCTTGCCCCAATCAGAGAACTTCAGACTTTCCGACGAATAGAATTTTTTTTTTATTTTGTAAAATAATATTTTTTTTTTTTTTTTTTAAAATAAATGCAAACATTCCTGGGTTGCGAATAACCTGACAAAAAAAAACTCGTCTCGGAAAACTTAGCTTGCAAAGAATTGAACCTGCAATGCCTAAGTGTATCCTAACGCTGTGGACCACTGGGCTACAACCCGATATGTATATTTTTGAAATGAAGGAAAAAAATCTTCATGGGATCTTCAGCATTATCCTCTTATCAAGTAATTGATTTTTGTACTCGTGATTTTTAATATATACGAGTAAATATACAATATGGATGACAGAAACGCGTTGTTCATTGTTCTACTCTTTGTATTATAACTATTAGGCTTTTGGTTTATTTGAATAGCAAAGCGAATGATACAATTTTTAGATTGAAAACAAAATCTGCGAATTATCTAAAGCACCTTAGATTTCCAATTACCAAATGTTATTTTAATCAAATTATGTCTGGATGATTCTCTTGTTTTTAGTTCAGAGGAATGAAATATAGTAATTAAGGTTATTATTATTTGATTAACACAGCGCGCATTAAGTGATTCTTGTATTTCAAACTCTTTCTACCTCCCTTATAACTTGTACTTACACATTTAATATACGTATTTAAAAACGTAGAAAGGCATAACAAATAATTACTCGTGTAGTTTCAAAGGTATTAGGAGATATTTTTAAGGGGTGATAAGATAATGATAAAACATCTTTGAGCGACTTATTTATTTTATACCGGGTGTTTTCTCCCTGCTACGAACATCTTCAGACAGTCATAATATTTGAGTATCTTTTTTATAATCCTTTGAGATATATAGGTACGGGTTAAATAACTATGAAGTGAATGAATTTACGATTTTATTTAATAAAAATCTTTCGAAATTCTCAAAAAACATGACAACATACCGTAGTCTCAATAGATTCGTACGGTTGCGTGGGTATCACATTAAACGACTTATATCAGACTTAGCAAAAAAGAGCCCACTTAATTGTATTATTATTTATATGGCAGACGGAGTGTTGCACCCACCGCTCTGTTCCGTTGAAATAAAAATGTTATTATTACTTGGAATTGAAATTGAGATATTTAGCAAAAATATATGTTATCTCTTTCAAATTCTTTTTCTAATAACACTAACATTGTTGACCAAATAGCCTATAAAATTGACCCACAAGTCAAGGTTGCCCTAATAATTTGATTGATTCCGGCGTTCAGTTTTTTAGCTTTCCAATATATAATATTTTATTATTCCAGGACTTAAACATCGTTGTTCAATACTTTTTAATGTTAGGTCTGCTGTTTGCAGATGAACGTAAATACATCTCGATAAAAAAACTTTGCATAAGCAACCGTTGTCTTAAATTTCTCGTATAAGATGGTTTTTTGATGATAGTTTAATATTTTATATATGTCGTAATCCCCCTCAGATATAATGCACTTATGCCAGCGCTTCTTCCAATCCTCGAAGCACTTCTGGAATGTGCTTTCTTGGTATGGCCATCAGCTCGTTCTTCGATTCTGACTTTGTCTCATCAATTGTGGCAAAACGCTTTCCTTTCATTGGTCTCTTCAGTTTCGGGAATAGGAAAAAGTCGCAGGGAGCCAAATCTCAAAAAAACTTTATTATAGATTGCTGTCTTATAGCTCTCAACCAATGCCTTACCGTGGTCTAATATAATATTATCTCTGTATATCAATACAAAATGATAAAATAAAAAAAAATATATAAAGTTAGCAGTTTTATTTTGTACCGTACATTTAGACAATGTCTGTTGCATGCGGTTAGTAGCAATTATGCTTGGAAAATGATAAACGGTTTAATTTACCTTAACTCTCTGTCATTCCTAAGACAAACAAACAAGAAGTCTGTGGTTTGATTTTTAAAGTACCCGAGTGCAATGCGCAAAGCAGGATATACTTTGCTGTTATTTTGCAGCGCAGTACTGCAGTAACTGTCAGTTGGTTCTGTGAAAATCATTTTTCCATAATCTTTTTCGCAAATTTATTATGGTTTAGAGATAAAACTAAGGAATGTTGTTTTTTCGCGTAAAATTCAAATCCTCGTTACGCTGTAAATTATACTGCCGAATATAATGGATGTTTGATTTCTCTCGAACGGCGAACTTTGTGATGCCGTCTCGATGAAGGGTTGTGCTGTAACATTTTTGATGTTTCGGTGCAGTTTTTTTAATTATATGATACTGCACAAGACTTCTAGTTGCTCGGAACTAGTGCAACTATGGCACTTATAATGATTAGGGAATGTCACGAGGGTGAAGGAATTGGTTTCTAACTTACTTTTGTTGAAAAGGGAGTAAGTCAGGTACCCGCTGTGAGTATCGAGCTTAGCCTGTCTCTTAAAGCTTCCTACCATACGAGCTATCAGGAACTACAATTGAAAAGGAAGATTGGAATACACCGTTTCTATTCGAAACCCTTGAGTACTCACAACTTATCTGTTTCATATACAGTGTATGTATAGGGCGTTAACAACCAAAGTTCCTTTCTCTCTAATATCTTAAGCTCTTGGTGACTGTGTTGACCATTATTCTGTATGCTGTTTGCTAAATATATCAAAGTTATGCGTTAATGCCACGTAATATGTAAATTTATAAATCTTATACAATTACCAAAACGCACACTAGAATTGAACAGATGATGCCGCTCAAAATAATTTAAAATTTGCTAAGAATTTGTCAATTTGTAAAATTTGACTGCGCATATCCCAGTAAGGCGTTTATAAAAAAGGCACTGTGTTTACACTAACTGTGATTAAGTCTCACTCATAAGACATGACCATGTGGAACTAATGGCGATGGATTATCTCGATCCATCCCCATTTGTGACGGATAAAGTTGTACATTTCTGGAACGGTCCGGGCTGTATATAAATGTGTTATAAAAGATTCTCGAAGCTGTCAATCTCGGAGCCTAGACTATCAGAACTTGGAGTACAAATGCATATGCTCATTGCTCACTGGCCGTTTATTAATTTAGCAAACCGATACAATTGTTGGTATTTTATGTCTACGGTGTCAGCAACAGAAGTGTTAAGCGCCCTTGAGGTGAAATTCTTTAATGAACGGCGTTATGAAACAATGTCCAACAATAATAAAAAATAAAAAATATATCATAATAAGCCGAATAAAAATCCAAATCCAGAGATTTTTACACAAATGACATTAAAGAGGGGTATGCGTTTTCAAATCTTTTACAAAACCTATTAAAATTTTGAAAATAACCTACGAAATGAAAATTATTTTAGGGTCAATGTGATTGTATTTGGAGATTGCGTGTGTGTCTGAACGTATATACGCAATAAAGCAACCTACAACGCAACTCAACTTTTTAGGCTGTCACTATTGAAGCTAAAAAGCCCATCGCTTCATATTGCGTGGGTAGTTTACACAATTAATGAGGGGTGGTACTTAGTGCCGTCATCGCCCAGAGTAAAGAAAATGCGAAGCACATTATAAACCTGGATGTATCCTGTAGGCCGTACCTACTGTCCGCCCTAGAATGATGTACTGCTAACCAAATTCGCCCACCTTGTATACAAACATAGCCTTATTCAGAAAAGTATTTTATTGCAGTGCCATTCCTCTATCCTGATTTTATATGGAATCCAGTGAGTATTGATTACCTACAAAACTTGATACGGTTCAGATTCACAGAGAAAATTGAAAACCCTTTTTAACCAAGTCTCCAAAAAGCTTTGAGAAATATATTTTTTCCGTCTTTATGATGATTTTGTTACTAGGTCGTCTTCAGACCATCATTCATAGTATACCATACACTCTATTTCGGCCATTTAGAGTTGTAGAAAATAGAAAGCATAAAGTATTATATATCTGTTTGTAAATATGTCCCACTGACATAGACTATGAAGACTTTTAAGATTTACCGTTTATTGTTAGAGTTTTGCTAAACTGTCACATCTATTATTGATTAAATACAAAATTAACATTGTGAAGCGTTTTAATATTATTCTTTGGTATTTAAAATTTCAGTTTCTTGAACAGATGGAGAACACGTGGAGATGAGATCACTTTTGTTTAATTATTGATTGACTCTATGTTTGAATCATGTGTTTAATTATTGATTGACTCTATGTTTGAATCATGTGTTTATTTCTATTTGCTCACATAAATTTAATATAAAACCTTTACTTTCATTAGGTAAAGGCGTTAGCTTGTTATTGGCAACGGGATGTATTAATTTTTTTGTAACAAGGCATTATGCTCTTCAAATCAATATTGAAAGAGCCCCTTCAGCCCGTTTAATGTATGTGGAATTAAATTTTGTGTGGTCGCATTTAAATTAGTAAATGCCACTATTTTTAAGTTAAGGTTTTCTATTGCGTGTTTTCCGATATTATTGCTACTCCGAAAAGCTATATTTTAACCACATTTTAAATTAATTTTTTTATTTTCAAAGATACTGCAATGAAAAGTTACAAACATGCAAATTTATTTGATTTATTATTTTATGCTCGGTATACTAGAATGATTTTTTTTTCATTCATTATGTTTTTTATAACTTTGTCAATGTCGTTTGCCCCACTGCCGTTATAAACCGCGATTGTTCTTATCGTTCAACTTTATTCTTCATACGATCTTAATCATTATCAATGTACCACCGAATGGTTAGTTGACAGTTTATGGAACCAAGGGTGAGTTGCATTTGCATTGATTATTGTGTTGGTAAATGTTGAATCTCTAAATATATCGAAGGTATGTCTATTATTACTAATGTCGATTGTAAGTTCCAAAAACAATATTTTGCTTTCAACCTCATGTTCAACTGTGATGCAGATTTTAGTATTAACCCTTTGCAACCGGTGGAAAATAAGGGATTGCAATGTACCACACTAATAAAGCTTTTAAGTATAATCCCTTGTGCGTAATCGCTAGTGCGACTGACTAGTTAAAAAACAACCACGTATCTTCTCCTGGTTAGAGGGATTCCCGTACGTTCAATCGAAATCAGGTTCGTTCCCTAAAACGATTTATTTTTTTGTCAGGATTTTTTCTTTTTTGACAAACTCTGGTTTATTTAGCTAAGATCTAACTGTCTAAGATAAAAAAAAGTCAGATTGAAGAATTTCGTTTTCAACATAATTCATAAATATCTCTGATAGAAATGGACTCAACGGTGATTCCATGGGAAGAAAGTCATTTTGATGAAAATAAGTATTATTTAAAATAAAATAAATGATTTTTACGCATTTTTCGATGAGTTGAAATGACTGTTTTTCTATTACAGGGTTTATGTCATTTAAAAAAAACTTTCTAGAAAGGCATGCCAAGATTGTTTGGACATGTATAACATGTTTACAGGGAAAATAATGAAAATAATATTTGACGGGCAAGTGGATGGGAGAAGAGATCTTTTCAGAAAAACATGGCATGATCAATGAATTGAAGAAAAGTATCGGGTCATGCAAAGAACTTAAATAACAAAACAGTGTGCAAGATATGATACACGTGTCTTCTCTGCCTAACCCCGCGAAGTAGTGCGGTAATGGTTAGATTATTTAATGAAATACAGTAACTGAAATAAGATCAGTATTCAATAATATTTTATATATCGACCAGGTTTCGACTTAACCCAAACTACATTAGAACTTGAACTAACCTAACCTAACCTAACTTAACCCAAACTACATTAGAACTTGAACTAACCTAACCTAACCTAACCTAACCAAACTACATTAGAACTACTTAAAATTAGCTGTATAAAGACAAATAAATAGTATGTCAAAGCAAAGCTTCCGTGTTCCAGTTACAATGTTAGACCACAAAGTATTCGCTTTCCATGAAAACATAACATACAAATTGTGAAAATTAGTCGGAGCTTCCACCATATTTATCATGCTGAATGCCGTTTATTCAAATTAGCAAATCCTTAGACACGCGCGCCACTATTCGGGTATCTCTCATACAAAGAGTGGCGGAAAAGGCCCGAATAGATAAAACTAGGGCGAATCCTTTTTATTTAGGCACAAAGTAACACCCGATTTTGCGCTCTTTATTTTTCACACTAGTGCTCGCTATTCCGAGCGCCCGAGTCGCCCGTGTTTGGAATACATTTCCGAATGAGCCTCGTTATATGAATAATTCATAAAGTATTAAAATTATTATTGTAAAGATGAGGTATTTACGAAATTTTAATAACGGACAACGGAAAACGAGAGATGAGAGTGCACCCAGGCTGAACAGAAACTGTTTATGGGGATATTGATCCTCTTGTAGTGTTCACTCAACATACAATTTCTGAAAATAAAATAAAGGACGTAGCACATCATGGACCAAAGATTATTGATTATTTACATGGCGGTCTTTTGCATAGTGTTTTATTCGTTGAGTGCATATTTAAAAAAAAGTAACATTCCATGAAACTTATTATAATAACTTTTTGAAATGCATCACAATTGATGCGTTATTCAATTGTGTCCTACTTAAAGAATCCAAATGTTTTTTTTTTAAATTCTATGTTTTGCTTATATGGAAACAATTTGTTTTTTTCTGTCAAACTTTTCAAATACCGAATACAAATAATCTTCTGGTAAAACATACTATAGTTAGGCACATTATCTCTTGTCTGGATTTGAAAAGATTCTACTTATAATTTTCTTAACACACAAAATTTTACACTCGTGCAAGGAAATTATATTGTTTATAGTAATATTTTATATTAATATGTGGGTGGTAATATTATGTACAAGGTAACACACACCGAACGAAACTGAGTACATATTATTTGGTTTTTCCTTATTCGTCGACTCGCCTCAGCTCCAATTATTATGTGTCTATTTTAAAAAAATCATAAAGATATATATTGAAAATAGCAATAAAAATAAAAATGTTTGTATATATTTATTTACATTCAAATTAAATTCGGATGCGATTCGTTGAATGCCTGTCCACCGTAAAAACTACCTCACCAGAGACCAATCTTATAAAAAAACTTATTTCGAAAAAGAGTATTTACAAAAAACGATGTTAAATTGATAATAAATCGCAATTTTCGGTTAGAGTACTTTCAATACTTTATATTGGCTTCCTTTTAACAAACGTAGTAAGTTAAGTACCAACTTTTTCAGTTTCAGATAATTAGGTAGTCTTTCCCCATCAAAGCTATTGGCCCACTTATATTTAATAACTTAAGTGCCTACCGATCGGTAAGGTTCAACGTTTTGGGATGTTTTCATCCTAAAACGTGGTTCGTAAACTTTTGATTGCAAATGGATAGTCTCGTATCATAGAAGATATATAAATAAATTCTTTTTTTTTTCGAGTGTTTTTTCAATGAAAATTTTGACATGAATTTTCGATAAGCTAAGGTTTAAATGGTAATGCGTTCATGACTAAACGTCATCGGTTTCTAAAAAAAATATATTATTGAGTATAGTTGATTATTTTTTGTATAAATTTGTCTTACGGTTAACGTTTTTGGAAAACTTAATAAATTTTTGATAAATTAAAAAAGTGGCAAGATTTTGGTTTCGCCTTTGTCGGATGCAGCAGTTATTTAACTCTTATCATTAAAAAATACTCTCAACCACGGACATAACAGAGGACGCTTTTGGTTATTGAAGACCATGGACGTTACATGCTTCTTACAAATTTATTTTAAAATCCTAATTTATAAATCAGTTAGTCTTGCGGTGTCACAATAAAAACATACATTATGTGAAAATAAATCCTGGTCAAAATGACAAAACTTTATTTGATTATGCTTGGTTTGAAAGTATCGCTATACCAGGAGTCTACTTGCTGAGTTGTACGCAACGGCAACGCAAAATGACGGAAGCCATATATCTTGAAGAGAACTGCTGGCTTTAAATCCAACTTGTCAAGCAGATGTCCAAGCTTTCAACCAAGCTTAAGACATCTGAGCGAGGCCTACAAGTTAAGTTTTAACTTAAGATGCCAGATAGTCGTACTTATGTGTGATAAACTATTATACTCGTATTATTTGATTATCGCGCCGCAGAAATAGTACACAAATTGCGTGTTTGTTTTATTTAACCCTTATGTGAATAAAGAAACTTACACCTTTACATGACTGAAAGGGTACCCGGGTAGCCGCATGTGTTTTGTATGAAATTCGAAGCTTGTACATACTTGTTAATCATTTAATCTTATTTTAAATGACAAATATGATGTTCTGTTGTGTTTAAAGTTACATCAACTGTATCACTAATAATATTCAAATCAGTTTATTTAACGAGGTTTGTGATATTATTTTGCGAGAAACTAATCTAAAGGGACGAAACGTTACTGATTAGTACAACAACTAACTAACTAACCATCACGCCGTTTACCCGCAGGGGTAGGCAGAGAGGACGAACCGCCATATAACTCTGTCTTGGCACACACTCCTTGGCTTCATTCACATTCATACATACTATTCTGTTATTCTGACTCTTCACATGACTCGATTCAAGTGTTTAATTTACTTGATCGTGCCATGTCTTTCTCGGGCGTCCTCGACTTCTTCTTCATTTCACTTTCGCATCATATATTCTTTTCACACTCCTTTCTTGGTTCATTCGTTTTACATGCCCAAACCACAACAAAAGTACAACAAAAAGCTAACAAAAAAGTTTCACGACCCAAAAAGATGCCCATCATTTCGTGAAGAGTTCCTGATCATGGCTGGTGTACATAAATCAAATAAGGAGCATATTACTGAAGTGTAGAAAAACTCGAAAATCTTGTGCTTTTTGTACAAAATCAGTCTGCGATAAACGTTCTATCAGCAAACCAAAACGCCTTAATTGTGAAAAAACTTCTAAATAATACTTTCAGACATTCAATGTAACTATTGTGGTCATATTAACCCAATAAAACTGAAACGTTAACAAATATTCATATTTTAATTTGATCTTGTAAAGAATTCAATACAAAACATATGAGGGTACCCGGGTACTCCGTCATTCATTAGAAGGTGTAGGTTTTACTTAAGTGTTTTCCGCTTACATGCCACCCTCCACATATTCAACGTTTATGTTTAATTGTTCATTTCCACTATTGTAGAGATGTCAGGAAGTTTCAGCCGATTAGACTAACTAGAACATTAAAAAAATCTATGTTGAAAACCAAACCCCCGGTACCCGGGTACCCTTTCAGTCACATAAAGGTTAAATAAAAATATCATTATATTCGCACCCACTGTCCCTCCTAGCGGTGATTAAATTTTCGAATACTGAGAGTTTTCGATTAATGGGGAAAATTGGAAGGATGCTAGACAACCATAACAGAATAGAAAACAAAAAGAAGACCATGCACGATGCCAATATGCAGATATGGCTTTCGGATATAGAAAAACCGAAGCATGCAAACGAAATTGAACAAAGGAGTTCAACGAAATCAACGAAGCTCCCCTTTGGTGAGAATAAATCAGATCATTTTTTTGAAACGGAAAAGAGTAAATATCTTTTTACAATATAAAGTAATTATCTAGATGATGTATGTCAAAGATACGGCCTGCGGGCCGCGTGCGGCCTGCGAGACATTTGTATGCGGTCCGCGACCTTAATTAAATAATACTTAAATTTGATTAATATTTTCTAATCCCCCGTTATGCTGAGTTGTTGCAAATAAAATCCGGATTACATTCAATTGATGTGAAAACTTCCCAGATATATCAAACAAAAAATGGTTATGTCAAATTAGTGATTAACGAATACCGCTCGTTCAAATCTGCGGGGAAAAAATTGGCACTTCACAAGATTTAGTTTGACACCTCTGATCTAGTGCTTCCTGAGCATTAAGTTTTTAACAAACTCACTGTTTTGGTTGAATTTGAAACTTTGCAATACATTCATTTTAGTTAAATGTAGTGACAAGTTATTAGTTATCAATGTACTGTAAATGTTTTATCCTTTCAGCTTTCCCGCATGCCACATTATTATCCAGTGTTATCAAAATAACGTGTTTAACATCTAACTATTCACCGTAGGTATATTACTGGATATATAAGCTTTATCACTAGTTGAATGGAGTAAACGCTACAAAGCTGCTGCAAATACTTTCGTGTGTTTAATTGCGACACGCGGAGTTCGTTGCAAAAAGTGAGAAAATTCAGATAATCTTCTCTCTAAAAACACCTGTGAAAAAATACATTTTCAGGCGCCGTCAATTTCTACCTGCATCTGACGTTTTTAATTTATAATCTTTATTTTGTATCGTGAGAAGTGGGTGGGTCTCGATGTCGGGTTGGATGTTTAAAAATCTTGCTCAAAGAAAGATGAACTTGGTGTCACTATCCTGTCAAGTGTCCTGCAGGTGCCATGAATACCTTGAATTGACAAAACATGTTAAAAGTGTTATGTGCAAACGTAATTTTAAAAGTTAAAACTTACCTATAATGAGTCTAACAAGACTAGCGGCCAGAAGGCTGAGATCCGGAGAGTGCCCCATGCCGTCACGAAATCGTCACACAATCTCTAAACCTCGGATATTTCACCAATATCGATGAAAAAATCATAACTTTTTCACTTTGTGATTAAACATTGGTAGGCATCTTAATCGTTCTTTTTCATTGCTACTGCATTCACAGTTTATTTTATTTTCTTCCGTTGAACAGTTTTCACCTGCAATGAAAAATAATCATAATTTTAGGATACATATTTTTCACGTTAATCGTTTCATTGATAAGAGATAAATACGGAAACTCGCTACAATGTAGATACATAAAAGTGTGAAATAAATGGCACGAATTAATATATTTTGTAGTGGAAATTATTGTTTCGAATTTTGACAGACAATATGAAAATGAATCTCCACTGCCATTTTTCCCATTGGTATTTAAAAGCTTTATGATTTAATACTGTTTTTTATTTCACATTTTTGTGTGATAAATAAAAGTACTCAACATTTATTTGAATCTGAAACATGTTTGCATAATTACAGTGTAATTTCATTTTCTTAAATAGAATATATTTAGTTTAGTGTTATTTATTTTAGTTTAGTTATTTCTACATCAAAGTTTACAAAGTAACTAATTGCAACTTATATACTTTATGACTTAATAATAATAACTTGCATACTATTTGATATTACATACTAAAAGTATTTTATATGGTTCTTACAAGCTATTTTAAATGTATTGATTGGTATAAATTTGAAGGTTTCCGGCAGCGCGTTATAATTTTTTTTATATAAAGTCAACTGTTTTGTGTATTAGATTATATAATTTTTTTTTTTAAATCTTAATTTTTCGGTTTCAAAGCTGTCAAACACAAATTAACTTATTTATTTCATAAATAGAACACATACACTTTGTTTTTAACCACTTTTTTATTTAATATTTTGTCTACCGGTTTTCAAAGTACCCTTCCATCATCAGGACAATATTAAATTAATCTGAAATATAAAATACTGAGATAAATATACATATTTAGGAGTTGGAAGGAGAAGGAGTAATTGAGGAAATTATGGGAATAACAGAGCGGTTTATTGGAAAAATATTTAGGATAGGACTATAAGATAAATTAATTTGATTGTTTAAAATATTGCATTTACTGTTTAATGATTTTATAATTTCTAGTGCTTCTAAGTTATCTAATTTTATCCCTTTATTGCAACGGTGAAGAATTTTAACCCTTGTATCTCTATTAAAATCATGATTAGTGGTAATGAGGTGATTGGCGAACTCTGAAAAATTATTGTTTTTTAAGCATCTTAGATGTTCACTTATTCTAATGTTTACATTGCGAGATGTCTTACCTATATAATATGGTTAAAAACAAAGTGTATGTGTTCTATTTATAAATATGGCAAGCCACAAAGTTAATGCTTTTACGAATATATTATTTATTTCATTTTGATATACTATAAAATTATTAAATAAGTTACAGATTAAAAAAATATATATATAACATTAGTATGCCCGTATTATGGTGGTCTGCATTCTATATAAAAAAAGTGGCAAAGTGGAGAAAATACACGAAAAAGGTAATAATTTGCATTGCACCTCAATGACGCTGTAGATAATGTATAAAACTGCAAATATCATTATTAACTGACTTAGTATCCGAGCGTAACAAACGTCAAATCGTTATAGGGCCTACGAAAAATGATAATTCGATGTTATTAGTTACCAAAATTGTCTCAATTGTCGCCCGTGTCACTTTTTTAATACAATCGGGCGAAAGAGTAAAATCTTTTGGGTGAAATTTTGAGTAATATCACAACGCCATTTCTTATTTAATTCCATCGCCTCTCATAGTTCCGTCATTTTCTAAGGCGTTGACTTTATGATGAAACTCATATGTCAATTGTATTTTGTGACGTCCAATAAATAATTTCGGGGCGGTTTTTTTTCAGGGATATAAAAGCAGTTTTGTTATCGCGGGCATATTTATTTGATATTTAGTAAAAAGTATCATGAATGCTTATTATTTGTATGGAAATAAATGCTTTTTTCACATATTAAGATAAAATTATTTATTAACTGAGATTATCATTTATCTTCAATATTACCAGGAAGAAAAACATACTACGTCGTAAAATGTTGTCGTTCGTTTTATTTGAAAAATAATCGAATAAATATTAAATTTGAAACAATTTCCTCTCTGTGTGTATTGTGCAAATTTGAACTTTGTAGAAAATTGTAAGCGATAAATTTGTTTATCTAATTAAAAAAGTATAATCTTTTCAAGTTCCACCTACCTAATAAAGAACCCACCAATAATGTATTTTACTAAACATTATTGTATTTAAAGTGCATTTAAGGTGCATCAAAGCAATCAATATTTTTTCTTGGCTAATCAAATCACATCCCGTAATTTTTCAACGGGAATCTGAAACCATAATAACAGCAAAATTGAAAAATCATAAAAAAGATCGCTTTAATATCTGTACTGTAGAGCTAAAAGTGTGGAAGTTACATTTATAAAATTGATGGGAAAACAGATTTGATTTTTTTTTGTTTATTTAAAAGTTTAAAACTGTATTAGTTGGTTTTTAAGAACAGTTTTTTTAAACGCTGATTAATAAACGGTTTATAGGGAAGAAATAAAAGTTTCATGGATTTTTTTATTATATTTAAGTTTTAGTGGACTTAAATATTTTTTACTCAAAACGTTTTTTACACTATTAATTCTTGATATGAACTTCCCTCCGTCAATATACAAAAAAATGCAATTTGTTTTTAACTGCATTTATACATTTGGCTCCACTAAAATTTAAACAGAAATTAAAAGTGAGAACAATACTAATGGAGAATAAGGCGTTTTTGCAAATCTATCATCATCATTTTTGTTCTTGAAACTTTTACCGCTTTCCGACAAGATTTTTTTATCTACTTGTTCAATTGGTATCTTTTGGAAGCCTCCATCAAATGAGCCTCATACATTTTCTCATTTAATTAAAGTCTTCGTTGAATACTTTTCTGTATAGCCACTTCTTTTGTAAAACCCAAATAGGTTACTAAATTCGTTCTGTTGCGAAACAATAAGTTCGTAATCTTTACAAATGTGTAAATCTTTAAAATAATGTTAATAATTTTCAACGAATTATGAAACAGAAAAAGACACAGGAAATTAAAAGAATTAGTTTGCGACTGAGACTCGAACTCGGAATTTTTACTTTATCCGGGTTGTTTCTCTTTTGGAAACCGACATTTTAAACAATCTAATACTTAATATTTTTATAAAAATTATGATTTTTTTCCTGTTAATATCAAAATAAAAAGCATAAGGCTTCAAAGTTTATTCAAATTCGAATGTTTACATCGCTGTCTAAGTATTTGAAAAATTATAGGCATTTTAAAAAAATCGAGAAAATATACACCCTGTGATGGTCTTTTAACTCCCGTTACTACAAAACTTATTTTTTTAATTATGTAATCCTGAATAATGCTTCTGTAAATTATTGCTTAAATTTTTAAACCAACTACCCCACCTTGGTAGAAAATGACACTTTTTTTCCAACCAAATTTTCAAAATGAATACTTCGCCCAATTTTAACTGTCTGTACTGAAAAATAAATACTGCGCTAGCTTGGCAAGTAACATTAAAAGTTGGCGCATTTAATAAGGATTCCAAAATTGTATAACAATTGCTTGTAATCTAGAAAGTTTTTTGGGTATATATATATATATATATATATATTTATATATATATATATATATATTTACATATATAATATATGTAAATATATATATATATACATATATATATATATAAATTAATATATGTAAATATATATATAAATATATATATATATATATATATATATATATATATATATATATATATATATATATATATATATAATTTTTTTCATATATATATATATATATATATATATATATATATATATATATGAAAAAACATTATTATTTGTGTATATATATATATATTTTATAATATATATACATATATATATATATATATATATATATATTTTTTTTTTTTTTTTATATATATATATATATAAATATATACATATATATTTATATATGTAAATATATATATATATATATACATAAATAATAATGTTTTTTTATTAATAAATACACAAATTTGAGTGTCCGCTTTGAATACACCTGGATCGGTGGCGTGTTTTGATGTTTACAAGGTGGTGGTGAGTAAATTTTAAACTATTGTAAAAAGGTTAAACTAAATAATTTTGACAAAATACTTGGTTTTAGTTAAGAAGCAAAATCTTTTTATCAGTTGACGTTTTACTTAAATTACCCAGTTTGAAATATGTCGCTGCGGGAATAAGAATAGCGAGGAATCCGCACCACAGTAAAAAAATGTCTTTGTTTATGAGTACATTTCATTTTTGAAGAGTAAATACTTATACCGCTTGTGTACGCACAACACATAGTATATTCGATATTTTCAAATTCAGAAACGACCGTACGTGACGGTCTCTGGCCGCATAACTAAAATTAATATTTTGGCCATACTCTTTTACTAAGAATATGGTTGTAAGGAAAACGGAACTTTTTCAATGTTGTCAAGGTTAAAATACTCCAATATTTTACTATATTTTTAGTTTTCCGCATGTAAAGATTGTTTATAAGTTTATTTATTTATGCAGTTTTTTTTTTTAAATAATATCTAATCGAAATTTGGTAAGAACATAAAAAATATATACGGTAGTAAAGATCCAGAGATGTGGTTTTAAAAAAATATATAAGACGATTAACGATTTATTGATAAATCAGCTCTTTTATAAACTGCTGTAAAGTAGGTACTTACTATTATATATAATATCTATTTAATTTTTACATGGTCGACTAGAACATGCAAATATCAAACATGTTTTAATTTGAAACATTGTTGCGTTTCTGTTATGGACACAGACGATTTCGAAATTATACAAAAGCCACAAAAAATTAAATATGTGTATTACCTTCTTAAATAAAATTTAAAAAAGCACTAAACTTACTGAGTAGTTAGTACGTGTGCCTTGCGGTTGAACCATAGACTAAAGTTATAAGCCCGTGTTACGCTAGAATATTTCTGTAATGTCAAACAAAATACTTTATTCGTACTTATTATTTTATTGATTTTTAAAAAAATATTTGGAAGGACGTTGCTCATCTCAAAAATATAAGAGAGAATCTGTGAACTGAAACAGCAATAACTTTTAGTCTGGCATTATGAAAAATGCACAATTTTCTATTTGAAATATCTAGATCAACCTTATTAAATTCAACTGCCAAAATAAATTCCATATTGCGCTATTGAGCTATGAAATGCTCGATTAATCCTTAAAAAATATTACAAAAATCGAAAATATTTTTTGTTTTACATATCTTATTATTTTTTCAAAAGCAAAATAGATTTGAAAAAAGGGTAGTTAAAACAAGAACGAGCGTGGTAGTTTTTTGCATAATCGGCTCTGATTTTAAAATACTACGTGTTATGTTTCGAGGCTTTACATGCTAGTTGTGTTTCATAATTAAGCCATATTAATGATTTTATTTTTTTGGTAAAATGAATTATAATTTGTTCATACCTGAATAAATTGGTTAGTAGATAGCAGGCATGTAAATTGCTAATTTTGTGTACATTGCTTTATGTTTCTTGTGATTCAAAAGAATAATACCGTATATTTTACATTTAACGGCGGTTATTTGAGAATCGTGGATTATAAGTTTCGAAAATTTTGCGAAGGACCCGTGGAAGCAAGAAAAACCCAAAATCGTTAGAAGTTTCAAATTTATTTAGCTGCCTACGCAGGAGAAAAAAGAACTTGAGATGGTACGAACTTGCCGTAAAATTACAAATATTATGCTTTTAAGAAGGCGGATAGCGTTGAGTTCAACCAATTAATAGGGCAAAATAAATACCTACCTTTTGTTTTATAATTTTCAATGTCTCCTTTTTGCTCTTCTTTTAAGATTCGTAAAAAATTTACTAATATAATTTATTAACATAATTGTAAAATTAAACATGAAACACTTTGAACTCTCCGAAATATTTATTAATTTAGATTGATCTTTTAAAAATAATGTGCTTACAGGTAGTATATGAAATTGAACAATCACGTAGTTTTCACAAGTTAATTTTAATTTAATATTGTGGCCTAATGGCTTAGCTCGAAACAAAGAATTATCGAGACAGTATATTGACAACATTTTTTTGGTAAGCCCGGTAGGTATTATATGAAAATAAAAAATGGTGTCTTAATACTTAGTTTTTCTTGGAAGTATTTATTTTTATTTTTTACGATAATATTTTTAATTTTAACACAACAAGTTATAGTTTACCACACTTTTATATGGCAGTATTATTTTAATGCGTCTTATACTCAATTTCATCTTCTGTTTTCTATGCCTTTGCAAAATTTCTTTCCATAAAAGCAGTTGTACATTTACTCATAATGGAAAAACTCATAAAAACTAATTAAGTTAACAGTTAATATCTTGCTAAGTTTGTATTTTGTTGATGGCTCTAAGTTTTTATTTCACTTCGTTCGATCGCAATCTGCACAATACAATCCTATCCGGTATCTACATATAAAAATTATGTAAATTTTACAAAGAAGTTAGAAAGACTGAATATTATTTCAAAATGGAATCCGAAAGATTATTTCCCCTTATCTTCAAGAGAAATCAAATTTAACTTGAGCCTCAAAAGTTTTGGTTAAAAATACTCCGTCGTGAAGGATCGATCTCGAGACAGCGTAAGTTGAAATTGTTGCTTCTCAAATTCTTCTAAAATGTTCTTTCCTCTGATTAGAATTTCCACGAAGGTATAGAATACATTTGATTTTTTATAAAAATATACATCAGGTGGTGGAATGAAATACAAGACTTCGTTAAATGTTATATCGCACAACAGTTTCAAAAGTCCCAGAACTAGTGGAACTATGGCATCCCCATTTAGGAAATGTTGTGAGGATGATAGGGGCGAACGAGGTGAAGGGAAAGAGGAAAAGACATGTGATGAAGTAAAGAAAGTAACTAGACAGAAAAGTACATTTTTTATGTGAATACAACACCTTAATTGCTCGTAGCCAGTGAGAACGTGGTATTCCCAATTATGGTATTTAGGGTTAGTCTGGAGGGAGTGGGAAGGGAAAAGAGATTGGAAAGAAAATAGGTGAAAAACTAAAAACAATATGAGCAAATTTTCGGTTTTGAGTGGTGGTCTCACTTCGAGGCCACACTTAGTATATCTTTATACATGGCCTGTTCAAAAGAAAAGGTGAATTTTTAATTTTCGCGGGCTGTGTACATTCGATTATCGATTTTTTTGTTTGTTATGTTGGTACACATGTGTTAGCATTATCAGACATTTTGGATTAGTGGTTTGTTTTTGACAACTGGAAAGGTAAGTCACGTTTTTGTGTGTTCTTCGATTTTTTACTTTTGAAAAAAAAGGATCAAAGAATAAAATCCATGATTTGTTTTTCCACAACTCCAGGACGCTCATCGTCATTAACATCTTCTCGGCCTTCTGTAAAGCGCTTGTACCACTTATAAACACTTTTTTGAGACAAAGTAGACTCGCCGAATGCCACACTCAACATTTTAAGTGCGTTGGAGCACTTTATTACATTTTTAACGAAAAATTTAATACATATTCTTTGATCTATTTTTTTCAAAAGTAAAAAAATCAAAGAACACACAAAAACGTGACTAACCTTTCCAGTTGTCAAAAACAAACCACTAATCCAAAATGGCTGATTATGCTAACATATGATAAACATATGTGCACCAACATAACAACAAAAAAAAACGATAATTGAATGTACACAGCCCGCGAAATTTCTAAATTCACCTTTTCTTTAGAACAGGCCTCGTATATACAGTATATTATACTCTGGAAAAAAGTACATTAATTCTATGTTTTAAATAATTTGGTTCTTCTGTGTGATAATTTGAATAAAAAACATTCAAACTCAATTGTTTTTCATTTAAACCTTAGCTCCAGAGCCAAAGAGCTTACCGCAGAGGTCGGGGACTTGTTTGAAACGAAATATTCTCCCTCCGTTAAATTAATACATAATCAATAAAAAAACAATATATCTTATTTAAAACTTTCTTATACGATGGAAATAAATAAAAAATTATAAAAGACATAAAAAATATTTATGGCAAAGGTTATAAAGATTTACCAAATCAAAAAAAGAATTTAAGAATGAATTAATTCAAATAACAATAATAAATGTTAACGGTCAAATAATAATATTAATAGTCTCTTCAGAATGATACAAGGAAAATACAAAGAATATGTGTGGAAAAGTTTTTGTTTACTGAATAGTTTATTCAATAATAAACAGCTTTCAGATCACTTCAATAGTTTATACACTCATTTATTAGTAGCTTTTGTGTCGAACCGCATACTAATAAAATAAGCTACATATTTAGAATATATATGAGATTGCTAAGTTTTTCGTTGATGTTTGCCGGGCACTGTGTCTATAAAGCTCGTACCGAGATAATAAAGGATTGCGTGTTCTTTGCGGAGTGAACTAAATATAAAGAATGTGTTATAAATAACACGTTACAGAAATTATCTTCAGAAAGTTGAGCTAAACTTGAACAATTGGGGTCGGGAGACTGACCGAGATGTGTATCTCTCTCCCGACGAGAACCAGGTCATTTTTATTATTCGCAATAACAGTGTATTGCCAGTGGCATGTTTTATTCTTCCTTATAAATATAACTTCTCAGGCAATTCGCGAGAATTATTGATCCTTCCTACTAAATTTGCTCCTATCGTAGAAATAAAGTTTCAGTTTTCTTTTTCTGCCGACTGTTGCGTTATTCCCAGATTCGCATTTCGGTAAAAAAAAAAAACGTTTTTTTGTTCACGATGATAGGTACTCGATAGAAAAGCTCTTTCTGGAATGAATAACCTAATTCTTTAATACTATTTGGATTTCACGCTCTTTATAAATATCAGGGGGGTGCGGTTACTCCAATTTTTGGTATTGCTGTAAGATATGTAGCTACTTTATTATTTATCATTAGCAAGACGCACCAATTATGTGTAATAAATACCAAAAATACAATAGAAAAGTAAACATGATCAAAACGTAGAAAGGCTAGAACTAAATGAGATAATAAAAACAAACTTTTTGATTATTTGCTAAATAGGCTTAACATTTTTAATATTTTTTGTGTAACAATTAGATTTTAGTACAAAAGGGGTGGATATGTGAATTTATTTAAAAATAACAAAAAGTGGTTTGTGAATATGAGATTATATACGTTCTGCATATTTAAAACCTACATTTGTGTAGATTTACATATAATTTATAAGTGTACTTTTTTATTATATATTTTACTATTTATTTGAGTTTTCCAATAAATATGCGTCAAGAACAGCGGAAACCGTTACTTTACATCGCATGCCACTAATAAATCTTAAATGAAAACGAAAAATAACAAATTTTATTTAAAAAAATCAAAGAATAGCATCTTACTTCACGAAATATCTCCTGTAAATATTTCACAGAAGGTTTAATTTTATTTATAATAAAATTATGTAACCCAAAATATCAAATATTATGTTTACGAAGTAACATTTATCATCTACTCAATCGAAATCAAATTCGCAATCACACAATCTTTTTAATAATAATTTACTTTTCTTGTTGCGGAACTGAACTTTCGTAACCGTGAAATATGTTACTGTAATATTTACAATTGACGAAGATTGTATTGTTCACATAATATGTTTTGTATATTTATATACAAAAACATAAACATTGTTCGTCTACACCTACATAAAAAAAATTATTGGGTCGTTCTATTTCACATTAAACTTATTATATGTAGTCAATGCAAAAATATTAATTAGCTTGCATATTTATGGGTTTGGAGATAATTCTAAAAATTACACAAATATTAATTATGAAACCATCAAAGCCGAAAGTTTCTTCTGTCATCAAACAGTTTGGAAGTTTGTACGTTTTCCGTGAAAATAAATAATAATGTATGTAAAATTTGTTTACCGTAAATTATATTTACGTTCTTAGTTGGTGATTCTCTAAAAATTATAAATATTAATTTCCTCTCAAGAACATTCATATTAACATTCATACGATCAAAAAATGGTTTATTATAATATTGCATTCTGATAGTTATAATATATCAGAAACATCTTGATTAAAAAAAAATGATAAAATATATTAATTTGTGCTATTCCTTAAATTTTAATAACCTCTCCCCTACACATTGAAGAACACGTGGTGATTCCAATGTTTAAAAAATAAGTCATTAGGTACTTAGTTCACCTTTACTCCTAAACCATGTGGTTTAGAAAATCAGAGTTTAAAAATTAAACCACAAAAGTAATAGCCACTAAACAGTTCATTCTGTTTCTTATAGAAATTCAATCACTGCCCAACTACTACTAGCACTATTATGCAATATACGCTCAAAGCGCCTTTCAGCAAATACTAAAAAAGTGGACCAAAAAACGATGATTCGAAAAAATGATTGATGAGGATTGTGGTTCAGTTTCATGATGAAAATTGGTCGATCAATTGTTGTTTCTATTACTGCTTGTACTCAATACAATGAAATTTGTCGAATAATTTTGTCAACTTACTTTATTGTTAATATTTAATAATTTGACACCTAATGCAAGAATGTTTGAATAGTATCAAATACTTTTGCTCGAACAATGAATTTATTATGTAGTATACTCGAAGTTAATGAAAATGGAAGTGTCATTTGGTAATCTCTGGTAAAATGTATTTGGGACCTCACGCAATAGTGCGCAAACAGCACGTATCACACAAATACGCAGGCTGAGACGTTGAAAATTCCCCATATAAGCGTAAGTCATACCCTGACAAGCGTGAAGCTTGGAACTCCAGCAGGGAGATTACACGAATAAGACGATCAATAGTATAGTCAGTAATCAGATTCCTATGGACCTACAATCCCCAATGAATAATGAGTTAGAGGAATGATGTAGGCTCGACAGGCGCGGTTGGCGGCCGCCCTCGCCTAGGCAACTCGACACAGCCTCGGAAGCTGCTCCGAGATTTCAAGATCTTTACATCATGTTACTTACTTAATCCCCAAGTAAAATATATAACAGAAGATACATGGCGTAGAAGGGGCTTTCACCTTTCACTTGATTATACCATTTTGACCTTATTTGAAAACATATTTAACCTCAACAGACTTGAACACAGGAAATAATAGTCACATCCTGACGAACTTTGATTTAGCTTATACGAAAAAAACATAACAATTTTCAGCTGAATGAAAGGTGCTGAAATGCAAAGCCTTTTGTATCGTATAATAGATTGATTATTGCATCATCCATCACGTACACCAGACACGCTAAAGATTGCGCTAAACTTTTTATCTTGTCTTGAAATTCTTCACAACTAAAGTGCGCCCGTGCTATCGAGCTTTTTTTTTTATCCTTCAGGCCTTTGTCCGGTGTTTAATGTCACTGTGTTCATATCAGTTGGCAGTATCTCGGAGAGAGTAAACGAGGTGACGACAATGTTTTGTTTTTTGCCTATTTTATTCCCCACTCGTTGCCCCTAATCGCCCCCTCGGCTTAGTTTAGCTCTGGATTTTCGGATTGCCACTTCACTTTCCAGGCACGCAGTCAAAAGTTAGGGGGCTTTCTTAAAAATTGCTCGCATAAAAATAATAAAAAGCTTCTCTTGTCTTTGTATTATACGAGAAAAGTGAGGTCCAACTTAATTCGTGGGGATTAGATTAGGCCGATAAGGCCCAGACCCTATAAAATATATTTGTTTATGGCCGTCGCCAATCCTGTTATCATCGATATAAAACAGTGAGACAATAGACATTTTTTTTAGGTTAATAGGTTCACCTAACATCATCAATCGGATGAGAGCGGACCATTAACTTACATATATTGACAAATCGTTCCAATCTATTTTTGCAGTCTCAAAGCGAAATTAAAAATAAAATACTTTATGGTCGAATATTATTAAAAATACAACTTACAAGTAACAACATATATGCATATATTTCATAACACCACTTTATTTTAGTTTAACCAACTAGGTTCCCAAAAACCGTGCTTTTGAAAGCATTATAACATCGGAATAAAAAATGGTGACTATGAAATTTTAACACTCTTTTAAACTTTATTTATTTTAAAATAACATGTTGAATTTTCTGAAATTCTATTGTAATGGGTTGAAAACGGCACTGTTTTATCAGAAACTAGTTGGGTTTACACTAAAATAAATTGGATTTCAACGATATTGTCCAACTATTGACTTAAATATTGATTTAGAATTGAACTATTTTTTTTTGTTTTCTATTGTGTGTACTTAATTCATATCTCATTTTTTTTCGTTAAGTTATATGCATTACAAGCAATGTTAGTAGAAGAAGGGATGAAGAAAATACATGTGAAGTAAATCAACAAAGAATTTGCATATTTGGACTGAGAAGTGTGTAAAGCTCAAAAATCCTGAATATCACGATCCTCGATTTACAGGAAGATGAAATTGGGGATAATTAACTCCACAGAACTCCTTCAGGAAGAGAATAAATAATTAATAATAATACGACTTTTTAATACGACGCTAATTTTCAAACAAACTTTGAAGTTTAACAATGTACTTCAATTAAGCAACATGAAAGTAATAAGAATCGTGTTCCAAATTGGCTAAGCTTGTACCACAAATTGTATAGAAGCTACAATCAGTTGAATAGGGGGTTGATGTAGATTGTACAATGAACAGTGCAGAGGATTAATGTATGAACAAGAACATACGGAACCAACTGTAGAGGAATAAAATAAAATGCACAGTTCCATTTTCTAAAGGAACTCTAACTGAAGGTACTTGTACACAAATTGCTACAATTTATGCTGTGTGATGGCAGGAATCTTCGCTACCAAGACAACATCAATACGTAACGGCACTTTAAACTTCCTTAATATCTTACAAAAGTGCGGCTTATTTTTGAATATTTATTTTTATTTGAGTTTGTATCCTTGGAATTTGTTAGAAAGTATATTGACATTCACGAAAGTTATTAAAATATACACAAATCAAAGAATACTAACGGAAACTTACTTTTATCGTAACAATTTAAAAAGTAAAATATATCATTTGACCGCTTCTTCCGATATTATAAAGGTCAACCTAAAGTGAATTAATCTATATTTAAAACGAAATTCGTAGAAGATCAAAGCGTTAATGTTTAATTCTTCTCCGTTCGATCATTTCCGCACGAGCTGAGCAAAAAGCAAGCTAAAAACACGGGTGAACATGGATTATGTACTCTAATTTAAAAGTCGAAATATTTTGCCAATTTTATATTATGATAACATAATAATCGAACACGTGTGCAAAAACTTGATAATCAAAAATCGTATTTCGTTATAATGCCAAAGTTAAATATTTCAAGGTTGTGCGGTTGAGCTGGGTTAGCACCCCGGATCAGTGCTTGTTTACGTCTCTCAAACATTGTACAAAAGAGGGACAAAGTTTTAATGAGAAAACTCCAACAATAGCTTATTTGTCATACACTTTATCTTTGCTTTAAATTTTAACTCCGCTGTGCATATTTTCGTATCACAGTTATTTTTTAATCTTGTATTTTAGTATTTTGTTTTGCCCCTCGCTTATTGAAATAAGAACAGCACACATTTTAAAATCACTAGCATGTTGCATTTTACTACGAAGTCAGTTCGTTTTTTTGGAAAGGAAGTGTGGTTTTTCAACAAATGTGAATCTTTTTTATTCATAGACAAATTCATAATATTGGTTTATTGCCATTGCAATATATCGTAAAAAAATACTAGCAGGTCTGAATCTCTCAGCAACCACCATTAATACTACCATTCTGAATCTAAAATTTTTTACAAATGGCTTAAGCCGTGTTAAGTGATCAGATATGAAATTTCCGACCTTACTCTTCCCTTATATAATTCCATCACCTTCCCACTACATTCAACCTCACAAGATAGTTTAATTAGGAACAGCATAGCCCTACTGGCTCCAGGCAGTTGGGACTCTTGTGCGGTAAAAAAGTATTAAAAAACCACAAATACTTGCCATTTAATTATCTCATTACTGCATTGCATTTAATTCGATACTTTATATTGTAATTAAAAGGACATATTTGTTTCTACAAACCTAAATGAAACTTGAACGATTGTACTACTTTGCAGTCGACGAGTTCTGCATCTGTGACAAGAATATTTTGGCGCCGCAATATAAGTACATATAGGAGTCGTATAGTATCAAAAGCAGAACTATCCAGAATTATTGATCATATTGAAATATTAATGAAAACAGTTTTATGTGTTTTTAGGAGTTATTTAATGTTGCGATTTTTTAACGTTATTTGTATATCTTAATCACAATACGAATTTTTTAAATAGCGCCAATGCAATCTTTGCCTTTAATTAAATATAAATATTTAAATAATGGAGAGTTCTAAATTCGTATTCTGAATAGCTCTGCCGATACTATACGACTCATATAACTTGTAGCATAAATGTGGATGAAACGTGGGGTGTTCTCTTGCCCACCCCTGTGAGGAACAGTGCTATGGTTAGTTAGGTTTAGTTAGTTAGTGACGTCCCATATAAATAGGCGCCAGTTAATTAAACTAGTTTAGCATACAATTGCCAAGGTGGTCCCATTCGCAATGTTTAGTACCGGGAAATAGAGGATTGGTAACATATCGTTGATGCTCGAATTGACACACACGTTTCATCACTGTTTTGGCCATATAAAAAAGGAAGCCACGAATGAGCCACTAAAACAACACTTTTATTTTCATTGCCCATATAAATCATGGGGCGACCAGCAGTCCGGGCCCGTGTGACTTTACGACCAGGGCACTAGTTTCACCATGAACATAAAATGTATAATCGACACGAAACAATATACATTTCATGTTAAGTAGTAAAATTTTACATGAAAAAAATAAGATTTACCGTCATTATAAAATATTAACCCCCTTCCAAAGGGCGGGTAATATTCCACTGCTTTTCTGATGCAATAAATATTAGTTGTACAGCAAAAAAATCACGAAATGTAGTAGCAAGTGACCATGATCTCTAGGTAACGTAACAATTTCATTGAATGAAGTAGCAACTGACCGTATTTTCTAGCTACCATAACAATTTTCAAATGTGAGCTACGGAGCATTGTAAAATCATCAAAACCTCTAAAAAATTAATGCATTAAATTTAGGTTCTTAAAAATTATTTTTTTTTATTCAAAAGGGTACTAAAATGCTCTTTAAATAATAATGTTGCCATTGTGTTCATATAAAGACGACCCGTAATCCAATTCCTGGGATTTTTCAAATTATGTTAACTTTATGCGACTCCGTTGCCATTTGATCATTTTCATTTCCATTTTCTTAAGGGAAAGTCAATGTTTTCCATCTTTGTTTTACTGTGAGGAAAATTAATTTGAAAGTAGGAGTTTCCAAGTAAATATTTTGTTTACAATTTTAAATTTAGAGAAATCAAAACATGTATTTATTTGTTCATGAAATGTGATTGTAAATACAAAATCGTTTTTTTTTGCATTTTACAAGAAAAATGTTTTTCATCTAAGGTAAAAATGTCTTAACTTAAATAATATATCGATATTAACAAATAAGACATAAAAAAATATTTTTCTTAGATTATAAGAAATAAGTAAAAGCAGTGCATAACTATTACGAGAATTCCCATACAAAGCGCACTCGCCCATTTTTCTATATTATTATCAAGCACTTTTTTGTATAAAGCATTTGCTATGTTTAATAAATAATGGGTTTCTAGAATTTCATTATCATGACGTCGTGCCTACGTTATTCCTTAGAAGAAGAAATCGATGAGAAGAGAAAGATAAATATTTGAACATAATATTCTTGATATTGAAAACGAGATGTTTCTTTTTATCGTTTGTTTTATGATATTCGCTTCTCAAATAGAAGGTAAATACATTATTTTTAGAATGTAAAGCAGATAAAAACAAGAAAAAAATGTTTTTATTAGAATACTCCCAACATTCTTAGCCTGAAATGATTATTAGTTCAATCAATTAACAAATTGTGTTGCCATAAACAAAATAATTCATATACTGTACTTTTATATGATTGCATGTTAATTATACTAGACCGTTAGTGTGTGGTTATTTTTAAATACATTTTTTTCAGTAGTCTCAAAAGTAGCGCATGATCAGAAGAATTTAGAATAAAAGTAAATTAAAAATTTTCAGACCCAATAGTATCTGCATTTGTCCCTCTAATTAGGCTTAGTGGGACATGGGGCAGTTAGAGTGGTATTGTGAAAAACATATTAACCATTTACAATTTTTTCACTAGAAAATACTATTGCGCGTAAAACAAAGTGTATTCAAGTTGGAAATTAAATAATACTTAGCGTTGAAAAGTTATAGAAAAAAATATGATTGCGGAGCTCCGACTATGGGTGTCAAAGGTTGCATCCAAAACTTTGTTTTCTTCCTGAGAAACTAGGTTTCTACTATTACAGTAAACCTCAAACCTCAAAAATGAAATTGAAAAAAAACCTACCAATAAAAATACATAACCAAGGCTTAAATTTAAAATGTATCCATTGATTTCATGGATCCATATTTCAAATGCCTTCCTATTGTATCGTTTTAATTTGCATGATAAACCCAACCTTATGTAATTTAAATAATATGCAAGAATTTTCCTTATACTGTTCAGAAGCCAACCAAAGTTTATAGGTTGAATTAGGGTTTTACCACGAATTACATAAATAAAATAAATTTAATTCTTTTTTCGAAATGTATACCTGATTCCGGTGCATTTTGAATTAATTTAAATTTTTAACCTATTGCTATACAATCACCCTTACTTATAAACGAAGTGTAAATGTTACACGTGGTGTAAGGTTGGAATAGCAAAAAAACTTGCCTTATAACCACGGATTATGCGTCTAATTGAATGGTCTACGTTCAGTTACCATTAGCTAACCAAAATGACGATGAACCGACGCGTAAAAATCTAATACGTAAGACTTGTTAAGATGGTAGTAGAAGTTTTTCAAATATTGTCAGGTTATTCGTGACCCGGGAAGGTTTGTCTTACTTTAAAAAAAAGACGGAATATGTTTACAACCTTGGAAAAAAATGAAGATGTCTTTTAAAAAAATGCTGCCGTTACATTACCGTGAAAAATAGTTTAATCGTAATATTCGATGTCAAAGGGACTACATCTGAACGCAAATACAACTAAAATCTTTATTTGTCTTTCCTTATTCTGTCTACCGCAAAACACTCCCTAACAATTCGGGTGCAATAAAACCACTGTTTATGGCGAGCGTTGTAGTTGACGGATATAAAAAAAGAAACGCACAACAAAGGCATAAAACATTTATAGGAATGTTGGATATAAAAAAAGTCGTATGTAGGTACCTCACATAATTCATTTTAAATTTGATCTATCGAGATTTGTAATCCAAACTGAAGTCTTTCGTGTCCATTTTCAGTGAATTGTCGGGTCAAACAGATATGTCTATATGGCGTTGGAATTCGATAGTCCGCTCACTTTTTAATTGAGAAATAAAATTTATTAGTTACATTAATATTTGGATTTTAGTTCTAGTAACTTTTTTTGAACGCGGATCACCAATTTACTTGTGTTTCTGAGTATTTATTAAATTTAAACAAATGATTTTTAATTTGTTAATATGTGTGAATAAACAAATACTGTTTGTATTTTGTTTAAAAGCAAAGGTACATTTTTGGGATATAACATTTTCACTTTAATTCCTCCTAAAATACTATTAAATTCCTTTTCAATGCCGTTTTGTCGTCGTCCAAAGAAATATTAGTTATGTATTATTTTGGTAATTAAATTTCAAGAAAAGCCCCCATTGTAATTTTTTCACGAAAACGGCGCTGTACTATTATTATTATAAATTTATTCGAACGAGATCGTTTGATCTGTTGGAAATGGAGGTTCTTTGTCGAAACATCTCTAAATGATTAGTTTATTGTCGGATGATAATTTTGGTGTTCAAATGAATTATTTTAGCCGAAATATTAAAAAAAATATTATTTTAAAGATTCAAATAACTTTTTAAAAATTGTGTTGATGCCAAACAAATATTCATTTAACTTTAGCGTAGCTAGTCAAAACATTATCGTGCGTCAAATTTCCATCTATTAGAGGTGATAAAACGTTTTTTTATTGACTTTATCAGCTTGTGTCGGTAATATATTTCATTCGATATATATATATTCCTTATTTTAACTTATATTTATTTATAAATTAACGGACTAAAGTCCAATCACAAAAAAACATTAAAAACACGAAACGAGAAAAAAGAGCAACAGAGAAAGAACAGCACATACATAATATTAAATGAAGCGATGACAAAAAAGAAAGATCATTCAACCCAAGGTCAAGTAAAAGTTTTTGTAGAGTTGTAAAGAATGACAAAATTCACTAAATCACAAAAATGGAGAATGGTGCCCATAATAAGTATAAGTATGCTTGAGGAACAGCAACTCATTGTTTCTGATTCTATTCTGTCGAACTCGATAAGTTGCAACAAAGAAGGTGAGTCTACAAAACAATTAATAATTTTGAAAATGCAAATTAAATCAAAGTCTTTCCTGCGCTTTTCTAATGAAGAAATTTTCAATGATTGTTCAATTTACATACGAATAATCGCCTCTTTTTCGCCCTAATCTCCATGCAATTCCACATAAGAAGCGATGTAGTACGGATTCAATATGATGAAAATGAACGATATAGAAAGGGAACCAAATGACCCTTGCATATTCGCATACGATGAGGGAAAACTAATGAGCAGTAAAGAGTTTTTAGGGTCTTTATATTCTTAAAGTCACATGCAATTCTATTGATAAAGCTAAGAAGTTTTAGTGATTTATTAGCTACATTTTTAATGTGGTCACAAAAAGAAAGATTTTAGTCTAGAGTGACACCAATATTTCTTATAGATCTGACGGTAGATAGGGAGACACTATTTAATTTATAATTAAAGAGGTTCGGTTTTTGAGTTCTATGAAATGCCATAATTTTACATTTATCAATGCTTAGTTCTAGGCAGTTAGTTTCACGCCATTCATTAAATGAGTCAATATTAATTTGGAAAAGAATACAGACATAATAAGATTTTATTATTTTAAGGATCCTATTGTCATCTGCAAAAAGCCAAAACCGCGAGGAAGAAAATACTGTGGCAATATCGTTAGTAAATATATTAAAAAGAAGAGGAGCTAGATGGGCAACTTGAGGTACATGGTCGAGTGGTAAGACGCTCGACTACGAATCCAAAGGTCGCGGGTTCAAACCCGGCGTGCGCCAATAACTTTTATTTAATTAATATGTGTCATAACACATTTAATTCATATAAAAATAATAACAAGTATATTTACGGCACGTTCCAGAGTGGTAGATACTCTAAGTATCGCCCTGGTGAAAGACCACCATTCAGAATCGAAACGTTGCTTGAAATGGCTTAAGCCGTGTTTGGTGACCAGATCTGAATAGCCAGGTACTTCCCAACCTTTCTCTTCCCGATCTCCTTCCCCTCCCCACTACCTTCAGCCTCACAACATACCCAATTTGGGGATGCCATAGTCTCACTGGCTCTAGATGGTTGGGAGCAGTTGAGACTCTTGTGCGGTATTCATGTAAAAAAAAAGAAAGACGTAACTTTAATATTAATAGATTCAAAGGTATTAATTTTGACTCTTTGTTGTATATCATTTAAAAAAGATTTGAAGAAAGATAATAAAGGGTTTCTAATACCGATAGCATGGAGTTTGGCGATAAGAAGTGAGTGATTAACTTTATTAAAGGCTTTAGAAAAGTCAGTTTAGAAAACATCTGCCTGAGAGTTATCTTCCAAAGCATTGACAATGGTATTAGTGAAGGAAAGTAAATTGGTTTTAGCAGATCTAAATCCATGCTGTTCCTCCATCAGAACATGTCTGAATACGGGAGTAATTTTCTTTGTAATGATGGACTCAAATATTTTTGGAATGTGGGACATAATCGATATTGACCGGTAGTTTTAGATGTTGGACTTGTTACCAGACTTAAAAATAGGCCTAATAAATAAAATTTTCCAGGAGTCAGGAAATGAGCCAAATAAAAGAGAAGTTATTTAAGATACACAGTGGCTTAGATAAGATGTATTTATATTCTTTCAATAAAATTTCAGGAATTCAATCAGGGCCAGTACTTTTCTTTCTAGATAGATTTTATAAGGAATTAAATACATCTAAAAGTCAGATTTGGCAATTATTTAAGTCAACATTTTCTGTAAAGTTGTGTGATGGGGTGGTGCACGATTTATTAGAATAAACAGAGGAGAAGTGTTTGGCAAAGATGTTAGCTATGTCAAGTCCGTTTGTGGCATGAGTTTCATTATAAAACATACTTGAAGGGATATCATTTTCAGCCCGTTTTTGGCCCACAAATTGCCAAAACTGTTTTGGGTTTAGTTGTAATTTTGACTCAGTGACATCAACGAAAAATTTTTAGCACTTAGCTGATTCAACTCTAGACAATTCTCAAAGATTACAATTTTTTTGATAATGCCTTAAGTTTTCAGAATCTTTAAATAATTTGTGAGTTTTCTTGTTTTCAAATATCAGCTGCTTCAGCTTAATGCTAAACTATTTACGAAACTTAGGTTTGGAGTAGATTTCCTTTGAAACAAATAAATTTACAGCATGCGATAAACATTTGTTAAATTTAAGTACAACATCATTAATATTAGTATTGAAAAAGAGAGATAACCAATCAAACTAAGCAAGATATCTATTCATGCTGACATAGTCGTCATCATTAAATTTGTTGTTATAAGAAACATATGGATTTAAAGAATCAATTCTGAAAAAAAAAAGATTTTTTAATAGATAGAGATGGATGGTATTTATCGATTGGTAACAATGAGTCCGAAGCTTCATTTACAGAGACACTAGGCATACTTGTAAAAATCAAATCGAGACAGGAACTCATAGAATTATTATTGAATTTACTTGGAACATATTTATATAGGCGACAAAATTTACAATTGCAGTAGCTTGAAAGGAAAGAATACCACTAATAATTTTCACACCTAGGTTGTCATTACTCCACAATAGTTTAGGTAAATTTCGATCTCCACAAATAAATGCAAAAATGTTTTTAGATACACATTCCCCTTATTCAGTATATTTATTTATTATTAAATATCTTGCTAACATACATAGCAATCCCGATGAGTTATAAAAACTCACTCTGGGACAATGGAAATCAAAGGACTACATGTGTTACAACAAAACACAAAAAACAGAGTAATCAAACCAACATAAATCATAATAAATCAAACAATATAACATTATAAGAAATACAGTATTAAAGAAAAAAAAATAGTTATTAGTATTAATATATATTTAAAAGTAATTAAAAAAAACCTTGAAGTGCAGTAAATGAGAATGTTTTTACTCTACCGGGAAAAGAAAACTGTTTTGGAGATTAGGTGTTTTCATCTTTAAATGAATGTAAAAATTATTCTTTTAAAGCTTTATTTTGGTATTCTTTATTAAGTTAACTGTTTTTATATTTATCTGAAAGCGAGTTATATGTGTAGGCAATATATTCCAAAGATTTTATCCCATACTTTGTAATGTGTGTAAGTGGAATGTGAATTTTATTGGTCTTTCATGTGTAATGTTGGTGGATGTCTTGATTGTAAAGGGGTTTGATGTTAGTGTGCGTTGTTTGATGAGTAATTTGTAAAATGGTGCTTGTGATTTCATGTTTGGGGAGGATCTCGATTGGAAGGATATCGGTATTTGAATAAATATCCCTGACATGAGTGTCCTATGGAAGACCAAGAACATTTCTGAGAGCTTGGTTCTGGACCACCTGGAGGTCAGAGATCATTTTCTTGGAGGCCAAACCCCAGATACAGAGCGTAATAAATCGAAATGAGTAATGCAGTGGGAAGTAATCCTTGCAGCCAATAGGCTGATGTTTATATATATATATATATATATATATATATATATATATATATATATATATATATATATATATATATATATATATATCTATAGAGAATACCAGTTATGGGGGTAATTTTCTTCTTTAAATAGTTTGTGTGGAGATCCCACGAGAGCTGTAAATCTATGATAAGGCTCAAATATCTTGTGCTCGATTTCTTTTCAAGTTAATAATTGTCTCCGATTTTGATGTTGAGACTATATTTTTTTTGCTGCCGAATATTAGACTATTACTAATATGTGACTTATATACTTGAAAAGGAGAAGAGGGGGAATATGTATAATAATAACTGATCAGAAACATTGTTGGAGGATTCAATAATATGGCAAGAGTATTTTTTGTTAATACATATCATGACTCCGCCTTCTCTAGACTTTTTAGACAAAGAGGAGCGCTCACCACAAAAAATGTTATAATCGAAAAATTCTAATTCAGCCTATGCAAAATGCACAGCCATGTTTCACTAAGAAATATAAAATCGTAATGGCATACATTGATGTTACATGTAATGTTTTTTAATTTAGTATTTAAGCCACGTACATTTTGATAATATGAAGAGAAATCTTTATACTCGAGACGACGTTTTTCGTCTAATCTAAAAAAAATTACATGAGATAATTCGCGTCGCTTGGGAGCTTGACGGGCGGGGCAGTCCTTCGTTCCAGTGTTGTGGGAGGCTGGTTGTCGGAAGAAAGTGCACGTGACACATACTAGGGTTTTATCCTTTTTAGGGAACGCATCGCGGTTGTGTCCAACATTGGCACAGTGAGGACAGGTGGCTTATTCCGCTCGACATTTCGAAGCTATGTGACCATACAATTGGCAATGGCCGCATTTAAGGCTATCAACCCAGTCTCTGACGTATTATATACTATTTCCGATATATTATTTACATGTCTTTTTACATTTGGTGCTTTAAAACATCCTTATAATTAAATAATATAACGGTATTCAAATTTTTATCATTCACTGAAAACTTTTTTTCTGAATGTTTAGTTCTTATAGGGTGTATGAAAAAAAAACATGAACAAATATTTGTTTAATCAGTTTTGTTAAAAACGGACCATTTTCTAAAAAACATCATTCCATCATTAGTATTAGAAGTTTTTCAAATATAAAATACTAGAAGTTTATAAACGTTTTAATCATCATTACACTAATAAAACTTTTATAAAATAATCACCCAAAGTAATTTTAAAAATATGAAAAAAAATTCGAAGTCACAAATATAACGACATTTTATACAAACCAGAGAATAATGAAAGCTTTGAGTATTAGCACAACTTTATATTTTATGACGATATTTAAAAAAGCCAAAAGTGTAATGTAGGTACCTAAGTATTTTATTATATTTCAACTGTTAGCACGAATACAATTTAAAACTTTTTCGATTGTATTCATGCAAACATAAACTTATAGTATGTCCATAAACAATGCTTATACAAGTACAACCAATTCACAACACCAAAAAATAGATGACAATACTACTACCCTACAATTTATGTAAGTGATCAATTTGAAGTTTAAAATATGATCTGCTTAACGTTTTGAGATATGACGCATTTTCTACATAAATCAAACCGGGATATTGAGAGCATACCTGTAGGTATTGAATCGCCCGAAATAAGACCTCCCATCACGCCAGAAAAACAGATGAGGAAAAGGATCTTGCTAGATACAGATAAATGTACAAAAAACCTTTTCAATTTCCCCAGTCCTTGTGACCTCACAGGACGGCCGTAATTTGTTAGGAAAAATGATAAAATTTTATGTTTATTTTCGCACGGGGGTATAAAGTCCAAGGTTTATAATCTCCGTTGTGTAGCATCTCAAAACAGCCACCGTATCGAATTATCTACATCACGTGAGAATCGTAATCCCAAAAATATTTGTCGTAAACAAACTAATACTACGTTATGTACTTTAAGCATTATTTTAAGCAAGAATTTTGTTTGTTTGTCCCAGCGAAATTTTTTAAATGTGAACTTTCCCAAAAATTTGCCAGATTTTTTTTGCTATTAATTTATAATTCAAAGTGATTTTTAGCTCGTGATGTCATATCCACCAAATATCATTGTCTGAGATCTAAAACGGGATATATTGTCAACCGGTTACATATTTTTAAATACTTTATACGAAAATGGGTGCAAATTAATCTTTGATTAAGGTTGTATCAAGAGAAAGAACAGACAAAAATGCACTTTTATGAGACTGTATGAATTTGAATGAAACGAGGAATGAGTTTAATAACGCTTGTTAGTTTCCCCTGCGGGGAAATGGTACGATGGTTAGTTAGTTAACTCGTACATTTAAAACGACTTAGGTACGTAATCATTTTTATGATAAAGGTCGATCTACATAGATTTACGTGGTCGATGATGAATGTACATTAATCAATTAGAACATAAAGGTTAACGCATACCAAACCTGTAACTGCATCATTATTGTACGATAACAAACCCACGCATTGCGTTACTTATCGGAGTTGCATAATAAATCAAAAAATCACTATCTCCAGGAGAAATCTCCAAAACAAACAATTCGTAAATTGAACCAAAGTCGGTTGATCTCTAAGGCTGGCTTAAACACACTCGATCTGTCGCTTTAGTAAGCACTCCTCGCTATCCGCTAGGGCAGTGTAATCCTTCTGAACTAGGTACAACGTATAAGGACTTAATATTAACCCTCATCTTGTCCGTACATTAAGATCGTGTTTCACTTGTGTATGTCTTTACCAAGACATCTTCTAATACATCATGAATAATTCATAGAATATTGTTCAAACATAATACATAATGATGATAATACGAATTGTATACTTTTTCTTGAACCTTTTTTATTTTATAGTAATAGTAATTTCACCTGCAAGGTGAATATTACTTTGACTATCGTTAGAGTAATATTCACCTTGCAGGCCACAGTCTGATAGCACCCAGCAGAACTGTACTCGTACCAGTCCGTAGGATCGATGATGGAGTAGGGAGCATTTTTGTACTACGTCTCCCATCAATCTTTTCATGGGATGATAAGTTAATGTAATCTTGTTTTTGTCATTCTTCGTGGTGGGACAGAGATTATTTTTACTTACATATGAAATAGTACAATTTGCAAAACTTCTACACTTCTAAATTAGTTATCCTATTCGTCTAGAGTAGGTAGTTACGAAAAATAAATTCAAAATCTCAAATGGGTACTTATAGGATCAGGGTATGGAATCTACAATATTTTGCAATCATAATCTTAAATCTGTTATTTCATTGAAAAAGTGATGATTATCATGCTTTTTATCTTACATTTTTTTATTTTTCATCTCGATTTTTTTTTTTTAAATTTAAAAAATTAAAACATGGATATTTAGTTTTATACGAAAACGCTCTTCATTCGTTTCCTCGACATTTGAAATGCCTCCTATTTTTTATCCTCAATGTATAATATTATTCAGAAAGGTCTAAGTATAATTAGGGACGAATATTTGGATTCACAAAAAAATCAGGCTAATCACGAACGTGAGTAAATAAGATTTTACTCAAGCGCGCGTACGTACGAGTTGGGTTTTATATCAAATGTCAGAAGATGAGATGAAAAATCCCATTTGCATCTTTCTGAATCTCGCAGAAAGAAGAACGAAGGAAAGATGGTGACATCTGGAAATGGTTCTTTGTATCTCGTGACACGTTTACGGGATAATAAAATGAGAAGATATATTTCAGCCAGAACGTTATGTGTTTCAGGCCACAGTGTAAATGTTCAGCTATATGAGTGACAATACTATATCGGAGGAACATTTGTTTTTTTTTTTACGAGGGGCATATGTAAAAAGAGACCTGAATGCCAAATATATATAATATTTCAAATAAATTGTTCCAAGCCTGTCGTGGATCACTGACATATAAATAAATTAGGTCAACGGTCCATTTCATTTTATTGTGATTCAAAAGAAAAAAATATTTCAAAGAGCTCATTTAAAATAACTGAAATGTATGCCACTTATCATTTTTTATTCTATAGTGAGAAAGAGTTAGATACCTACAAGCGAAACAATATTATGTTGTCGATTTCACATTTTAAATTATAATTTTAGTAAAGGCTCATTGAACACTATATTTTCCAACGGTTACAATCAAAAGTCAAGTCGTTATGAATATACACAATACCTGGTACATTTTTTTCCAATAAGCATTAATTTACCCCATAAAGTAGAAAAAACTCTTATTCTGTGAAATTTGTGAAATAGCAAAAACTCCTGAAATGCTGAGCTTTTGTGGTATAAAAGCTAAAAAGGTTTTTAGTGTCTAGGTTTCTTACGTCAATGCAACTATATTTAGCTCGCTACGTCAAGTCTATATCTTAGAATAGAACGGAATGAATTAAAAAATCAAGTTTTAAGTTAAGTATGCAGAATCGTTCCTTAGATACATATCTAGACAGGAAAAATGAGATGAGTCAAAAAATAAAACAATGTGCCATTATTTTTTTAAAAACGACATGTAACACAAATATGACATAATAACATAAAAACACAATTCCTACATTTTGTTTTAGTTCTCCTGAAAATCTGCGTTTATTCACTCATTCCGTTCTTCCTTGCGCACACATATATGTTTCATAGTTCATCGTACTACATAAAACTTTGAAACCTAAAATATAATTTAAATAATCAACACTAAATTTAAATAAAAACATGAAAATATATTACACAAATGTATTTATTTTAAAACCAATCCGCCATTATATAAGCATTCATAATTGATATTTCCAAAGGTTCAGTAGGTGTTTAGAGGGATTTTCCTGAATACAAATATTGATCAATAACATTGAGGCGGTTTCTCTATCAGTCTATTTTGAGAAACCAATTTGTAAGATTTTGTTAAAATGCTTTATATCTATGTTATACTAAATTTTTTGGTAGGTATAGAAAGCTTTGCATGGTGTTATCCGTGTACGAAATTCAAACGAATCTTATATACACAATCTCTTATTCTTACAAGGGCGACGTCGCAAGTGTCGAACGGGTATTTTACTCGGTGGTTTGATTTGGAATGGCGTTAGTTGCGTAATGTCGCCGTAGTTGTCCAATGCACGAGTGCACGTTGAAAACTGTGTGCAAGCTCTAAAAGGTGCAGGTCTAGGCGTGGCGGCAATGAAAACCTTAATCTATTTTACCTGTTGTGTTGAGTGTGCTGATGAAACAGTATTTTTTATCAGTGGGAAAAAGCTCCAGTCTTTCGTGTCGGGGATGATTAAAATTTGTATACAAAATAATTCAACGATGAATTTAAGTAAACCAAAGTCATGGAATGTGAAAGAAGAGTGTACGTAACCACTATAGTTATGAACAGCGAATTCTCGGAGCAAGTGGGTGAGTTTGTGTACTTAGGAAGAATGCTCGCGAGACATGGCATGGTTGACGGCGTGGACATTAACCCTCTTATTAGCATAATTAATTTAGTATGAAGCGCACTTGAGGTGAAATATTACAAAACTGAGCTATATAAGTTCACTGTTATTATTATAATATTATTATTAATGCAGATAATGTATTTAATGAATCACTAAGTACTGTAGTCGCTAGTGAAAAAAAAGATTTCTAGGCTAGCGGTTTATTACGAAGTACTTAAACTAACCGTGATGTATGAATGCGAGGCATGAATCCGACAGGGGAAAGTTGGAAGAACAAATGCAGTCAAAATGAGGCTGTAAAGAACAAGATGAAATAAAAAAAACGCTTAAACGGCTTATTCACTTTGATGTATTAAGAAAAGACTGTCAGGAAAATATATAATGCACAAGTGGTTGGAAGTAGAAGTTGGGAGCGTCCCGTGAAGACATGACAAGATCAAATCTATAAAATACTGTAGTCGGGTAAAGTTAATATTCAAGCATCAGAAAAGTAAATATTAGATGATTCGTAAATGTGGTTGAAGCCAGTGGCGGGTCGGGACTTTTTAGTGTGCTAGAGTGCTAAGATTGAAAAATACGACATTTTTAGAGTTGCTGTAGCCGAAAATGTATTTTTTTATTTTTTTTTTCGAAGAAGATTTTCAGGATTTTTCAGTTTTGGTGGTACACTGCACGAACTTCTGAAAAATCTTCACACAAAAAATGGAGTTTTTGAAAAATCAAAAAAAAACACAACATCATCAATAATTATGTTTTTTTTTTCAATCTTACCACTCTAGCACACTAAAAAGTCACGAGCCGCCACTGGTTGAAGCAAGTGTATGTACATGGACAGAGTTATGTGCAATGTGGCATTAAATCCTATCTACCGACTCTGCCTACCTTCATAGTAAAAATAAATTGAAATATTTTCTTTTCTGCAGATATATTAAATTGTGTTTTTTTTTTTAATAAAATGAAATGATATTTACTTGTTTTTATATGAGACATTCCGTAGAGACATACTTTTGAATTGTCTACGTAATTAAGAAAGAGATTTTTTTACAAAGGCAACTAAATCCTGTCTTTATATATACTTATTAACGTATTTGAGTTCGTAAGCTACAAAAAAACAATTACCCAGCCGTATTATATCGTATAATTGAATTATTATATTTCTACAGAAACTCGGCTAGCCATCTTGCGCAGAGAAAACATAAATTTAATACACAGTTTTTTCATTGTTTATAAATATTTCAAAACATTTTTGTCCCAAATTCAATACATTAAGACTCCTTCATACATTGCTCATAAATTGATAGCCCAGATAATTACTCGTTAGATTACATGATTCAATGCGGCAAATTGAAGTAATTTGATTTTTCGCACAGGAGCTCGAAAAAAGTTTTTTGCAAGGAATTGGAATATTACTAGAGAAATCACAGCGTATTCATTAGAACAAGATTATTTTTTAAATAGTGGTATTCTTAATTTAAATTTGAAAGGACCAAAAAATATATCTTCCAAAACATGAAGGTAGGTATTTTATATATTCTATAAGCGCGATATAAAAAAACACTTTTAGCCACAATATTGAAATTTTGATGCAGGTTTATTATATTATGTGAGCACCCAAATTAAACCGTAATTTATTTTACAATCGATTCCATGTCCTGATCAATACTTCAACATGATTTTGTAATAAGATATGTAGCTACGTAATGATGTACTGGCTGTACCAATACATTTCATCTTTATAGGTACTTATGGTACATGTTTGTTGATTCGATTATTATGATTTTCACGTGGATTTCATTGTGTATTTCACAAATATACCCATTAACCATTTTAAAATAAATTCACCAACACTTAAATTAATAATGTATTTCATCAAATTGAATTATCATTGAAAATGGTTATTTCTGTTATTTTTTTATTTTTGGTACCCAAAAATATTTGTTTGATATTTTTTTCTGTTCTTTTTTAAAAGAAAAACAACCATTCCCGGGTTACGAATAACCTGACAATATTTGAAAAACTCCTACTGCCATCATAAGAAGCGGAAGATGTTGCTTGTGCAATGATGGAGGACTTAGCCAGCAGAGGAATTGAACGCACGATTTTTTTTCATGGAGATGCATTATTATTTGAATAAAATCATTTTTTAATCGGGAAATCTTGAATCAACGTAAACAATTACACCAACAGCAGCAATCAAACAAACATGCGGATGCAACTGAGATTAAGAGAAAGTTTTTACCAACCAATATGAATCATTACAACAAGAAGAAATAAGTTTAGCCCAAGCAATGCCAATAATCAAAGCTAGTTGTATAACATTATTAGTTGAAGGTAGTCGGATAAATGATTCTAAAAACTTGGAGATTTAAAAAGGTTCCACTAAATATTTTTCGTTTCCCTATAATGAGAGTACCCCTCCACTAACGCATTGCATTAAGCGTTCCCCTAATTGGGTCAAGCCGTTGTGTAAAGAGGGTAGGGGGAAAGCGTAGTAGAAGAGTGCAGATTTAAAATACGTGCTTTGGAAGTTTTATGAAAGAGCTTGCCCCTAGCTCCACAGCTACCCGGCCCGCTGCTATAGATGGCTTAATACGCTAATTGGTCCACTTGTTCATTTTAATGTGAACCGTCGCAATTTCATGCATTCCGTCGGTATTGATAGATATTGAATGGGTTGTTTGTTTAATGTAAAGTTATTCGTTTCTGATTTTCGGTTCAAAACTTGCGTGAAAGAGAGTTCTCAGAGTTAATCTTATCTACTCGTATAAAGTAGTAAATTTGTTTTCAGACATCACTGCAAACTGGCGAACGGTGAGTGAGAACCGCCATCATAAGATTTTCACAACTTTTTTCTTTCTGAATGTCAACGTCAACGCAATTTTAAACTTATTTTCGTCTCGCACCCTTATTTTCTTCCCATAAAAATGTATTCGTCAATAAGGTAAGACACCATATTATTTGTAATTTTTTGTATCAACTGTTAAAAACAAAACAAAAACGATTTAATAAAACGTAACTTTATTCCACTTTTTTATTTTTGACCGGTTTTTGTTTTTAAGTGTTAGAACCTCTAGTAAACAATGATTTTAATTTTTTTTTATTGTTATGATTTTTAAAGTTGTTGCCCAAAATTTAATGGTATTATTTTTAAGTTCTGGAATATTTATTTATTTTATTTAATATTTAAGATGTTACAGTTAATTGCCCATCTTTTTTTTTAAAATTTTTATGTCATTTTTTTAAAAGTAACTTTTACTACCCCTAACATCCCCATCAAATTGAACACCGAAATTCAACTAAACGAAGATGGCAAACCGGTCAAAAAAAGTTACAAAAAATTAATTCCACCACAACAGTTTAAAACTAGAAATAAAACAAAACGTTTAATGTTTAATTGTTTTTGTTTTTAATGTGTAGAACCTTTTCTAATTTTTTTATAATTAATTGAAATCAAATTTAATAAATTATTAAGTTCTGCTAATTTTTATTTTTATTTTTAGTGTCATTTTTTTCGGCGTTCAAGGCCATCATCAAATTGAACACCGAAACAACTAAACGAAGACAACAAAACAACTAAAATTAACAACTAAAACTAGCAAAACTTAGTATTATAGTATTAATATTATTTTATAAAATAAATAAAATTAAAACAGATTTCTGAGAGTAAAACTCATAAAGAGTCTATGTATTGTTTTGAATCAATTCATTGGATTGGCTTTTTAAACATGAATATCTACACTTTAACAACATTTAACATTTATTTTTTGTTCACTTGTAGCAGTGGTCGGCAAATTTATTCGCTAAACAGCCAAATATGTACTTTAAAACGATAAAAAAAAAATTGAGAGCCAAATATGTTTACCAATATGGTAAACCTTTATTATAATTTTAAATCTTCATTAAATTACGGGTACACTGAATAAAACTTAATTTCATACTTAATAAAGATTATATTTATTGATAAAAAATAATATGAAAGTAAGGCTTCCATAAATTAAAATCATGAAAATGACTGACAAACACTTAATGCGAACAAAGTCCTTGCATCTCCTTGGAAAGTTTGAGTATATCAGGTTTGTATGTTATTGTTTTAATTTTAGGCACGATTCCAGGTTCTCATCAATAAGACAGCTTCTCAGTTTACTCTTGATCAAATTCATGCTTGAAAAAGGTTGTTCGCATGAATATGTAGAACCGAAAAGGGAAAGAACAGCAAACGTGAGTTTTTTCAGCTGATCAAGAGAGTCAGGAATACTATTCCAGGCGTTGAACATGATCATGTCTTCCTTCTCCAGGTCTTTCAAAGCAGACCACGTGTGTTGTAAACTAAGTTCATATTTTTTCTTCTCCAGTATTTCCAAATCAACACCAAGACGTTTAAATTTAGAGCTCCATATTTCCTTGTTTTTTTAAATGTAGCAATTGTATTTCAAAGTTATCAATGTCAATGCCAAAAGGAGAAAATTTCAAATCTGTTATCGTAGCATTAAGAGGGTTTTCAACGAATGCTAAGGTCACTCTGTTGTTTTTAAATTCCTGAAACCTGCTGAGAAATGCTTCCCTCATATTTAAAATGGTTGTTTTGAAATAGTGTTTGTCAATAGATAAATTATTTTCTTGGCGATGCTTCAGCAGGCTCGGAAAGTGAAACAATGTTTCCCTTTCAAAATCTTGAGCGAAAAGGGATAATTTGTTTTTGAATGAAATGACTTCTTCTAACGTCAAAAATATTGTGTTTCCTTTCCCTTGAGAAGCTAATGATTAAGCTTCTCAAGGGAAAGGAAGCTTAACTCTTCAGATGCATTTATAAAACAACTTTTTATGTATTCACCGTCTGTGTACGGTTTTCCTCTATTATCAATCGCTTGACTAACAACAAAACTTGCCATATTAATATTGCTGGAAGATTGCATCCAGTTATTAAACACAGAAGTTGATGTCTCTTGACTCTTTTGAAGTTCCTCAACTGCTTTCTGGCCGAGTACGGAAAGTGAAGCAAAAACTACAAGTTTACACCAGAGCACTTTAAAGTTTTTTTTTGTTTTACCCTAAAAGTGTTAACTCAACAACTTATTTGGTTGGATTTTTGGAAAAAAACTTAACTCAGGTAACTCAATGCTCTCACTGAGTTACCTGAAGTGAAAATAAGTCAAAAAAGTTTCAAACTTGTGTCGCTTCAGTCAAGCCTTCTCCAAAATAATAAATATATTTTAAATGGCTGAGGCACCAAAATCTTTAGAATCAAACGAGAATAAGAGAATTCGATGCAGACTTTTGATCAAAATTGCATATTCAACTCATTTTTGTCCAAAAGTGTGGCTTAAGCCCTTTTGCCTTTCCAGCGACGATGTTTTTTTTATACTGTGATTTTAATTGTGATTAAACCAGTTGAAATACCACGAATCAATGTATAAAGGGCCTACACAAATTAAATATCTTGGCCTCTGAAGGGTGTCAACGTAAGAAAAAAGCCTAGTCAATGTTTTGTACGGCAATTACCGCAATTTCATTGAAAAACCTACCTAATTACTCACGAAGACGTCAGGGCAGATATTGATCAAAATTTTATGAAATATCTTTAAATATTAATATATATTACACACTGATTGTTATAAATAGCTTTTATATTAATAAAGTGGTTTAAAACAAATAATTGTGAAACAAATGTTATGGATTATTTGGTACTAAAACACTTCTGCACTTTATTTGTATTTATTTCATAGTATGAAGTTTTACAGGGTAATATCTTCACCAGAAGCGTAGTGTTACTCCAACTGAAATTAACTGTGTGAGACTAACTGCATCTTTAGAATGAACCGTCTCATATAGTGGTAGAATAATCTACAAGGTATGTCAATATCAGTTGGGATAAAGTTTAACATGACATTTATTATTTAACATAGATTTTTACCCAAATAATTACATAATAGTTCATCATAACAAAAATAGTTTAATATCATAACAAAATGTTATCGCTGTATGGGTAGGTACATAACACAAATTGAAATTATAGCAAGGCACAAAGTAAATTCTTTTTAAAAATGTGTATTTTAAAATATATTTGTGTAATATGAAATACGAAAAAATGGGCACTGTACAATGTACACCTAGTACGCCTAGCTTCTGAGATGCTAACTTAACTCTGGCTTCGATGGAGCTCCCGTACCTGCTCTGGACACTTAAAGTGCAAAGAAGCATGTTAATGGGAAGAATTGTTTCATTAAATAAATCATTACTTTATGCAATGAAACAGTATCCTTTCATAACATCAATAAATATCCAAAATGATACATTTTTTATTGAACGAAATGTAAATGTAGGTTTCTTGGTAAATAAGAAACTGCATGCATCAAAAAATTTCCTTATTTTTGTACAACATTTTGTGTCTCAATTATTTAAGCTTGCATTATATTATACTTAACTGTTGCATGCAGCTGCCTCTGATTGTTTTATTATCTCTAATTTTTTAGAACTGTTCGAAGTTGTCTTGCTAATACATTACACACGTTATATTCGACGACAGGTTTATGCTTCTATTCCACTCGGTGTTAACCCTATTTTATTTTATATTCGACAGTCATATCTTGGAATGAATTATTCCCCATCTAACCTACTGCATTAAATAATAATACTGCATGAAGTCGGAAGCAATTGACCTATAAGAGCTTCGGTGATAGTTTCTTAAGTAGTCATATGGTATAGTGGTGACATAAGTAGACATTGAAGTGCATGTGTAACTTCCAATAAAATATCGGCACTTTAGATGGTAAGTAGGGACCTAACAGCGACTTTATTAGAGATGAGAACGTTTCTGAATAATATGCCACAAGTACTTCGAGCGGGTCATATAAAATACTAGACGAGCGTGTCTAAATATGAATGAAGCTAGTGGTGTTTGTCAAAATAGAGGTTGGGAATATTCTAACCTGTCTTCTCTCTACCTTTGAGGTGGTTAATTATGAATTTAGTAAAATTATGTTTTCTTTTTTTTGGAAATATTATGTTACGAGATGATAATTAATAGTATAAAATAAGTATTTATTGAACTTGCTAGTTTGACCAAATGTTTACAAGTAATGCCAGATAGGTGGACCTACCCTTATGAAGCTAGTGGTATTTGTCAAAATAGAGGTTGGAAACATTCTAACCTGTCTTCTCTCTACCTTTGAGGTGGTTAATTGTGAATTTACTAAAATTATATTTTCTTTTTTTTGGAAATATTATGTCACGAGATGATAATTAATAGTATAAAATAAGTATTTATTGAACTTGCAAGTTCGACCAAATGTTAACAAGTAATGCCAGATAGGTGGACCTATTCTTATGATATTCACTGTAATCTCTCTGCTACATAAAACTTCCCAAAACAGAAAATACTTCCAGTTGGATTTTTAACATGTCTGCAAACATGCGTTATGTACCTACCTATGCTCTATGTTTTAAATAAAGTTAAAACTATGTAAACAGATTAGAAAAATGGAAGGTTACAAGAGAGCCATTAGCGGTATGCCCTCTGATTAGATGATGACATAGACCATACCCAATTCCATACCTCTCACACACTCTTTAGGTAATCCAAATTCAAACTTATTTTAAACCAATACTACTCGGTTGCTTCTACGTCATTGCACATCTCACCTCTATACGATTACACATCTAGCCTACCATCTTTTTTTTTTTCAAATCGTTTTCCTCAGGGGTTGTACCAAATTTGGGAATGCTGAGTGGTGGGTCTTTTTGAGGAAAGGATGGAGTGAATCAGAGCCTTGAAGAGACTTATGTTATAAAGGGAAGGAAACACAAAGGCCGGCAAATCGTTTCGAGCTGTTGAACACAAGAACATGTTGTGAAAACGATCCGTTCTCATGTGACATATGTCAACTAAATACAACTGTTGGACATGGGTTCTTGCTGTTATTTCAACTCATGACGTGACCTGGCCCAAATATGAGATTCACACGATCGTTGTATGCCTTTACGGATTGTCCCCAACTTTGTTCATCTACTTGGGCGACATATTATATTCCTTGACAACCCAGTCTATGCTCAAACGCTGTACATGTAAGATCATATTAAAAAAACCGTGAGTTCTTAATCTTTTTCATAACACCGAGAAGGTGTGGTGTTCTTTGCGGATCTCGTATAAGTGAATATTTAAAATAATATTCTGCATTTTGAAAGGCTAGAATAGGTAAAACTTTTTGACACATATCAGTATTTGAATACTACATAGTTGTTGTACTGTTCAAAACCTTTGCTTAACATAAAGAAATTAAATTAAATACAAATGATACATTCTCAACAGTTTGGAAAAACGCCATTCGACCAATACAGATTTGGCATGAAAATTTTCCGATTTACTAGTAATGTCATCGCTAGGTTAGTGGTATTTCATTCAGTTTGCTCGTGGCTTATGTACAAACAAAACCTCGACGACACAAGCGAATAACATTAGCATGAACTAATAAATTAAATCAAATAGTTCTTAATGATTCGTTGATTGAAGTCAACATAAACAAAACGATAGATTGTTTTTTTTAGGTTTTTTAGGTTTTTTAATTTTATTCGCACAATAATTATTATTATTCAATTTTTTTTTTTTTAACAATTTTTAGGTGAAAGTTCTGCTAGGTAATTATTTTTACGCGTGACAGCTGTTTCGCCTTCTGAGGGCATTATCAAACTTGATAATGCCCTCAGAAGGCGAAACAGCTGTCACGCGCAAAAATAATTATCTAGCGGAATTTTGACCAAAATTTTTAAAATTTATTTATTTTTTAAATAAGTACAAGAATATGGAAATTATAGATATTTTATTAATATTGGGAGTGTTAATAATATATGGAAATTTTGCTATTTGAATTTTGAAAACTTTTGAACTCTTACAATATTTAACATAATTCTCAATGGCATTTTGTTAAGTGCCATTTTTGGAAAACACCTTAGTTATATTTTCGGGTTTTTTTATTGTGGATAAAATACGTGTTCAGTGGAATATTTTTTTATCGTGCTGGTAATGTAAATATTGTACAATATTTTTCTTCACTCTTTTCTTCCTGGAAATTTCGGGGTTGCGATCCCCTAAATCGAACCTAATAATTCTTCTCCCTCTTAGCAAGCCGTTGTCAGTTGTTTTTCGAAGAGCTTTGCACTGCCCAGATTCTGTTTTATGCGCCGCTTCTCATTAGATACGTCTTTCATGCGTGATTAGAGTTGAGCATATTATAATAGTATAGTGTGGTAATTACTTTTAATTAATCTAATTTATTGTGTTACATTGTTTATGAATTTATTATAGATTCAAACATTGATGTGTTTGCTAGTTAAAATGAATTGGTCATTGATTTTTAATAAAAACCTGTTTTTGGTTTCAATCTTAGAACCCCTTCACACTGGAAGAATATGTGAGCAATAATTCATAAATGAGAATAATTCTGAAATATTTTTTGAAAATTCTAATGGAAAAAAAATGATGAAGGTAAAAGTTATAAAAAGCATTTTGCTATTGAATAATTGTTTAAGAGTTACTCGCGGTCAAAACGTTTTTTTTTAAATCTACAAAACAAGTGGGCTGGTCTGTACTTACTTACCAAAATTTGGAAACTTTTTTTTAATGAAGAAGTTTAAGATGGGTTTTTAGAAAATACTTGAATTTTCCCCTTTTTAGAGTGAAAAAAAAAACTCGTGATCATTCTATCTGCTGAAAAACTTCATTCTAAAAATATCAATTGAAGCGTCAATCATTTCGAAATTCATGTAATCTTTGTTAAACCACGTCGTCCTTTTTCCTACAATGAACACGTTCATTTTCCATAATGTACTTCGTCGAGTAAAGTAATTCAAATTGTGGTATACAACGTATTGCATTTGACTTGTTTGTGTTAAGCCCTCATTCTTGGAACGAAACAGGCATGTCATGTAAGGAATGTTACCGGCATTTAACACTTCGTACTAAACCACTTATGAATACAGCATTTATCCGTGGAGGTTAGCAAAGGGGATGGAATGTCGCGCAACTCTGCTTTGTAACATTCCTTGCTTCGTTAATATTCTAGGCAACCTTTATGTGTTCCCAATTATTGAAATATACGGAGTAAATTATTTTATTCACATGATCATACGGTATTGTTCTGGGGCGTACCTGCGTTTTTTTCTACTAGCCAAGCATGAATAGAATTCAGACCTTCTCATCGTAAATCGGTCATATTTGAAATTTTATCATCCATACACATCTGAGAACTTGGTTATATTGCTTTCAGTCTGCTTTAGTTTTTGCTTTGCCAGCTCCATGCCTCTCTATCGTACACCAGGGTAAGTATCAGTTCTCCACTGTGATCTGCTAGCCACATTTCCTTTGAAAATGTTTTATTAGTGCCTACTTCATTTCCCTTTCAACAATGACCTCACCAGTCCTACCGTTTCTTGCAAATACCCTTTTTATGTATGAAAACTCACCCACTGGCTCTATATATTCACCGTTTTCAACTATATTGCAGTGGTTTCGTATCCTTGTATGACTTTCGACTTAATTTATCAGTTAAGCTATATAAGGCAATAACGTTCGCAATTCACGGCGCCCTCGATTTAATCGAATCACTAAATGGCACCATAGGCAATTTTCCAATACTATTGAAAACAATTGCTTATGTACCTGTTTTAAACATATTATAATTTTGAGTGTTTAGTGATTCCATGTCCCTGAAAGAGAAGGAAATAAATAATAATAGATTGTCATACTTGAGTATCTATCATACCGTAAAAAACGATTGAATTCGCTACTTGTTGCATCACGATAACTTCGCGCAGAAATGTAATGTTGAAGTTCTTCATGAAGCACTAAAATTCAATTTTGAATATTCGCAGGGAAAGTGGATTTGAGCTTGCCTCCTACTTTCTTGGCAGGCTTAAGCCTGTTGTACGTTCCAGGAGTAAAAATAAAACCAGTATATCGTTGACAAACAAACCGTAACAGAACAGTACATCATAAAAAACCTCACCGTTGCAATATAGGCAATACGGGATTAAACGCTTTAATGAACTCGATAATAAATCGTTTGCATTGAATTGGGATTGCATTTACATATATTTACGTGTCTAGAATACTCCACTACGAGTTGGCGCGCGTTTATAATATCATCGGATACTGGGTGGCTTTGCTCAATACATATACCTACTAACTAATCAAATTTATCTTCGGGTTACAATTTATTTTTAAAAAAGATAATAAAATCTAGGAGATAAAACGATTTTATAAACTCGCGCTGACTCTAACATGAGTCGCTAGACACGCGAGGATGCTGTGTTTGTTTATTAATATTTCAGTGTGGAACTTGCAGCATCGGGTGAACTATTAGATTTATTAGTAGGTATGCTCAATTACTACATGACCTCACACATTAACAATCGTAAATAATAATCTTAAACTCTTTTATTCGTTTATCCCGCCATTTTTTTTTGTTGGAGAACCCGTGTATTGCTTACATAACGTATATTTAAATTTCGAGAATCTTCAAAAGCATACAAGTGCTTTTCGATTTTTGCATCTTGCTGTCGGTAGTCTTCCCTTGGATGGGATTTTTTTTAATCTTGGCCCTTTTCTGTACTATACCCTTTTTACAAGACCGTCTCACAGTAAGTAAAATTAGAATATTTTAAGCTTCTCGACTTTAGATCTAGAGATTGTGGGACTTGATCCCTAAAAAAATATTCTACTCATATTTACATAAAATAAAATGTAGTTCAGATCTGAATATGATGTTTTCTGTATGAATGCCATTAGCGTGAGCCTCCACTAGAAAATTCAGAAATTCAAACAACTTCACAAATCCCTGATACTCATTCGCGAAAGACTGTGAATATAATATTTCCATTCCCCGATTGGCTTTCAATAGCGTGGTTGTATAATTAAAACTTTCATATAGTTAGAGTTGTGTGAAATTATAAACGGTGCAAGCTTTTCTAAAGTTTCATACCGTTCAGAAATGATTAAAAATAAAAATAAATTATACATAGATTTTATGCCGTCGACAATACGCGTACATTTTGTGTTCAGTCTGGCACATTGTCGAAACATGCATTTATTTAACATAATAAACAATTGTTGAGTGCAGTTTAGTTACATAGTTCCGACGTGCATTTTATGGCTTTAAATTATTTGCGTGACACAAACAAATCAGTCGAGTTTGTACAGTTTCATTTGAATAATGTAGAAAAAATTCCTATTTTTTTATGTGATGATGAAGTCACTGGAACAATAGCATCCCAAATTAGGGAATGTTATTAGGCTGATACGAAATTAGGAGATGGGAAGAATGAGACATAAATCAAGTTGGGAGGTACTTGATAAATCATATTCGGTAACTAAATATAGTTAAAATCATTTGCAACAGCCAGCGCTTAGATTTTTAAGTGTTATCTCTTACCAAAGCGATACTGAGAGTATCTTTCATTTAGGGTAGAGGTGCAAATTTGTTATTCCTACAGTATTATGGTTTTTACTTAACCATATCGAAGATAGACTGTTTTCATGTGAACAAAAGGGTTAAAACAATTTAAATAAAATCGTTTGAACGATTATAGAATGTGCTTACCAAACGTGACAGTATAATATTATTATCCAGTTAAACTAAATTATGTGTAATATGATATTTTTAAATACATTTTTTAAATATGATATATTTGTTGGAAAAAAATATTTATAAAATGGAAACAAACTATTTGCAATGTCTGTATATTAGAGAGGATTAACTTTTCTTTTTTTTTGCATAGTTTGAAAGTTTTCCAATATATATTTTTTTGTATTTATAATGAACAAAAAGCATTATATTTAAATTTCAAAGTCACAATTTTTAGGAATAAATTAAAATATTCGGTTTAGGATATCCATCATGTGCTATGAAAATATATGTTTCTTGTTTATCTAACGGTATCAAAAGTTTTTGATATGTTCTGCTTCTCTACCTACTAGATAAGGTTTTACTTATGTTTCTGACTTCTTAATTTAAGCATATTTCTGTTTATTTATCATGTAGCAAAACGATTTTAAATTTAGCTTTGCTTTTTTAAATTAATTTAATTGCTTTCACTATGTAAAGTAGTTGAAAAAAAAACACTGTTTTGTCGACAAAAAAGTTATATTTATAGTTATCTTTTATAGATCTAATTAAATTCCAAGAACAAAATTTTCCTCGTATGGGATTGTTTATTATGTTATTTAACTTTCTAAATTAGCGACCCTTTTCTAAAAATAATTTCTGTGATATCGTTTATCATTATTTATGTAATCAAATGATAAATTGAAAAGGATAGTAAAGATACTGAATACATCGGTGTGGTTTTCGCCATTCACAGATGATCCAAACAAAATGTTTGATTAGCAACATCGCATATGTCAAACGTGTAACTTTCTACTATCCCGGCGGTCGTAAATCACAACGTTCGCATGCGCTGCTGGGGTAACAATTTAGGTTTAGGTAATACAAGATTTTTTTTTCAACAAAAATAACATTTAAAAATTTTGTTATTTTCATTTGTTATTCAACACATCGAAAAGCTTGATCGTTGTATGAGTGAATTTAATAACAGTTTTCAGAGAAAATATACTAACCGGTTGATTGATATCAAGTAATGGTTTTTGTCAAAAGTCAACTTGAATCCCTCTTGATATTTCTGGGGTAATAATACCTTATTTCTGCGTATATTGGTCAGTACCTTGACTTTTTAACGGAAAGAATTAGCTAGAACCCGTTGTGAGAATCGAATATTTAATCCATCATAATGCTACCCGAGAATGCTATACGAGACAACATTACTTTCAATTCAAATTATTTATTTATTTTTAAAAATAAAATAGCATAAACTTTTCTAATGGTGTCCAAAAATTTCACGTCATGCTCTGTTAATGAGATCATAATCGCTACTTTCAATGCCGATTAAGTAATCGGTATTGAAAGTTATTTAAATTGCAAATAATACAAATGAATAGCGTAGAGTACAGTGAAAACAATGTTTCAATGGGTTTCCAAATAGCAATAATTGCTATTTGGAACTCTAATGAATCTTTAGAAATATTGGAAAATATCCCCTTTTCGGACGTAAATTTATTGGTGGCTTGGCTTTCAAATACTGGTTTCCACAAATAGTATTCTCTGTTTAATAATTTTGTGTTTTCCAATTCCCAAAATATTTAACTATTTCTTTATAAAATGGGTTGTACATAAAATCTAGAGCCACTAATATGATATATTTGAGATGGAGCGTTGTTTAATTTTCATTATTTAAAAAAAATATACGAACAATTTTATTTTATGTTAGTGATTTTTACTTGGCAAGACGAAAGAACCTTCAAAGTCCAATGATTTTATAATCCAACGATGGCTCGTATATTTTTATTGAACCAACTTTCATTATATCACATCCAAAAATCTAAACTTTTCGAATAAATTCCCGGAAAACTTTCAATCAGACGCAAAAAAATCCTTCAGTTGGTAATAACTATTATATTATATTTCACTTTAATAAAGTTTTGTTTTCAGTGACAACTCGTAATTAATAGAACAATTACCTTAATGATTTGTATTTATGAGTATGGCCCAGGATAATTAAAGCGGCATTTTTTATGCATTCCTTTTTTTGTGTTTGTAAATATCAGGTAATCTTTTATTTTATATTATCATATTTCCAATTCGAAAAAAAACACATTTCACTGAAAAAAAAAAGTTCACTGGTCGCAAAATAACACTCATTTTTTTTAATATGCGTTGTCCACCGGTTTCGCTTCCAGTCATATTTCTTCAGCGAGCTTGATAATATACTTTTATGAATAAGTGAATCCAGTTGGGGAATTTAAAAAAAAAGTGGGGATTTTGCTTCATTTGTAAATGAAGCAAGAAGTGTGTGCCAAGACAGAGTTGTATGGCGGTCCGTCTTCTCTGCCTACCCCTGCGGAGAAACGGCGTGATGGTTAGTTAGTTAGTGATTTTACACATAGTAATGGTATTACTATATAGGATTAAGTTCATTTTAGTTAGCAATGTTGTTGTTTATTTCTAGTGTTATAAAAGTTTCTACGCACCGTCAGTTCCTATCCCGCTGGATTTACTTATTATTTTAGGAATTAAGTTGTTTTGTCCTTTTCATACAATACAACTTAATAGAAGGTGAAATGGGCTATGATGGAATAAGCAAAAAGATAAATAACTTTCTTAGAAATTTTAATGTTTAAATGAACTTTTCAGCCAAAACAAAAATGAGTATGGAAAAATAATGGATTTTAGAAAAAGTTTTTTTTTTTTTTACTTGTACATCATGTATTAATGCACTTTACCCCCAGACATCTTGTCTGTCAATGTTGCCAACGATATTTTAAAATTCATTTACGTAAAGTCTCATAAACAATTACCGTATAAAACACATGCATATAATATATGTTGGTGCTGGATAAGAATATATCTAGCAGCCTTGCGACACAAAAGTAATACGCGGAGGTCATCACCTTTTGAAGTAAGCATGTACGTACATACCTCCTTTGTAATGCAATGAGGTATGTTTTTAAAATACGTATTTATTAAATTTAAAAAAAAAAGTGTCATTAAAAACGTGATAAGTTGTAAGCATACGGAACTTTAGATATAAATTTGTGATTATATCAGAAAGCTTTTAAGAAAATCATCAAAAGTGATTGAGTACAAAACTGTGTCCAATACATAAAACTTAAGTTCCTTGGCTGGAATCCCCGGCGCGGCCTTCGGATCACATCGAAACATCATTCCACTTTATTCCATTCTATTCCTCGGATATCTGAATCTAGCATGATTGATTGTTGAGCTTTAAGGGGAGATACAGTCTCCCAAGTCACTGGTTTCTACGTCTGGTTCACATCTCCCGAAGATTGAATTCCTTCTTTGGGGCTCGTTCATTTATTGCTGCAAATGGTCCATCGGCCTGTGCCATGCGAATGTGGAACTTCGGACCTTTGATTTCATTGCCTTTGTCTCACGATCCGTCGATATTATTTGAAATGAATCATCCCGGCTCGGTGAATAATTATTTATCTATAAATAAAACAGATAAAGTTTGTTTGAAACCACTTTTATTTTAAATATTTTGTCGACAGGTTTCGGAAGCACCTTTTCATCTTCAGAACAATATTAATATTTTAATACTGTCCTGAATATAGAAGGGTGCTTTTGAAAAAAATCGACTAAATATTGAAAATAAAAGTGGTTTTAAACGTGTATCTATTTTATTTATAAATGTGGCAAGCCACAAAGTAAATGCTTTTTTGCGAATATGTAATTATTTATTTGTAAAGGAATTTACATCGCTTTTTATAGACATATAATATCGATGCTTCCATGAATTCAACTAATTTTTATTCTCATGTTATTTATTTGAGCGTTTGTAAAAACTCGAAAATGCATTTTAACCTTGCTACCCACATGTTTATGAAAAGTGTATATGATAGGCAGTTTTATGTGCGAATGAAAAAAAACCCTTTCGAACAATCGTCAGCGAGATTACAGTTTTTGTTCCATAGATCTGTTTTTATTCGAAATAATCTGTTGTGGACAAAACTCCGTAATTTGTAAAAGTGATTTTGATTAATAAGTGACACTAATTATAATATGAGTATGTATCCCTCCTCCCTTTGAATATTCTGTGGATAATGTTTAAAAATTGTTAATGAAAAAAAAAGATTTTGGACTTATCATCAGATATTAGTTAGTTTTTGTTTTGTGAAAACTCAGTACAGAAGTCAAAACCAGCTGGAGAAATTTCCTCGTTCAATGAAACTAATTGTTTCAACTCCAGAGAAAATGCACGAACAATATACAAAATGCACGGCAAGAATAATAATGACCTACATATAAATAATATATACATAGCATAAAGGCACCGCAATTAAAATATTCCACTAACGTACTCTTGCGGCTTAAAAAATAAGGAAAAACCGGATTAGACATTCTTTTAGAATTTTCATCAGGGTAAAATAATCTAGATAAAAATAAAATGTTATCTTTTAAATCCCTTTATGCATATCGCGCCAAATAACGCAAAGCTCTGCAAATTGTTCAGCACATCCCACAGCTATAATATTCCGCACTAAACCTCCAATGGTCGAAAGAAAACGTTCCAAAAAACATACACAAATTTCCATTCTTCGTTGTAATTTAAAAATCCAGAATTGATGCAAAAACCTACTCACACGTAGAGCGACCATTATTAATTCTGTCCTCAGCTGAATGCTTTATTTATGGTATAGTATAGAGTTGGTATTCTATACGGGTATAGCTTATATGGGATGGGCTCTGTATTCTGTACGGCTGTAGGCTATAGGCTGTAGGGTGTAGGGTAGAGTGTGTGGTGTATGGTCACAAAGGGGACGTGCGGTAGCACCCACCGCAGCCAGTTCACGGGAAATCACCGAATAAATAGCGTCCGAAATAAAAGAATAAAAAAACACTCGCAACAAAACGCCATTGTGTAAACGTTCAAAATTTTCTTGACACCCGTGAAGTGGAAAAGCCGCACCAGCAGCGGGCGGAAAGCTAAACAAGGTCTACTTAATGATTTCCTATCCGGTAGTAGCTTGTGGGTATACGTTATAGTCGGCTGGAGCGCTGAGAAAAATAAGTTTGATATTTTTGTGTGTCATTTTATCATTATATCAACTCATTTTTCTAATCTCATGATATGAAAATAACCAATTTGCCTATAAAATTACTGTGTTTAACATTTTTTTCTTAGTAATCTTAGACATAGAACTCATTAATATCGCTGCAAATTTTAACAGCATCGAATTAACCTATTTGATTTCATATATTATATGGTGTCAACTAACCTCTTATAGTCTATATATATTCGCGAGATTTATTTCGAACAACGTTAGTGTCGTCGTTTTCAATTCTCATCATGATGTCATGAATCCCAATCAGTCACATATAAATAGTAATATTTAATAATATTTGTTGTATTACGAAGTTATTATCATAGTAAAATATTTATTATAAATATTTTAAAAAGTGTATAGAGAAAAAAACGATGTAATAAATAGACAGTCCAGTATCGTCTATCTGCAATTCCATGAAAATGGCATATTCCTTTTCGAAAAATAAAGGTAGCGAAAGATTTATCGAGAACACACAAACATAATATGGTATTAAGGTATTTTGTTCTAAAAGGTGTAATTTATTTTCAATTTTGAACTCGTAAATAAATGGGGGTCAGTACTTGTATTATCTACAAGCAAATAATAGGAAAGTTTTCCGTATCTTTAACAGATCAAAAGATATAACATTAAACCCGACCTAACACGAAATTGTTTATTAAACCTACTTCTGGGAAATTTTAGACAACAATTTAGGCAATGCGCTGGTGTTAGTTGTATGGAGTTGATCTAGTGTTGTTTTATTAAAAGATATATCGGACAATGTAACCCAATTATTTGGGTAAAGTGAAAAGTTCATACTGTTAACATTATTACCCCATCAATTTTTTAAATTACCAACTAATCTCAAACCATATTGCTTTTCCCGCCTTTTCTTTGTTTTCTCTTTGTTGATCCACCTGCCAATACGACGACAAACATATTTAAAAAACGTCAACGTTGATAAACATCATATGCTTGACCCAAGAGCTTATAAAAAATCACATCAAATATGCCATATGTGTATTCAATCAGGCTTTACAGCACGCTTGTGGCAATAATATATCCAAGCGCATGCGTGCCACGCAACCAGAACCACTCGACAAGAAGAAGCTGAACGCCGCTCGCTTATCTGCCTTGGGCCTGCCTGCAGCTATTCACTAATTTACATGAAAGTCAATTCATTTCTCGAAACCTTGTACTTCTTCTGTAAAGTTTACGTTTCATGTAATATGAAATATACAATATAAATAATAAAGTCGCACGCACAGTCATTATTGTAAATAAATCTTGAAATATAAAAAGAGGGCGGCCGGTGATGAGGGTTAGTGTAAAAAAAGTCCTGTGTTTAAAAAAACATTTCCCTGTAAATATTACACAGTGATATACCTATCTATACGGAAAAAAATCACAAATTAATAAACCTTACTTATTTCAATAGACCCTAAAAATTAAAAACCTTGAAATCTGACGGAACATCTTACATTCAAGAAGTACCTACCCTTATTTGATAACATTATTACAGCTTTGCTTTTCGTCGGGTGACACATTATCCGGTTTCGGGAAAAGGGTTAATGAAGGTGCCGTAAAAAAGGTCGTGCATAATTTGTCATGTAAATTATACTCATTTGAATTTTTGTAAATGTCAAATAAAATTCACAAATTTATTCTGTAAAAGTGTGATCATAGGCTGAGTCAAGGGCGATGCGATAACGCCCTCGGCGGACCTAGAATATTATAGGGGCGCAGAAATTTTAATTTATTTTATTAACTGCGGCTTTTAGTGGTTCTGAAAACGGGTGGCAAAAGGTTGAAGGTTCTGCATCCGTGGATTAAATTCAAACACAGTTTTACGTATTAACCGCCACCTTGAATTTTCCATGAAGTTAAAACGTTATGATTGCCAAATGCTTCGTGTTAGATAGAATACTAACATTCTGTTAGTATATTTTATTGTCCCGAAAAGAACTGGTCCTGATGGATACAACATCAAAGTCATACAGTTTGATTTGCTTCGAATTTCATATGTTCCTTCCCAAACTATGATTTCATTAAGTTTTCATTGAAAATAACAAATTGATAATTGAGTAGTAAATTATTTTAGTAGCCTCAAAATCGAAACGTTGCTTAAATTGGCTTTAACCGCGTTAAGTGACCAGATCTAAATAGCATGGCACTTTCTAACCTTCCTCTTCCCTCTATATTTTTTCCCTTTCCACTTCCTTCAGCCTCACAAAATTTTCCAATTGGGGATGCCGAGTACTAGTGGTTCCGGGCAGTAGAGACTTGAGTGCGGTATTCAGATAAAAAAAAACAAATGAAATAAAAATAATATAATGAAGGTTTTTAATTAAGTTACGTAAACCCATACCAATGATTTTGTTATTCAAACATTCCTAATTAGATAGTTTAATAATGTTTTGAAAACATTGTTAGCAAAGACTATAAAATAAATATTTATCAAATGACAACAGAACAAAAGCTCTTTACATAAGTCGTTACGGGAATTGGCTTGATCGGCTTTTCTCGCGGTCAATTATGAATTGACTACTATAAGTAGAGTAAACAATTAACAAACTATATAAAAAACAAAATAAAACTCATTTCAAATACAAAATAATAAAATTGGAATCTTAATTTGATCACTCAGTCGGTGACTTGCAGATAAAATGTATATAAAACATCTTACCAAAAATACAGCTTTCCATTATTTTTTGAGACAAGTTCAGAAGTGTAAAAAATTCAACAGCTATCATGTTACGTATTCCCTTGGAGTATCATCCAACTTAGAATCTTCTAACTCCTGAGAGGATTTCCTTTGTAAATGATAACGGTGTCAGTGCGAACAAAAAAAAAACATACGAAATTATCTCTTTTGCTCTTGAACGTCTTTCTTAACCCTTTTAGAATTAAATTTGGGGTGATTGCGTTTTCGTAAGTCTGTAACTTTAAAAACTTTTTAATTATTTTTATATTATCATCAACAACATAATGCAGGCACTGTTTTAGTTTTTTGGAGGTTCTCATCGTAAGTTGGATAACGCCAGGCAATCTTAACACTGTAATCCACAGCCAGGTGCAGTATTGGCGGAATTCTACACATAACAGCCACGTAAGTTACAAAACCATAGATGCGGGGTATTCCTCATCTTCTTCGATGTTTACCGGGATAATAAGTTGGGTAGGTAATATTGTACTTGTTGCAAGTCTTTTTTTGTGTACGAGTATATTATAGTATAATTTTGATAAGATATTGGAATTTAAAAAAATATATTGTAGGTGATTATGGATATGACGAATATAATAATATGACTTATACCCGCTTAAAACAAAATGTATGCTGAGAAAAAAGAAAGAAAGGCTTAACTTAAAAAAAAAATTGAATGTACTGTAATATGAAATAAGAATTGGTTGATTCCTCAGTGAAAAGCGTGTTTTGTCTGGGGATTAAGTTACTGGGAGTAACCCCAATAATTAGGAAATTTTATGGAAAATCTAGACATTACAATTAAGATAAGAAAACTTAAAATAAACTCATTAATAATCAGTATTCACCAACCTTGCATTATATAAATACATCGTAAAATCATACTTAGAGAAATACAACTGTAACCCATCTTAAATAAAAATTCATACCCGATAGATATATAAAATAGTAAACTAAAAGTAACTTGTAACTAGTAAAATCATGCAGCAATACTGATAAATATAATTAAAGTAAAATCATGGTTAACTACCCCTGACATCCCAAAAATAGTATATAAGCCATAGAATAAGAACAACCTATACTAGTCTGAAGATGGCCGTTATAGGCTGAAACCGGTCCAGTCAAAAAATAAAAAAAAGTTGAATAAAGTTAAAAATTTGTTTTATAAAATCATTAAAATGGAATTCCACCATGAACCAACAGTTACAAAATTAGAAATAACAAGTATATATGTTATTCTGTATATAAAAACTAAATATCTATACAAATTGTCTCTGTTCTAACTGAAAATTCCAACATGTTACTAACGAGTAACAAGTTGACGTTTTATTTCAGTTGAATTCCAATAAACGAGTACCTAATTAATTATATTTCAAAAGTTGTTTTGAGTTATAATAAACCTTTTTTTTAAGTACCAAGTCTAATTTGAAAATAAGAGACCCATACCAAGGTTAAAACATCATTAAAGCCTTACTGGTCCACTGATAATTAGCAAAGATGAGGCTGTTTGAAAATAATAAATAAACCAAAAAATGTGTTTTGTTGCGTAATTTTACAGATTTTTCTACATTATTTATAAATTTCACTTCATTAAATGTTTGAAAACCACTCTAAAAATTATCGCTCAAAAAGCATTTTATTTTAAATTTAATCATTGAAGTATTTTTAAAATCCATTACGTTTAATAAATGGAGCCTTAATATTACGGTTTCAGTTTCCGAAGGTACTTACTCAGCAGTTCGCGGGAACAGTCAATTTCCTATTTTTATGAACTAGAAATTTCATTATTTCAGCAAAATTACAGCATTACATTTCGACAAATCGGCACATTTTTTTATAAGTGACGATCTATGAATATCGATTTCCCGGTTTTCCGTACTTTTAACATTTTTCAAGAACGTTGAACATCCAAGCTGTCATCGCTAAGAAAATTATGAAATTCGATAAATTTTATACCCGTCAATGCAAGACAGCGGTAGGTAAGTGTGTTATTTGTATTTCAATTTTTTAAATTTTCTGCAAATCACTCCGTGCTTTCTGTTATTATAATATATAAATTCGAATAATGTTAAATGTCCGTTTATTTAGTGTTCTCATTAAATTAGATTAACTTTTTTTTAGGAAATTTTGATTACCTCTCTAATAGGTAGAGTATATAGAGTTTCGCTTGCATTTAATTATATAATAGATATGCTCGCTTAAATCATAACTATTTAAATGAATAGAAAATTTGATTCTGGGTTTCATTTCGGATAGCAGCTCGTGGAATGGCACTCGGCATGGAACGGAGCACTAATGGAAACGGCAAATGGCGCCTGAGTAAATACCGCCAACAATTTTCTTAATTGTTTGAAACGCAGACACGAATTGCACTCGGAGTGAGCAAAGAACAAAAGGCAACCGTGAGGGCCATTATAAAATATTTTGTTCATTTGGTCCGCGTCGGCAGGCGAATAGACCAAACTACCCGCTCCAGCCATCGCTAGGATTTCCTCAAGAAAGATATTTCCATTTGTATTTTTCCCTCAGCGGCTTAAGTTTCGGCGGTTCATACAATAAAAGTGATTTAATAGGTTGTGAATCACTGTTACGTTTCTCTAGAAAACCTCCCTCAATATGTTGCGGTCTTATTATGCCTGGAAGTATACGGTAGTGCATTGAATAGGCAAACATCGTAAATAAGTATTCTGGATGCGATAGCCTATATAATAGTAACGTTAACATTAATATGTCGGTTAAAAACTGGACCACAATTTTTTGTTATTTGCTTCGAAATGGAGGGTTAATTTATGTTGCGAAAATAGTTTGTATTTATTGTTGCAAGAAATGTTTCTTCTGAGAAACATTCAGAATTATATTCAACTCGAGTAATATTTCCGGATAAAAAACCTCATTATTTCTTAATACCGAGCATTGTTCTTCATTCCCAATCCACATCCCACCATTGTATGAGTAATTGTTTTATTGAAGTAGAACCCAGTAACTGAAAGCAAAATTACTTTATTTATTTCACAAAACAAGAGGAATTCGCCTGTCGTAAATCTTCCGCAAGTCTCGAGTTTATTTTGCAAACGGAACGTAAGCATTATCTCGAAAACTTTAAATGCATATAAAAACACAACAATCAAGTTTTCCTGATACCAATGTAGCGAATTTTCCGTTTTGGTTACTTTTGAATCCTGTTTAATTCAATATGTTTTTTGCAAACTCTAAAGGTTTTCTATAGAATGTGAGCTATGACATGTATGTGTTCACTTCAGTGCTTCAAAAAACATTACTTTAATATCAATAAGGAATTTCAATTTCTCAGAGACTCTTATTTTGATTCATTCTTTCAGAGTTTAACACAAAAAAAAAACATAATATTCCAGGGAATAGATCCGTGGTTAATATTTGAACGTCCCTGAAAATTGAATTCTTTGATTTCACGCGCGATTGTTTTATTGTCATATCAGTTGTTCGTAGCTATTCGCAGTAGAAAAAGGTCGGAGCGTATGGTAAGTATTATAAAGGTTTTTCTGAAGATATTGAAACATTTTTTTTACTGAACATGTTTTATTATTTTCGTACGTAATAACAATATAAAACAGGGTCATTGAGAAAAAAAATAAGTTTAAGCAAAAAATCTCACAAAGACAAAGCATGTGTGTGGGAATTATTAAAAAAAATTGCACTTATTTAAAGGTTTAAATTGTTTGAATTTGAGTTTTACTCAAACAAAAATAATGCACAAAGGTTTTTTTTTTAATTATAAAATATCAACCAGCATATTCTTAAAAAGGATTCATTCTTGACGAAAATTTTAAATCGTCTTAACTCAATTTGGGTAAATTGAAAAGATCTTTTTAGCAAAATTATCTCAATGTTATTTGTCTTTCACGGTTATACACACCCCTAAATTTACTTGTTAAAATAACTAGTGTAAAATTGAATAATTTAACTGAAAGTTTCCTTAGAAAATAATTTATAATCTGAGATATTTGGTAATATCTTGTTGGCAAAGGCAAAGTGGCTCTTATCCTTACCTCCAGCCGCGGAACGAATCATTTTGCCTTTTCGTGAATTTCTTCTAGTCGTAGTTTTCCGTATTGTGAAGTGGTTTAGGGTGATAGTTGTTGCGGAAGTCATAAAGAGATGCGTAGAGCTCGTCCCCTCTGGGTGGCTGAGGAAACTTTCCGCGTCGCGACTTTGTCCATAAAACATGGTTGCCTAGCTAAACCTGAACCTTCGCTCTGTTTTAACTTTTAACCCTTAAACTTTATTTGTATGATCACTATAAACCATTTTATATCCTGGGTTTTGCTTATATTAAATACCTTAGGCCAGTACTATAGTATTCTACACCGGTTCTTACTCCTTTGCGCATTAAAGGCTTGACGATCACTTTTGATTGAAATCGCGTTGTTTTTTGAGATGCGGTAAACCCAACATTTATGTACGGATAATCGACTCATGGTTTCAATTACAAATTATCCAAATTTTGTAGAGTACCTACTTGATAAAGGTAAATCAACGTAATCGAGGTTATTGCTTAAATTAATTCTTAAAAAATAAACTAGTTTAAGTTAACTCAAATAATAAACAGCGATATTATTTTTAAAATTTTACGAAATATGTTATGGTAACCTCAACTATTTTAGTTTTCAACGTCTTTCCAACAGCAGTTTCGATATATCCGATTCTCTATTTTAAAATAAGGCAAGACACCATATTTTTAAATCAAAATCTTAATCTGAAGCTACGCAATGAAAAAATAAATCAAATGTTAAATACTTTACTGACACTGAAATAAAATTAAGTATGGAAGAGTATGTTAGCGATATTTAAATTATCCGATAATAATAATATAATTTGAAATAAAGCTCTCACAATCCCCAGTGTATAATACAAGATTTGGAATTCAAAAATTTTTCAAAATCAGTAAACGATGTTTTTGGCTAAATTATTTTCTTCTGCCAACGTTTGAAGGTGTTTTAAATGCTCATATCGTAACATTTCGACCTTAAATTTTGCATTAAGGAAGCAATTTAAAAGTATTCTTATCATATTGTGGGACGCTTGAGACATTAAAAACTGAAACTTCAAAGGATCTTTACTTGGATTGAACACATTTTGAATTGCAACCTTAAAAAATATATTTCTAAAGTTTGCTTCGAATGTTTGACAAAACATATCATCCTTTATGTTCCATTCGAGATTTTTAAGTGAACTTAACATAAATACAGCATAGGATTAACGTAAAACAAAAAAGGTTATCGAACTGTGAGAATAAATAAATTGTTATGGTTTTCAAAAAGCGGTTTCTTTTTAGGAAGATAGTTAAGATGTTAATGAATATATATTAAGATTTATTCTAGAAACCTTACAAGATTTTTTGACGCATGATCTTTGACCGATCTGAATTTCATTTGTATGTGTATGGGGACTTCCTGTAGAGATCAGTTTTGTAAAATAGTGCCATCCCTAAAATAGTGTCAAACCAGTACCCTATTGACGATACTATATGTTTTATCTTTACTCTTTCTGTTACTTAAAGCTTAGTGCACACGCGAGAAGAGAGATTTGACAAAATTTGATGATAAATCGCATATTAGTCTGGCAGATGTGTTAAATACACAACACCACTTGCAGTCTGTTTGGCACAAGGCAGAGAAGATTATTAATTATTGCGATTATAAGTCTGAACAGTACAAGAGCATCGACTAGAGGTTTGAGGTCTGCTCGAAGTTACCTCCATATATATTTGAGATGGATTGTATTTTAACATCTGAAGCTCCAAAGGAACCGATTTCAATAAAGTACTCGTATCTTCTGCACTTCGTTGATAAAACTATGGACGTAAAGTCATTATCTAGATTCAGCTAAGAAAGGAAAGGGTTTTATTTCAACCCCTAGAAAAATTCCAACACAATTAATCTAAATATGATTATTATCGTATTTAGCCACCAAATTTAGAAGGCTTCTTCTTTTCGTAGGAATCACCGCCTCGCTTTCCTTTGAGGATAAACTCAGACCATTTTCTACCCACCATACATTAAGATCGTGACGAGATAATTCTAATTTTGAAGTGGCCATTTTCATAATTCCACAATTTAAAAATGTTTTTTTCTGACTCGTTTCCTATTCAAAATAGCACAATATAATATGAAACCCAACCACCAAGTTGAGTGAGATTTTCGGATTGATGTGTTATAGAAGTATACATTTTTCTGCAATTTATTTGAGCTTTTAAGATTATAAAGGTAATTTTCTGATACATTTCAAGTAGTAAGCTTGTTCGCAAATATATAAATATTATTACGTAAACGGTGTACATCGATCTAATTAGGTAAATATATATACCTACCATTAATAACAAGCATTCTTTCTCGGAATTTTTCACTCTAAAAATAGAAAAAATGTTACATTAGAAACCAAATATAAACAATACTGGCATATTGCTCTCATATACTACCAACCACCGCATTATCGTTCTTCTTTAATTTTTCTATTTTGCTTTTTAAAAAGTTTCACAAGGTAAAAATGGGTCGTATCTGACCCGAGAGAGTACGTACGTACTCGTAACTCTGAAAATTCTCGTTGAATCATAACGCGTGTTAGCTTGTGTTGGGAGCCCGGCGTGTGAATATAGAACTATTGACTTACGATTTAAAAGATTATTTCCGGTCTATTTTGACCGATGTATATCTGTCAAGGGTTAAATATAACAGTTTATCGCTAGAGATTAAATTTAGGAATTTTTTAAACATTTTGCGATTTTAGGACTCGATATTAACGTTGTCAGTCTGATAAGTTTGTGATGTTAAAATTATAGATTACAATCACTTGTTTCTAGAACAAGCTTCCAATAAAACTAGACATATTATATGGAAGACACACAAGCGAATAATATATATAAATCACATGAAGTTCTGGAGGGGGAGTTGTAAATCTCGTTGAAGAAACTTAGGGTACCTACACCGAAATTGAGGAGTATTTATATTTTAATGACATTTTTGCAAGAATAATCTTTAAAAAGAAACAAATCGAAAAACAGCACCAATATCTCCATAAATATGAAAAAATAGCGAAAAAGATTCATTTGCGATACCAATCACGAGAGAATACTGTAGATCGACTGCAATTCTAAAAAATAAGGCTATTGTTACACGCATCATGCGTCATGAGTAATACGCATGATGCATAATAATAAATTGTTGGTTTATACTGCGCTATTTCGTGAAAAAACACCCCAAGGACGCTCAACATATTCGTATGAATTGCTTTATGAAGTTTATGCAACCCTTGCTGACAATTTAAAAAAAAACCGTTGATTATTAGGTATTGACTTTGTGTACATATTATGTGTATATAATATATGATTGACTGAGCGGTCGAATTGGAAGCAAAGAATAGGCTTTTAAAAAATCGTTTTTACGGTGAAGCTTTATTTGATCTTGCAATGCAGCAATACACCTCAAAGTATTATTTATTGTATTTTATATGAGCGTGCATCAGGTAAAAATATACATAAAAAAATGTTTTTTATGTGATGTAATATATATATATAAATATAAAGCCTTTTTCACTGATAATTTCACACTAGCGCTTACTCCATACTAAATAATGCTCTTCAACAGCGATTGTTAATATTTTAGATATATTCATAACAATAGTTGGAAAGGTTGAAACACTGTCAAAGTACTAACGTTAATATCCAGATATTCCGGAAATTAATAAGCTGATCGTAGTGTTATTGCTTTCGAAATATTTCGTGGAAGCAGTCATAGTTTTGACCACCTCGCCAGGTTCCACATAGTAAGCTCACCTTCTTGTGATAGTAGGTCAACAGATAATCTGGATCACAACTTCTTAGAATGTCGCATCCACAAACAATTTAATTTCCAACCCCTTGTATGAATTGATAAAACTTAAAATCCTAACCAGTTTACCCTGCCTCAAGTCTCAACATTTCTAAAATTAACAACTAATATTTATTTGCTGTATGACCACCTAAACAATTGAGTACTAAGGAATAGCTTTCTCCGGAAAGTATCTATAATAGCTGGGCTTGGACTCGTAAACTGCTTCTGTGTGCCCAAACATTAAAAGCTGGCATTGCGCCTGCCAAGGATTGCAATGTTTGTATTTGTTTTTAGAAAGTTATTGTTTGTCGAAGTTGATTACTAGTAACTTTTTGTATAATGGATTTATTTAGCCTGTCATCTTGTCTTTCTGGTTAAGTTGACCCGTTTTAATCCGTTTTCCGAAATATTCTGGCACATGGTTTATCGTATCCACCCATCACCCCCCCCTGCAATAAATCACACTCTGGACAGATTAATTTGAAGTGGCAAAAATATCTACTTGTATCTTAAATACACGAAAGAGACTTAACCACCCCGCAGGTCATATTGTTAACCCTCTTTCAAAAGAAAAAAAATACCGGAGCTAGAAGGATTAATTTTAAAAAACGAAGAGAAAGTGCAATGGGCTTTTAGTTTGAAGATTTATGTGATTATGATATTGTCTTGCTTGGTTTCTTTAAAACGACAGTTATTATTATATTAAGTGGTTAAGTTTCCCATTTTTCATATTCTAAAATCGTAGATTTCAACTATCAACACCTCTGTTATTTTTTATGCTGAATATAAAAGGAACGGATATCGTGAAATAGATTAAAAACCCTCTCATAGAAGAGATAAATACTATTCCGGATATAACACGTCATAAACACAAATAGAACAGTTCTAATGACTATACGAGTAAGATTAAATCAACGTAAAATAGATGTTTTATCTCCCAGGTCTGACAAAATTTTACCAACAAAAATGGAGGCCACTCCTTCTGATGGGATTAAATAAAGCTCACAAATTCTGTCAAACAACCGTAATGATTTATTTCAGAAAGAATTCTGAAATGGTTTTTGAAATTTTAGTGTGGAAATAATAAGCCGAACTTTGCATAATAATATTATACTTTCATTAATCGAAATTATGATTATGAATTTAAATCTGAAATATTCCCAACTAATTAGATTTAAATCCTGAGTCATTCAAATTGACATTTAATTTAATCTCCATTTCATACGGTTTGACTTTTAACGCCGGCCAAAATATTCATGAAAAATACTAGATCAGAATTTTCCCATTTATTGTTTTAATGCGTAAATTTACGGTTGCTTCTTCTCAGCATTAAATTATCTTACGCGACATAAAATCTCCTCAAGTAAAAGTTGAACCATAAAATTATTCATTTGAAGGGTAATGTCTTTTCCTGACAATGGTCGTAAGGCTTGGTTGCCATTCAAGAAGATGTGAGCCATTTATGAGCGGTGTTACTCCGAGGCGGCATTTGTTTATACACGTACATGAATAAATAAGTAAGCCACAACAATAAAGTATAGTTATTACCAAGGTTAAATTTAATGGATTAAATATAGAAGCATCTCTCATCGTAATTATCGCGTGCCATCTTCATGCTGCAAGTGTCCTGTTGCAGTCCCTTTTTGTATTTATTTATTAATGTATATTAGTCGTTTTTGCTACAGCTTGAACCCGTTGTATGGTGTTCAATAGTAAACATTACATTATGTACATTTTATGCTGTCATGTATTTATTTTACATATGTGTAAATAAAATATTAACACACATGAAAAAACGTATATATACAATAAAGCACTAAGAAATAATCGAGAATAGGAACAGTTTCATCAAACCATAAAATAATAAATGAATATCACAATAAATATTAACTAAAATAAGATTTAAGAAAGTTTATAGATATGACGTGTGAATGGATGAATGTAAAGGCAATAAGAGTTTTAATTTGAAGAGGTTATTTTTTTATACTCTGTAAAAAATTATAATATTAATTTGAATTGAAGTACCTGGAAACGTGACTAAACGTGACGATACTAGTTTGATTTTTTTTTCAATTTTCGTGAATAAAATAATAAGTGAAATTAGCAATGTGTTTTAATTATATTTTAATTAATTTGCCGCTGCATTTCTACCAAAAGCTATTGCCTAAATAAACATTTTTATGTTGTTTTATTTCTTGACCACACCATTAATTTTCTGTTCTATGTTCTTTGTATTCTTGTACCAGAGATCTTTCTTCTCAGTAAAAACATTTCCAACTCATATTAGTCACATTAGTAGGTGTTAGAAGAAGCAAGTCGGCTGGAATCAAAACTTTAGAATATCTTGTGAAGGAATCCCATTCCACCAAAACATTTTCTCGCGGTCTATATCTAGAATTCTTGGGGTTTGTTATTATTCCTGTTTTAGAACCCAGTTTCACATCTCTATAGAAGGGTAGACCATACATAGTAGAACGTTAAAATTTAGCTTCTTTTTGCGGAAAACCGTTTTCACAACAAATAAGGCCGCCTTAGCTATATGACAATTTTTTTTTATGTCTTCGCTTTGGTCAAGTTCATCTGTAAACAGATCTCGTTAATTATAGCAATATTTGTTGACGTTTTCCAGAGTAAACTTTTAGAGAATTGTGATACACTATGCAAAAGTTAAAATAAAATTCTCAAATTATAACTTTCAAATTGAACATCTTGTTTAGAAGCAAAAAATCGGTTTCTTTGAACTTTGAAGCCACAACTCTGAAACGGCGGGTCATGATGATATGATGGAAAAGGTGCAATGACCTATCATCACACCTTTTTCAAGCTCTCAATGTCATTTAAATCAGTATGTATAGAACTCTAACAGAAATTATTAATTTATCTGTCAGCAAATAATACAACATTTTGACAACATAGTGTTTTGAAACTCGGACAAAGTCGGGCAGTAATGCTTAAACTTTGCACTGTTAGAAAACTTGACGTTTACGTAAATTTATGAGATGAATAAAATAAATTAAAATGACGCGATCGTTAGTTTCGTTCAAAGCCCTACTTTCAAATCATGGCGTGTCGTTTAAGATTACGGATACGATGCTTTAAATTAAAAATTTGCATGCTTCAGTTGCCTTTAATATTAACGCCCTTAAATTCTGCTTCTAACGCAAAATTGCCAAGCACCGTGAAATTATTTAGTTTTGTTAAAATTTTAAATAATTGTTTTTCATGTAAAGCGAATAGGAAAATTATTTTATCAATAAAAACTGGAAATTATTAGATATTATCAACTACTGTATATAAAATTTTACAAATAATCTAGATATTTGTTATGATGTTAGTAATTCGGTTTTATTAAGACTGGGTTTCTTTGTATCCGTATTTGATTTAATAAGTGAAAATTTGTTTGTAAAACAAATTAAAAATACAATGTCGCCTTACAGACGGTACGTGATGAGATTATAAAACCACCCGAGACACGCTTACAAATTTTGAAATGTAAAACTAAACTACCAACAGTTTTAATTACTTTCAATAAATATTACAAATTTCTGTAAATCACAAATGATGGTATCACGCCTTGCCAAAAAAAAAAGAAAATTATATTAGTAAGGCAGTATCTTCGAGTTTTGTGAATCGTCATCACCATGCGATAGATGCTCAAATGCATAGAATTAAACAACATGTCGTCTTGCGTTCATTTTGAACAATTTAATTAGTATGTTTAAGCTAAATGCTTTATTTCAAAATTGGGCTTTTTTCACGTAACTTTTTATTTGTATTATTGATGTTCTGACAATAGTTTTGGGTACCGAAAAGCATCTTCTGCAATCATTAAATTGAATGTTTTTTAGCGTTTATATTTGTAGCTTTCCAAGTTTTGATTCCAACGATTAATGCCTAAACTTTGGGATTGCTTTACAAGTTTTATTGAGATGTTGATTTGCCCTCCATAAAATCAATTAAATTTCAAAAGCACAAATTTTCATCGTTCTCAGCAAAATAAAAATATGAATCCCGGCACTCTTCTGACTTAAAAAAATTTAATCACCTCATGTAGAAAAAAATCTCCATTGTTAAATATAATATATATTTAACTATAGAGACTATTTTATTTTAAATGTTGTAGTTTTAGGCATCGTTTCCCAATAAATATCTTAATTTTTTTCTGATTTCGAAACATGCGATTGACACACCCAAATTAAGTACATTCATCAACCGTGAAATTATATCAAAAATAAAATATGCAGGACCGGAACACCGTTTTAGTAACGGAATTAAAAAATATTTGGCGCACGCTCATTTAAATAATTTATATATATGTTTCTCACCACGATACAGAAAAAAAGGTAAAACTTAAAAGGAGGGAGTAAACACATTTCAAGAATCAGAGATCTAAAAGTCTCGGTTTCTATCTGTCCCACCACCATTGCACTGATTTATGAAAGGGTTACTCTAAGAAGCTTCCGCTATGAGAAGAAAACGTAACGATGAACAATAAGGCTTTTATTAAACACGAGAATGCACTTAAATATAAATGTTTGGTTGAATAAAGACACGCACCATTTAACCATACCAAACCTTTTTATATAAAAAATAATCAACTATAAATATTTTCCTTTGTGATTACGCACGTATTTACGAGTACATACGTAAATCCGTACGAATGTGAACTTTTCGAAATTGTATCCGACGGATGTGTTCAGAAAACTATTAAATTTAAAAAAAATCTCTACCTAATAAAGTTCCGACCTAAAAAGTATTAAAGTAGGCATTATTTTATATTTGAAATGAGAACTAATATTTTTTCTTAGTAATTCAAGTTAAATCCCATGATTTTTCACGAACAATGACGTTACAAAACGTCATTGTTCACGGGTAACAAACTAATACATAACATTTTTTGATATATTTAAATACATTTTCGAAACACATACTAAAATAAGTATTTTTTTCTAGTTAACGGTAAATTAATATGGTCTTCGCATTTAAGGAACGCAGGAACAAAAAATATTTTCAGAATGCTTTTGAAATATATCACTAAAAATATTCAGTGATATATTATAATATTACCCAAAATTATGAGATTATCAACACGGGTGTGCTAGATCGTGTCTTATAAATTAAATAACTACTTACCTACATTTTCTTTACTCCTTGACAAAATACTTCAAATATAAGTAATATCGATAAATCGAAAGAATGAATTGATAATCTCAAAGATTTTTATAGATTTATTCTCAGTAGAATATCTTATCATGCAAAATCACGAAACCTTAGTAATATACCTAGTGTACGTAGCAGTCCAGTTTTTGCCGTTCCTAGAAAGCTTTGATTCGTCAGTATCATGTCAGAATAATAGCATCTTTGCAATATGGTACCGTTACTTGACAAATACTTTTCCAGAAGGTTTGTTTCCACATGGGGCCAAAATGATTCTGATTTGTGTAAATGTGGACAAATATAAGCAATAAAATATGTCGTAAGGAAAACGTCCACTCCACCAGTTCTTCTGGGCATATCTGTGCATAGTGTAGTGACTCTTGATTCCGTCAACTGGTTAAATAACTATAGGAATCAAATAAATAATAAGAATCCTATCATCACTTATATCGACTCTCATTCACCATACAAATAATAAGAAAAATACCTCAACACATACGTATCAATCTTTTTGTGTAAAAATACTGTATTGAGTCATGAAATGCATATTTAGCTCTACTCTCTTTATGTCTGGCATTGTATCCCTGAAAATTGTGGCAGATTGTCATATCTTCCGCTTGGAGTAACTAGGTTCCATCTGACTCTGACCCTATTCTGAGATAACAGGCTTTAAAGATTCAAATGACTCTATTTCAATACATATTTAACTTTACATTGTTTTGAGTGTGCAAATACGGTTAGTTGTAGGTTTTTAACTGATTTCGAGTATTATCTAGAACCGTTCTAAGTTAAAAATATGAAATCTCGAAAAGTTATTTTACCAGTTGAAACATTTTTACGCAATGAAGTGATTTCAAATAGGTCAACAAGGTTCCAACTGACGATAGAACCTAGTTGACCTAGCCTAATTAGGTTTTTGTTGTACTTCTCTCAGATAAAATTGTGTTTATATCCACTCTTAGGAAATTTAGGAATGTAATTACACAATAAATAAAAGAGATCAATAATTGCATATTCTGAGAGGTGTGGTGAATAATAAAAATAAAAAAACAAAAAACAAACCAAAAAACCAAAATAATAACACAAGAATAATAATAATTGTGAAGAACTATGTTCAATAATAATCAACAAACATGATAAATACGATATCTCCTTTATAATTAATAATTATTATATAATATTAGAAGATTTGTTTCATAATAAAAAATAAAAATAATAAAATGTACCTCAATAATTATGGAATTCAAATAAACAGCCAAAAATTTTATTCGAGGTACAAATGAAAAAGTGAATTATCAGTATTATTACATGCACATAGGTACTCACGTATATAAAAAAAACAATGTTTGAAACATTAGCAATGCTTGGTAATAATAACTGGAGTTTAACATATCTTTTATATCTTGATTTTTTTGTTTAGATACATCTACCTTCGTTTTTTTTACGTTTTTCGGTTTAATCAATGTGGAAATGGGAATAGCTAATTCAACGTTTGAACCATCCTTTTTCCTTTTCGGTTTGACGCTAATCCTTAAGTTTTCAGTTTTCAAAACATTACAGCTGAAGGTATTTTAATAACCCACTTCATGTAAGATTTGTGTTACCTGAAGTACAGACACTTTAAAAAACGGTATTGATTTAAAAAATAAGACACTTAGAAGAACTGCCATAATCTTTAAATCATCAGCGTACATTTAAAAAACGGTTGGTGGCTTTCTTATATTCACTGACTTCAATACTCTCATGAGACTGAGTGGAGAAAAGAACTCGGTCTTGGACATGACCATCTCAATGGCACTGTGAGCATTGTCAACTTCTTGGTTGCAGGCATGGCCAGGTATCGAGTTGTTCATGGTAAATGAAGTTATTTGTGGGTTTTCATTTAGGAAATTTAGAACAGCTGTGGTTATAAAATATTTTTTTTCACGTGAAAACTCAAATTGAATTTGGCCATAAAAATATGCCTCTACAGCTGTGCATGGTCATTTTCACCGCCGCGCCGCGCCGTTGTGTTTTTCTCTTCGCAAAATTTGATGTACATATCGTACATTTTCACCACGTCCAGATATTACTATAAATACTCCCGTGATGTTTTACTTCGGCGGTAATGCAACTCCACCTGCAAAGGCAAAAGCATCAGAATCAAACGAGAGTCAGAGCATTCGATGCAGAAAAAAAAACTAATCAAAATTGCATATTTAACTTATTTTTGACCAAACTGTCGCTTAAGCGCTTTTGCCTTTCCTGCGATGAAATGTTCCATTACTTCTTTTATTTGATCTGCAGGAATTGAACTAATACTTTTCGGGCCTCTATGATCATCTTTGGGAGCATTATTCTGATCCTTATTATTGTAAGTATTATATATTGGCTTTTGCGAGATGCACAATGTACCAAGATAAAACTTTCTACAAACTTGACCATGTCATTGCGAATATTAAACCTCGTATATTTAAAAGAAAACTTTTTTTTCGTAGATGTGTTTGTTTGTTTTTTAGGTGAACTGTAATAGATTTTTCTGTTGTATTCATACCAAAAACAGTAGATAGATGTGTCAAAATTGCTGTCCGATTGTTTATAAGATATTTCAGAATCACTGTAATCTGCGTGTTCAAACATTTTAGTAAGAAGTTAAGTTTAAATCACTCTAATTAACACTTTAAAATGCAACGCGCGGAAATTTGACAGTTCGTCAGATGGAACCTTCCTTATAGATTAGTGTGAAGCGAGTTGCAAAATAAATTAATAAGTTGGAGTAACAAGGTTCCATGTGTAGTTGGAACCTTGTTACTCCAACGTATAGGAACCTTTGACGTTTTCCGTTAATAGTCAGTATATGATGTTGGTGTCTAAAGAAGAAATGAAAAGTAGTGCAGTAGAAACCGTTCTCTATCAATAACTCCAAGGGGTCGATATATAATACGAGAGAAGAATAATACATTTGCATGTTAAATGATAATCTAATGATTTGATTGTCCGAGCGAAAGGTTGATTTCTTTATTTGATCGCGAAGACAAGCCGTAATTACTTGAGCAATTTATTCATTTACGCGCAGCACTTCTGCAGAATGCCCACATCAATGGAATTGCTATTTCTGAAAAGCGGCTTGCCTTTTTGTAGACGTTTCCTTTATTTACTACATTCTGTCTTTGTGAGTCTTCCAATAAATCACGCACCCCAATTTGATACGAGTTAAGAAAGATTCAGGGTCGGAGCATGCCGGGAATCAACAAGCTGTTCACGTTCCTCTGGTTTGTTCTAGAAACTCTTGTTCTGTTCCGATATTCCGGCTTCTGGATATTTTTAACTGCGCAAAGTATAGAGATGTTTTTTAAGCCTATATTGGAAAATACCGCAGGTTTTTCTGACAGTTTTGAGCGAAACAAATATAAAGGGCATGTCGATGTTCTCACTCCCGTTTCATGAATATTTAGTACACTCTGAATGTTTGAATATTTTCCAGCTAGGCGTACTTCCAAATGATGTTATATTAACTATACAAAAAGTAGAAATCTGTTTGTATAAAATATGTAAGTAAAAACTCTCGATAAATAAATTCTGTTTGTAAAATTTTCAAAGTTTTTTTGATTATTACTTTTGGTCAACAAAACTATGTTTTTATTTAGTGTATTTTAGAAACAACAGTTTTTACAATAAAAATAAACAGGCATTTGATAAGCCAAAATGGATGGCGAATCATCATATGTATTGCAGGAGTGATTAATACTAGCTATCGCAATCAAAGAAAAACAGTAATTCAAAACAATTTTTTGTTTAGCTGATAATATTAAGTATTTAAGGATCTATGGAGCTTATATAAATCTATTTTGCCCCAATGAAACAAAACAGAGGTCAGGTTTTATTGTTCCAAATATTTCATTAGTAAAAAAATAATAAATATTTATATAAATCAGTGTTAAACCTCAAATTCGGGAGTAACTGTTAGCTTTATATCAGCTTTTGCGAAGAGGATGACATTTAGATATTATTATTTGGATTCTGCTGTTATCTTATATCCGCTGTAATCCACCCCCACATTCCCGGACTAACTAGATAATAATTATGTTTTGATATTTGGATCATGTTTTTGAACTATATTTTATTTCATCTGTTTTTTTTTTATAAAAGGCAGACTAACATACTACGGGTAATATGACTAGTTCAGAGGATCGTTGTTCTATATTATGTATTAAATATGTGTCATACATTTAAAAAAAAATACACAGTAAAAATAAATATTAAATTTCATAACGCCGATAACCACTTGTAAAGCTAAACAATCAACCAAAAGAACTTGACCATTATACCGATTAAATTTATGTTTATGAACATTTGGAATGTTACAAAATTAATGTAAGATGTATTCTAGTCGCAAATCTACGCAATTGTTTTATAATTATTATTGGTACTTTAAAGAACCAACCATTTTTAAAATGAACCGCCAAATAATTACATGCCTTATCAAACTTTTTCTCTGCAAAAATACACCGTTTTATATTGGGTTAAAAATCTACGACCATTCTTTATAAGAGAGGTTTTGATAATATTATTTTGGTCCATTCCTCTTTTCTCTGTGTTATTTCAATATAAAGTGCTCCCCAAAGGGCATCAACTATTAGGAACCTATTTTTCCATTTTGTCGATTAAGCTAAAAGGATTCGACAAAGCTGGCCTCACCTAATTGAAATTTTATTTTACCATTTTTATTATAAGCTAAACGTTTTAATTGTTTTCTTATCTCAATATTTTAAAAAGGTTTTTTTTCTCATTATGTAAAATAAGATGTCTTGTATCAAAATATCTTTGTATTTTTTTCAACAAGGGATTGTTTTTAACCCATAAACAATTAGTAAAAAAAGTTGCTTCCTTGCAAAGTTGTTGAAAACCTTACCTATGTGATGGTTCAATTACTCAGATGGCTATAGTTAGCTAACTTTATAAACATTTTGGTATAACGTCTTTTCAAAATTAAAAATGCAATGATTCATTTCTGATTTAGCTAATTTTCAATCCATCAAATGCATCCTTTAGGAATAAAGCAATTGATTGGTTCCATTTAAATGTTCTAACTAGCTAACAATGTCTTCTTCGGACGCTATTCATTCTGGCCGGGTCTGTATTTATTTGCATATTGGTTATTTAATTTTCCGGTCGCATGCATTACAACAACCCACCCACCGCGTCCTGCGCCCGCGCACCCCTTCTGTGCGCTGAGCATAGTGAGAATACCGCGGCCTGCCCAGCCGCCCATCCGCCCATCCGCCCAGCAGCCCAGCCGCCCAGCCGCCCAACCGCCCTAATACACTCAGCCATTGTGTGGGCTGACAATCAAAACTTCTCATCTCCGCGCAGAAACTTGATACGGGTGGTCGGTATTATTAATAATTCCAAAGTAAGTTCAACACCACCGGAAAACACGAGAGATTTTCTGCTCGCGGGTTAGAAAAAAGGTCGCTACGCTCGACTTTTTATGACTGCGAGGCGAGGATTTTTTTTACTGGCCCGTAACCACTACTGTGTGCAAAAGGCCAAACCATCAAAGGATTTCGCGAGATTATATCGTAGAGAAAAATAAATACTTAAGCCGGAATGCGAAATATTATATCTTTATGTATTGGATGTGTTCCTTTGGATATATTCTTGTAGCTAACAGGAGAATAAACTCAAACAAATTGTCACATTTTGGCTAACCTCTCGAATTTAAACTGTAATTTAAAAAAAAGAACATTATAAAATGGATTTTTTAATTATTCTTGCTAACTTCGACGTAATAAATGGATGAACGATACTTTAGTGGATACGTCTTTAAAAAAACTCGAAAAGTAAATATAATATACATATATTAAAAAATAAGTAGGTATGCTAGAATACAAAGTATATTCATATCAAATTGTAAGTGTTCCTGTATAGCTGTGAAAGAAAAATACTGTCTACATTTGTAAACATTTTGATTGCCCCTTTCTTTTTTTAGAATCAAATATGTCACCTTGCAATGATCCTTTGTTGTAGATAGTATTTTTCCTGGCTTCAACAATTTTACGTTTTTCATAAAATATTTTCTATTATGGTCAGGCAAACTTGACTCTATCACTCTAACTGTAACATTGGCTCAAAAATAAGGCCATTTACATAGCTGTTTAAAATCCATCACTAAGAAATTAAGACTTTTTTAATAACTGGAAAGTTCTTGTGTAGCATAATTTTCATCAACACGAGTTGGTAAAATTTCCGCAAATTTATCAAAATCACTAGTTGAAGTGTTGTACTTTAGGATTTATTTTAAGAACGTTGGCCAGCATCTTTGTGATAAAATGTAAATCAAGATTTCACAAAATCTTCAAGTTTTCTGTAATGTACTCGTATGTAGCCAAGAATTAAATACTTAATCACTGTCTGAAATATCCTCTGGTCTTTGCAAACAATATGTGATTTCATTTCCAGATTCAAACAAGAGGTTGTTTTAAAACTTCACATTATTAAACTGAACAATGAAGACTTCAAAACAATTTATAGAGCTATTATGTTTTACCTACACCAGCTCGCCTGAGTTATGACGCCATGAAATTCGTACAATTTTTGTATCAACGTGGTGTAAAAATGGACTCAACACTGTTTTGTTAAAATCATATGTTCATACCCTCAACAAGAAAAGTAATTAAAAAATATATTATTTTGAGGCTTAAGCGAAGTTTTGTAGTAACGTTTTTATTTTTTTTATTGTTTTTATATCTTGCTCCATAGCAATCTTGGTGAGTTGTAAAAAATCTTTTAGGTATAAGAAAAAGTATTTTAAGTCACGTAGGATCATCGGGTTTTTGTCATTGAAAATGATTGTACGGTATTTATATGAGTGGAAATTATATAAAAAAAACATTAAATATTGTGCATTTAAATAATCATAACCTTGGAATATGACAATATGTGTTAGTAAAGGCTTGTAATAAGTCATTACATCTGCCGTGCGATCGAACATCACGCAATAGCTCCTCAAATGTACGAACACCGAACCGCCCCTTTGCCATGCCCATTCATTTGTCAATTTGATTAGCATTGTTTTCCCGGCAATTTCATCGCTCGCGTCCCAATGGCTTTGTTAACAAGCACAAATGACTAATAATTTACCTGATTTCTCAAACTGCGGATTTCATAAAAGGGTCTCAGAATATGTACTCTAATTATTGCGTCTAGTCTAATTGGGAAGTATGTAAAGTCTAAATTTTACGATAAAAGATATTTTTGTTTTTAAAATAAAGGCCATGTAAAATATAGATTTTTCGTGACTTGAGAGGCAGCTTTGGCAAATATTTGTGACTAAATGGATCAAAATTAAAAATTATAAAAATTACATTTTGGTGGATTTTTTTTAAATTACGACGTTTTTTAACCGCGAAAATCACCACGAATTTAATATGTATACAGGTAAGAAAATGTTGAAATTTTATTATTTTATTGGAGGGTTTCCATAATAGTTTATAAAACCAGGACACGTAGCAAGAATGTAAGAAAGGTGACCACTGAAGTGGCTTCTCTTTAATAAACACGCAAGACGATGGAGTGTTGGTAGGTCCAAGCTTAGGTTGCGGGTTGATGTGGAGGTAAATAGCATTCTTAGGCATAAGGAATTGGAAGAAAACAGCAGGAGTCCGACGAAAGCGAAGGCATTTCGTGAAGGCGGTCAAGACTCTCAAAAGTTTTTCATTTCCAAAATGAAGATATAATTGAATAGAAGGTTTTCTCTTTTTGTACCTAATCTTGTTTTAAAAAACAAAAAAAATTGTACACAGTTACTTATTTGCCTGAAAGCTATCTAAAATACGATTTTTCTAGTCTCAAAAATAATGTGGGACAAAACAACCTACTGCAGAAGGTATACCGGAAAGGACCTGAAAGTGTGCTCAAAGCTACTTAGCTATGCGGGGCTGACAATGGAGAGACAGTGGAAGTAATTTCCGCTTTAGCAAAAAATCGGATGCATGACGTCTGGCGTTCTGGTTTCTAGTTGCGAACTTCCGCGAAGAATTTAGCTAATGCAAATATATATTCTGTATTTTCAGTTTTTTTTATTTATGTAGATTTACGCTTGACAAATATTCTGCTTCAAACGCTGTCCATCTAGCAATCGTAATATATTAAATTGGTGAATTCTGGCGTTATAAAACACAGCTTATTGCAATGTAAAGCCCAACGCAAAAAAACAGCCCATATAAGTGTTGATAATGAGCTTTGAAGCTTTTACATACTCGTTCAATAATCCCATATTACTTCTTTTATATTATTCAATTGTTCTATGAGAAACAATAATTCAAGGACCGGTTAGTAGCTGAGTGGACAAACGCATCGGATTTGTCGGACCCGAGCGTCATGGATTTAATTTCTCTGCTGGCTAAGTTCTCCATCATTACACAAACATCATCTTCCACTTATTGTGAAGGCAATAGGAGTTTTTTAAATATTGTAATCCGGAAATAATTGTCTTTCTTTTTAAAAAAAAAAAAGGAATAGTGTTGAAAATAGAATAAAGCCGAGTGGTAAAAATAGCTTTGTATAAGACTACGAATTTAATTTTATTTAATTTAATTTTTTATATGACCGACCGGTTTTACTTAGCCTAAGCATCATCAGGGTACAAAATTAAACTAAACAAAAAAAAATAAAGTGTGCGGTTATGTATACATATAGAGGGAGAAAAAAAAAAAAATACAATAAAAAAACAATGAGAAAACAGTAGAATAATATTTAAATTATAACAAAGGAACAGAAAGACAGAGACAGATAATATGAATTGAAAGAGATAAAACGTCAACTGAGAAGGTGATTAAAGAGTTTACAGGAAATATACCTAATATTGGACTACTAGACGAATTTACCTGATTATTAAGAATATGACTATTTATTTGAATGGCTTTCTTTGTTTCTAGTGCTATTTCTGGTTGTGTACCCTGATGTTGCTTATGCTAAGCCAAACCGGTCGGTCATAAAAATTAAAACAACATTCGTAGTCTCATACAAAGTTAATTTTCATTTTTTTAAATATGTCAAACCAAAAAGTGATTGCTTACTACAAAAATAGTAGAAATAGTGTTAAATATATTTCAATAACAATTTGCTTATGATATTCATGTTCATTAATTTACGTAACGTAGGTATTATTATATTTACGTAACGCAGGACGGCCTGCATGGTCGAGTGGTAGGACGCTCGTCTTCGAATCCAGAGGTCGCGGGTTCGAGCCCGGCATGCGCCAATAACTATTATTTAATTAATATGTTTCATCAAATATTTAATTTATATCAATTAGAATATAGTATATTTGCGGCACGTTCCAGAGTGGTAGATACTTTAAGTATCGCCCTGGTGAAAGACCACCATTCAGAATCGAAACGTTGCTTGAAATGGCTTTAGCCGTGTTTGGTGACCAGATCTGAATAGCTAGGTACTTTCCAATCTTCCCCTTCCTCATCTCCTTCCCCTCTCCAATACCTTTAGCCCACAACATACTCCTATTGGGGATGCCATAGTCTCACTGGCTCTAGACCGTTGGGAGCAGTTGAGACTCTTGTGCGGTTTCACGTAAAAAAAAATTTTCCCAAGTAAAACTTGTCTCAGCAATATTCTACTGTGTTTACTATTTAGAAGAAAACACAGCTATCAATGCTATGCTAGATGACGCAGATGTAGTCAAATTCTCACCACCGCCTGAAGAACTTGTCACCTTAACTTTATTAAAAATCGTTTTAAATTCCATTTTACTTTTTTTAAATAACCAACTTCAGGCTACATTCTTTAACCTTTCGCTGTCGATGTAATCGCTTTACGGGTCAAACCCCGTGTCCATTAATCAAAAAGTTTAGCGGACATTTCGTACGGCAGGCGCAGGCACGGGCCAGGCGGGCGGCCACCCGGCGACCCCGCCCGGCACGGCCGCACTAAACACCGAATTTCGACATTAACTGGTCAATTTAAAAAAAAAGAGATAAAAACACAACTATATTTTAATGATGATTTTCAGCCGCGTTCCAACTCTAAGAAAATTGAAAATAATCTACCACACTTTTTCCAGCAGATTTATTGTGGTGAAAGGTTTTTTTATGGTAGAGTTACTCTTTAAAGTCGCCGGAATAATTTTAAAAGATTTTCCAAATCGACCACCAAAACAATTGAATATATCACAAGGATTAGATCACAGACTAAAAAAAAACGCAAGAAGTATAACAACTTTATGTAAAAAAATGGTTTCATGACTAAATTTAGTTGCGAGAAACTAAAAAAACAATTAAAACTAATTGAAACATAACAGTTGATAATTATTTTATTTTTTAAAATTATTTCGGTTGTTTATTATTTAGGTTATGCTGTATTTTTTACCTAAAAAATCAACGTTATTAATATTTATTTGTAAGCCTCAAGATATTCAACTTATATTTATAATATATAACCAACTCCACTTGATTATGAAAGCAACACAACTAATCCATACTCGACTTACGATGTTTACATATTTATCCATATGCAGTGATATGGAGGTTCTACTCTACTTCTATCGAAGTATGCAGAATTTGATAAGATATGGCTATTTAGAAAATCGTTGTTTTGACCGTCTGATGATGCGATTGGGACGTTCGCTGGGCGGCGGCCATCGGGCGCTAATACTGGTCCCGGACAAGTTGGTAAGGTTTATGAGCGGCCCGCGCCATCTGCACCCGCCCACTTAATGACCGCTACTCATCCCGTGTGTGAAATATAACAGACTTTTTCTTCCGGTCTCATTTCCTGCGCAAAATACTTTTAACGAGGCTCATGCATTATGCAAACGGTTCGCTGCTAATTCCCATTGTTAAAATTATAACAGTTAAGCGCATTACCTCTTGTTATAGCAGTATTTAAAAATTTTCCGATCTAAGACGAATGTACCTAGGAGAGAAATAGATGGTTTGGATTTCGAACTCAGTTTTGAAAGCATTAAAAACTCGTGTTCATTAAATTCCTGGTATTCCAAAAGTTAAGATACCTGGTGGATAAACAATTATTTTAGAGAGCTTTCTACAAAGAAAGAAAATTCAATTCGAACCTCAAAAAGTTTCTACTAATACCCACATTCGAATAATTAGTGTTCGATTTTCCTTTACGTTTTGCTTATTACAAGTTTATTTTAAGGCTGAGTTGCTCAAAGACCTGACATAAATAATGAAATGTTCACGATTTTCTTTATGCAATTAATGATTTTCTGTACATAAAGCTGGAAGGTTGTAAGTCTTAGGGCTTTATTTGAATCGCGCTTTAATTAACAACTTTTCTCAATTTTTATTTAATTTTCTTCGCATGATCGGTTTTGGTTTTTCAGTATAGATTGTTACATTTGATAAATCTTAAAAAAACAGATGTCGTAATTTGTGAGAGATTTCGATAGTTGGGTCAATATTTGGGATGGAACTCAGAATTTGAATAAAGCTTTGAGTTCCTAATGCTAAAAAATACATTCACGGTGTAAATTAAAATTGGAAAATTGACAGAATTTCCCATTAAATACCAAAGTGAAGCATCAAAGAGATCCTAACAGCTAGAACCCTTTTTAGCGATTGAGATGAAACATTTTCATTTATTTTTAAATTCTTGCGATCATCAAAGTGTGATTGGGTTATTTGAAATATGGTTGCACCTTAAAAGATGGATTATTTGAATGTCTTTCAAAGGCGATCTGCGGCTAACAATTAAAAGTGTGGTTAAGTGATGGCATCAGTTTAATCCAAAGTATCTTTATTGAATAAAAGTGAAACATGTTTATTGAACGTTCCGAAAACTAAAATTTAAATTGGAAATTATCTTTGTGTTAAAAAAAATATCGTAGAGTTTTTGAATGTATTTAATATGATCATTGTACTTGAATTACCAGTATGTGGTAAACAATATCAGAAAATTCATTTTTTATGTATTCTTAATCTAAAGTATCAAACCCAATTTCTTCAAACAGAAGAAAATAACGTTTCAATAAAAATGTTACTCAAATAACAAAATAACCTTACTACCATATTTTTCAGAGTGGTAGATACACTAAGTATCGCCCTGGTGAAAGACCACCATTCAGAATTGAAACGTTGCTTGAAATGACTTTAACCGTGTTTGGTGACCAGATCTGAATAGTCAGGTACTTCTCGAACTTCCCCTTCCTTATCTCTTTCCCCTCCCCACTACCTTCAGATTCACAACATACCCATATTGGGGATGCCATCGTCTCACTGGCTCTAGACGGTTGGGAGCAGTTGAGACTCTTGTGCGGTGTTCACGTAAATATATATATACATATTGACTAAAATATTTTTTTTTAAAACAAAATAAATATTTTTGACAAGTACCAGCTTATTGAACGCGAAAAGATAGAACGGGATAACCCACGTGTAAACTTTATTTTTCAGAAGGTTTAAAAAAACGCTTCTGGTTAACTCGTTTTTACTAACATGCCCATGGAATCTTAAAATCTCCATTCAACAGTTAAACCAGTCAAGATTCCATTTTGTTTGTTACCGAAAATCCATCGTTTTTTTTTTATGTATCGAAAGCTGGGTAATAATGCTTTTCTTCATATTTCAGAACCAACAAAGAATCCTGCCTGAAGCCAACTGAACTACAATAACCCCCCCTATTGGAAAACGTTGAATTGCGGAATAAATGAAGGAGAAGAGAAGAATGAACCGGAAAGTAAGAAAAAAAGACATATTAATATATACATATCTAAACCATGATTACTTAGCGATATGAAAATATTTTAACATAACTGTGCCTCCATATTAGGCGGTGGCTAGAAAAAACATATTTTTAACCCTTAATACGATTCGTGGATGGCGGGCAACCCGCGTGCAGACGTGACGGGTAGGAAGACGCCGAACGAAGAAACTCCCCGACGCCTTTCATTGATCTTAATTAGAGCGAGGTATCCGACGCCCAGACTTATCCAACCGTAAAAGAATAACCGGCTTACAAGCCAAATTGCATAAGCAGCGACAAATTATCTAGGTCGCCCGACGAAACAAAGACTCCATTTCGACAAACTCTAAACACGTTATGCTTTGTATTGCGTTCGTTTAATGTTTTTCAAAATATGCATTATTCTGCAAACTCTAAATGCCTGCATTCAAATTGAGGTCCTGACAAAAATATACATTTTTTTAGCTCTAGCTGATATATTAAATATGTAAAAGAAAACGTGTTTCCAACGGGGTTTTCTAATACCTAGTTGTTACTTACCATTTTCGTTGAAATTAATGAGTAATATATACATTAATAATGATAATGAGTGATACATGATTATTTAGAAATTTTGTAAGTTTGTTTTTACATTTAATAAGGTTTTGTTCGAAATCGGTGATGAATGATTGGGCAAATGGAATTTTTACCGAGAGATGTTTTGCTGTCATTGATTTTTGTACGAAGATAAAAAATACAATAACATTATCATTAAAAGGGCCTACAGTCGCCACGGAAACATGCCGAGAACTGGTGCATATAATACGAGGTTCGTTCAAAAGAAAAGGTGAATCTCGAATTTTTTCGAAAAGCATTTATTTATTCATCAATATCCATTATCTTTCCTCAAAGTAATCCCCTTTAGATAAAATGCACTTATGCCAGCGCTTCATCCAATCCTCGAAGCACTTCTGGAATGCGCTTTTCGGTATGGCCATCAGCTCGTTCTTCGATTCTTACTTTATCTCATCAATTCTGGCAAAACTTTTTCCTTTCAATGGTCTCTTTAGTTACGGGAATAGAAAAACGTCGCAGGGAGCTAAATCTGGTGAATACTATAGTTGAGGCATGATTACGGTGTTGTTTTTGGCCAAATAATCACGAACAAGCATTGATGTGTGAGCTGGTGCATTATCGTGATTTGTTTTTCAACAATTCCGATCGTTTGAGCTGTATTGCTTCACGCAAACGTTGCATAACTTCCTTGTAGTATTTTTTACTAACCGTACGACCTGTTGGCAAGAACTCATGATGCACCACGCCATTGTAATCGAAGAAAACACTGAGCGAAACCTTCACATTTGATCGAACTTGGCGTGGTTTTTTCGGTCATGGCTCATCTGGCCGCTTCCATTGGGATGATTGGGACTTTGTTTCGACGTCGTAACTATTTACCCACGTTTCATCACCAGTTATGACCCTTTTGAGCAAGTCTGGATCGTCGTTGAGGTCATTCAACAACTCCTGAGCGATACTTATGCGGCGTTGCTTTTGCTCAAAATTTAGCAATTTCGGAACAAACTTCGCTACCACACGTTTCATGCCCAAAACGCCCGAGAAAATTGCATGGCATGAGCCGATTGATATGCCAACATCCTCTGCAACTTCCTTAATAGTGATTCGACGATTTTCCAAAACCATTTTCTTCACTGTTTCGATGTTTTCTTCGGTTGTTGACGTGGTTTGAACTCCAGGACGCTCATCGTCATACATCTTCTCGGCCTTCTGTAAAGCGCTTGTACCACTTATAAACAATATTTAAATATTTTTTGAGACAAAGTAGACTTGCCGAATGCTACAGTCAACGTTTTAAGTGCGTTGGAGCACTTTATTCTATTTTTAACGCAAAATTTTAATACATATTCTTTGATCCATTTTTTTCAAAAATAAAAAAAATCGAAGAATACACAAAAACATGACTAACCTTTCCAGTTGTCAAAAACAAACCACTAATCCAAAATGACTGATAATGCTAACATATGATAAACATATGTGTACCAACATAACAAAAAAAAACGAAAATCGAATATACACAGTCCGCGAAAAAACAGGCCTCGTATACAGAGTGTGATTTTCTAGAAATAAATAAATGGATCTAAGCAAGCACGTATACAGACTAACTACATTTTTTAAACAACTATATCACTTCTGGAAAAGGATAGTTTTATAAAACCTTGATTTATTTTGAGTTTGAAAAAAAATGTGTTTTAACCCAAAAAAAATCAAATCGACACTGCTTTACTTGGCTAAACACAAGCATTTAAAAATTAATTTCCACCATAAAATTTGGGAAACCACTCATTTCAAGGCAACACATTTATTTGTTATTGTTGATAAATATTACCCAATAGTTAATTTAATAATTAAAGTAGCAATGTTTTTATCTCGAAGATCGAGACATTTTGCTGGAATTTGTGATTTCTGTAAGCAGTTCAAGTGGAATTGTTTCCGGTAAAAAATGCGATTATGGGATCGCAATATGGTTAATGTTAGACTGCAATGTTCGAGCAGTATTTTCCTATTTCACCGTTTATTTATTATGGAATAAATATAACAATAGTCTTAGTGAAAAAGAGCTCGCTAAGCTAAAATTGAGCTGTATAAAATGTTTGAAAATAAACAAATGGATAGGAAAGCAAAAAAGGAACGTAATTCAAAACGCCAAAAAATACTAATGGCGTTGGGCAGAATACAACGTTTGGAGAACGCACAACCAACTCCGTCGGAAACACGTGGCAGCTCAAAGCACGAAACCGAGATAGATATAGTCCAATAGTTTGAGTTGGCATTTATACAAAATTTGACGAAAGTGGCTTGTGATGATAAAGATTATAATTAAATTTCAAAGCTGATAATGGTTCATAACATGATTTAATCGTAAGGTAAAATCAATTCGTTTTACATATTCAAGTATAAAAAAAAAACATTTAAGTTTTCATTATAAAATGTACTTCATTTATTACACATAAATCTGAAATATAAAACGATATTACCTAGGAAAAAAACTTTCGAAAATGCAGTAAATAGGCTGAATGCTATTTGAAAATCAATGGATAGTTAAAATGAATTTGAATTTTTTTCCAAATTACCGGTGTACTCTGTCGACTCCGAGGCTGTTTATACTTTTTCGCCACATACGAGTCATATGCAATGATTCACTCCTATCTGAGTTATTTAGTTTGTAACTGGAGAACCATTACTAAGGAACAACTGTCGGAAATACAAGTAATTCAAAATAAAGCCTGGATAAGTTTCACAATTCCATCAACCTATTCCCTATGTAAAAAAAACTACACTTTTTTCATTATATAAATTAGTACTTAACCTAAAACTATGAATACTAGTCACATAAGCATATAGGTACCAGCCATGGTACCTACAGATTCTTGCTTATGCGCGGTTCCCGCTGCGCATCCCTCGTGTGAGGAAATTAAGACGAACACTTCCTCCGAGTCACATCGAACCATGAAATACACACATAACCGATGCTGGCACATAGTATAAATCGTTTACACAGTTGCGCACAAATATTTAAAGATGAAATTACTATTTTGATGCGATGGATACTATCCCGAAGCGTTTAGGAGATACACAGAGGGGTCGTAGATGTGCAAATGTTTCCTAACGTTGAATGCTATGCTGGTTGCGTATCCGTAAGCCCGGAAATGGAGAGTTTCTCCGCATGCGCATTCTGTTTCTTCATCCTAGATGTTCGTTTGCCCAATCCAGTATTCTAAATCGAACTACTGGCGTTTTTTAAGAATTAAAAATCGTTAATTTAGTAGAAATTGGTTAACAACATCTGTCGGCGAATAATTAATGAATCCGACTCGCTCACAATTAAAAAATAGAGCCTCTGGCGGATAAAACTTGAAACAACGTCAATATTTACACATTATGCATTAAAGGAACACGGTCACAGCTCAGTGGTTGGATCCCCGGACAGTGGGAGTAAGGTTAATTTTTGGGTGAACAGTTTTACAAGCTGCTATCTGAAGGTACACATAATCCACGCATACTGAAGACGATCAACTTGTTTGTCTCAAATAGCTATAATAAAAAAACGTTCTTGCTCACAAAATTCGTATAATTGTTTATATATAATTATATATAATTTATACTATTTGCATTATTTAACACTTCTTCTTGCATTATATTTGTATTACTTATTTGGATATATCTTACCTAATACAGTATATGTTTAATAATAATAATATGTAAGGTGTAAATAAATACTAAAGTTTCTCTTGTCAAACTATGCATGTCCCTACACGTTGTTTACCTTACTTTATTATTTCTTTATTCTATGTGTAAGATATACATTCATTTTTTTAATGTTCTTCAACTCTATTTGGTTACACGAGGTTAATTATAATGTTTATCTTCATTTATCTCTACTGTTCTACTATCATTCATCTCCTAAATTGTTTGATCAATAACTTTATTTTTGAGACCTTTCAAAAATATGCATATTATAAATAAATCTTGGCGTTCAATTCCCAGTCGTGGCATGAAACCACCATCGCGTATGTTATTAAAATGCATATTATTAAACTTATTGGCTTTATAAATTTGCTTAAAAGTTTTATGACTTTCGCATCATAAAATATACAACATGATATTGTGTATACATGAAGCGAGTTACGTTTATAGTTTGTAGTAAGGTACTAACTCACCATCACGCCGTTTCCCTGCAGGGGTAGACACATAGGACGCACCGCCATATGACTCTTCTTGGCACACACTCCCTGCTTCATTCACATTCATACATCGCCTCATACATACACTTATGTTATTCTGACTACACATGAACCGATTCAAGTATTTGATTTACTTGACGTCTTTCTCGGGCGTCCTCAACTTCTTCTTCCATTCACTTTCGCATCATATATTCATAGTAAGGTACACGGTGTGTAAATAAATCTGTTGTGGTTTCATCTTGTTTGCAAGATCAGGTGTATTTTTAAAACTGCGTATTGATCAGCATCCCTTTTTTAAAAGGTCACCGAACGTCAATGATAAGTAAATATGAAAAATACGCAAATAAAAACGTTGTCGCCATTTTTCCACAAAACGTGTCTCTGTATTGTATAAAGGTTTATCAGACTTGTCTGTATTAGCCTTTCTTTAAATACAGATTTGTAAAAATAAATGTTTCTCATTACAAAAGTGAAGAATTTATTAACTTTGCAATAATACTAATAAAATTGTGCGTAACCTTTTGCTTTTGACAACCACTTGGGACGAAGTGATCCCTCGAAAAAATGCTCACAAATCACACCATTTAATTTTTAAATTGAAAGAGTTAAAAGCTTTTTCGGATTAATTATATTTTCAAAACCACGATAACACCAGATTGTTAAGTCAGTGAGGCTGAAAACTCCAATGTTTAATACATTAGAGGACAATATTATTTAATTTTTACCTTACACTTATATTATTATTTCGAAGTAATTTTTTAAAAAGAAATACGAAAAAAATATACAAATCCCAATGTAATTAGGCTTTTGAATCCAAAAACCTTTGAACGTGATAAGAAATCTTCAAAGCTGGAAACATTCTTATGAAGGGTTTTTATTTATCCCTACGAAAGCATTCACGTTCATTACCATTCTGATATTTTAGATTTTTCTTTGTGATGTAAAAACTGACAAATAACTGTAGAAATGTTATTGCCTAACCAGCGGGGGTAATTTTATTTGACGAAAGGTATTTTCATTTTGCAAATATTTTATAAATATGATTTATGGAGATTTTTTTCTCAACTAAAGGGAAAAAACGGTTACCGTAATGGTTCTGAACTTTGATTACTAAAAGAAAAAATATTCAGTCTTCACAATATTTTTTGTTGATTATTTATGAAAGTGGACTTGCAGTGAAAATTAAGAATTAACGATGTTTATCTTCACTTTGAAGGTTAGTTAGTTGTTAAGGGTTTATATCAAAATCTGCACATTAATAGAGCTACTTTATCATTTTCCATTGAATCTTTTTAATTTTCGGAACAATATTTTAAAATTACCATTCTGAAAATTTGCGAAAAGACTCCTGCAGAATATACAATTAGGCTTAGAATTAAACAAGTTGATTCTTCTCTATTTTGGTGGACGGGATCAATTCGAAGCGTTCAATTGATTCAAACAAGAGTAATGCACTTAAAAAAGGAAAATAGAATATTATTTTTCCGAAGGCCTAACTAAAAATATCGTTAAAAAATAACATTAATGTACTAAAACTAACTCTAAGTACCTTCTTGTATGAGAAAAAATTAAATCACAGTAAATATCAAAAAGGAAAGAAAATGACACAACATAACAAAATTTTACAGTTGATACCAATGAAAAAATAAATAACTTGTTTGGGATGTTTAATAAATACAATTCTTCAAGTCTCCGAAACATGCTAGTCGATATTGTCAAATCATTGCAATTTTTTAAATTAAAACTAATTTACGATATGTGTATATATATACGTAAATAAGAAAACCATTTTTATGTGTTAAGGAAATTAAATTTAACGCTTTACATAATTTAAAATTACTATGCAATCTCAAATTCCTAAAATATGTAAGAAGGATCGCCTGATGAGAATACATTTACTGCCACAAGGTAGTTAATATTATGAACATATAATAATGATTTAACATGCACATAATAAAACGTACTAGTGGTATATATGTTTGAAAATAACATTGAGAGTGATTTAAAAAAAACAAACAATACGTTTGAAAATAAATAAATTAACGTTACGAAATGAAACGGTATTGCTTTAACAGTTATTATTTCAAACAATTCATGACAAAGGCCCAGGAAAAACCGTCTGTATTTCAGGTAGGAAAGTTTTATCGTTCAAATAAAAACACACTAGAATAATATGAGATTATTTATTTTGGAAAAAATATTTAAATTCATGTACGCTGTACAGGTCTCAAATACTTACTTTATTTTCCTTTTTAGTTTTAGATTTGTTTTGCACTCGTCTCACTTACATTTTTCAATTACATTATTCCTTATTTTACAAATAGAATTAAGATTTTTGTTTTAACGTTAACACTGAAGAAAAAGACGATTTTTTTAAATAATCAAAATTTTATATTAAAACACATCTCTAGGCGTACTACATACAAAAATAATTTTAAACCTAAAGTTATATTTAGCATATCTTATAACATTCAATGTATTGATCTTATTGTTAAAAACATAGTTTAAAAATTCACAGTATTTACTTTTAAATATTCCTTTAAGACATCTGTACAACTGTTTTTCTATGAAATAATAAAAAATAACTATTTTAATCAACAGACTGCTGGCCCCTAAATATGACATGAACCCGCCGACTTACAGACGCAAACCATTACGATATAAAGTCCGTCTGATTTCGTTTACCAAATTATATCTGATCCCAAAATAAAACAATTCAAAATTCAATTTCTCACTTGGTTTTTAGACATCGTTATTTAAAAACTGTCAATTTAACCACTCCATTTTCAATCGGAAAATCGTCATATAAAATCTTCAAGCAAAAAAATTCTTTCGCTGGAGAGCATGTACGATCACCACTGGTGAATCTTTTACCCTTGTCTGTAAGAGCAACTTTGTCTTTGTGTTAGAAGTTTTGTGAACCTTCCATTAGGCGAATTCGAATTCGCAATTTAAAGAATTTTAGCACCTAAGACTTATTTTCAGTCCCCAAAGACAATAGACATCCAATTTGATGTATGTATGGTTTCCTCTCCACGAGGTTTAAAAATATGGGTGTAATTCACCTCCCTCTTCTCAGATTATCTCGAGAATCACGTAGTACATCAGTTAGAGTTTCTATTTGAGAAAACACAACCCTTTCCGATTTTGTTTCACATTGGTTTATTGAATTTAAGTAGGTATACACGAGTACACACCAAATGTATCGAATATCAACGTTCTATATTGACGTTTTTGTTAAACGAAAACTAAAGCAGAAAAAATCAATATTGTTTCTCAGTTCATTTACAAATATTGAACATAAAAAAAAATCATTTTTTATACTCGTACATAAATAATAAGTTATTATTATTAAGATATAAACGAAAAATAAAGTCATTTGAGATCGTGACCATTAATTAGGGTTAAAAAATGGTTACCAAAAATCTTTTAACGAAAACTCATCATCTACATGTGAGTTTAATGACTTAGCTTAACTCAATGCTTCAAGACTTGGAATATTTGAGAAAATTGTTTATTCACGGAATGTCATTCTGTTCGCAATGGGCAGAAACAATTCAATACCCTTGTGACTAGATATTTTGATGTCGTGACTATTGCCACACGGATGAATGAGTATGGATATGTGTGTGAGTGAAGATTTGTAAATTATGCTAGACTCGTAGAGTAGATAGAAGAGTTTCGTTTATTTTCAACTAGAATTACTCATTGAAGACAGTTTAACAAATTAATTATGAAATTAGAATTAACTTTAAAGCATTGATGCGTATTGTTAAGAAATACGTTTTTTTAGTTCAAGACTGCGCTTTAATGAGTTTTTTCGAAGACCAAATAAACTTTTTGAGTTAAGTTTAATTCAACTTTATTACATTTTTAACGTGGTTTTGAATGTCAAACTGTAAACTTTGAAACAAATAGGCTATACAGCTTGACACGCTTAGCTTTGAAAGCGGTGGCGTCGCTAGTGTAGATTTTGTTTATACAAAAATAATCAATGGATTCCTCCTTTAGCCGCCTGCAAATATAACCTTGTGAAGCTGCATAAATTCGACCGAAATTTTAAAACAAAAGAGATCCTTTTACAAAATTTTGAGGCAATCAACAGAAAAATACTTAGAAATTAGTGTTGAAACGTTATTTCTTGTTATTTTTGAAAATGTTAATTCCCAGTGGAATTCCTTTGTAAGAAAAACACTCTATAATACTTGAAAAACATGGAAAAAATATACGCTCAATGTATTCCATATCAAAATGTTATTGAAAAGTGTTGTTTATACAACTGAAATAATATTTTCTTCCTCATTCTTGGTAACATAAATAAAACTATTTTCAGAATGAGGGACCATGTTAACATATTATTTGATTTGTGCTAGTTAATGTGCTAATGTTTAAGATCTGTTTTAAAGGTACACTGGGTTAAAAACCCACCGAGGCGTATTTTTTTAGCTTGTTTATTGTCGTATCAGTAATAACGAAACATTTAATAATTGACACTAACTCAAAAAATACTCCGTGTGCTTTTTACTCTCAATCTGAACTAGAAATATGAACGCTTACTTGTAGAGTTTTTACAGATTTTTATAAAATTGTCAACTGTTTTTTCCGAATTTTTTTTAAAATCTGTGATAAGAAATACGAAATTTCTAGATCTTTATGACTAAAGTTAGTGTGAGTTGTTCGAATCTTCTTACCACCAAACCAGGCCCGTGCCTGTATTATGAAGGTTGGTATAATACAAAATAGTATTATTTTACCTACCGTGTAAGATTTGAAAAAAAAGTTCCATTGCAATAAACACCGTTATAACCATATAAATTGAGTTCGGTTAGTATTTTTTATGCATTTCTTTATAATAGAGAAACCCCTTTAGTTTTTTTTTAACTGACATCATTATTTTTTTGGTATGGCATACTAAGCTGGGGCGGAGCAGTAAAAACAATTTTAGATCCGTTAGCTAAAGCGCGAAAAGCTGTAGTAAGAGTGATGAGTGAAAACTTTACATGTATCCATCGACACCACTACTTAAGGAAACACAAGTATTAGATGAAAGGCGGGTGTATATACATGCACTTATATTGTACTATACAAACAACTCTAACGTACACAATCTTGTAGATTGTAGATCACAGTTACAAGACGCGACTAAGAACTGAATCAAGGGTGTTGGTACCAAAAATGACTACTTTCTTTGGACAACGATTCAATATTTTCTTAGCTCCTAAGGCATATAATGGATTCAATCAGCAATCCAGAAAACAATCTTCAAACCCACTCAAAAAAACAAATTACAATATGGCTAGTAGAAAGTGGACAAAAAGAATCGGAAACTTTCCCCAATAAAATTATTGTCACCGACTGAAAATTAACTCCTTACACCGAAATGACGTGCTGCCCTTCACATTATCTCTATGCCCATTATCAGATGGATTCTACTGTTATGCTGTGTCCGCTGTAGTCTATCATCCTCGGACTAACTAGAAAATTGTTTTTTAAATCTGTATATTTTTGTGAAAAATTAAATGAAAAAAAAACTTAAATGTACATATAAGAGTATATATATATAAATATCTGCTACTATTGAACTACTCTCGTAAATCATTCCGTAAAAATAACCCTATTCATTTTAATAAATAAAGCTTTAGCACATAATAACACAAGTATATTATTAAAATGAGCGGTGATATTCTCGTGATTAGTAACTAAAAGCAACAACAACTGTTCTTTTTACAGCATCACTATAATACCATGCATTGTGTCAATAAAAATAAAAAATGCTTAAAACTTTAACGTTATGGCTAAAATACGTATAAGTAGTAACTTTATTCTTCTCCTGGTTGCCTCTCTTACCACTAAGGAAGATCTAGCGCCTTCTTCTACTACATCTTCCAACGATCTCTGTTGGCACCATATTGAATCAATTGAATTATCCTTAATACATTTGTCATCCTCAATCCCATCCTCATTTGAATGTTATTCTATTGTTTTCTCGCTGTTTTCTTATTTTATTTTATATTGTAGTATGTATATATAACCGCACACTTTGTATTTTTTGTTAAGTTTAATTTTGTACCCTGATGAAGCTTAGTCTAAGCGAAACCAATCGGTCATAAAATTTAAAGAAAATCTGTGATCTTATTCCAAGTTATTTTTTTCATTTCATAATACAAAATTACAAAACTATAAGAAATGTTCATGACTGTCACACATGGTTAAGTAATTTGTTTAAACTCTTTGTATGGTGCCTAAATAATGATTTGCAACTCAATATAAGTAAATGTCTAATTATGAGATTTTATAGAATAAAAAAACCACTTATTTATGACTATATTATAAACAATACCTCGCTAACAAATGTAACCGAGGTAAATGATTTGGGAGTATACTTTGACCAAAAACTAAACTTTAATAATCATATTGAAATCGCATCGAATAAAGCTTTAAAATTGTTGGGTTTTATATTAAGAATATGTAATCAATTTAAAAACATTCATACCTTTAAAAAATTGTACATGTCATTAGTTAGGAGTCAAATTGAATACAACTCAACAGTGTGGGCACCAAGTTATGCTATTCATTCCCTTACAATAGAAAGAGTTCAAAATAAATTCTCAAGATTTATTAACTTCAGAATGGGCTTATTAAGGGAATCTATCAATTACGATTATCTTCTTTGTCATCTTAATTTATTGAGATTGTCTGAACGGAGAATAATTACCGACTTGATTTGCTTATACAAAATTATAAATTCAATGATTGACAGCCCTGAACTATTAAACTTGATTTCATTTCATGTTCCCAGCAAGACGATTACAAGGCAGTACCAACCGTACTATTGTAGCAATTCTGCTTCAATCTCACAATTCAACACGCCTATGCGACGAATGTTGTATCTGGGAAACATATACTCCGATGTCGCTGATATATTTAACACGTCGATATCAAACTATAAGTTTAATTTAGTACAGTCGTCGTTATCTGGTAGAGCTAAACTAATAGTTCGACCTATTACTTAATATTATTTATTTCCTTTCTTTTACAATATTTTTGAACATGTTATTAGTTATTTTTGTATCTGCTATTCAATACTCTTTTTTTATGTTTTCTATTTTACACAATTCTTGCACTAATGAGGTTACTGTTTTGTAAAAAATAAAATATATTAAAATGTAAAAGCCTTAAACGGGCGTAAATAAATAAATACAATCCTTTTCATTATCATTATCATTGCTCCTCGAAATCTCGAGGGTATAATTATATCTGTTTAGGATATTATGTATACAACCATTTTATTAGGAAAATAACATGTGTCTTATATATTTATTTTTTTGTCGCTAGTGTCGTATTATTTATATGGCAATATTATTATAGAATAACAACTATTTTCAAAATGGTTTATTCCTACCTGCGATATAAATGTTTTTTTTTTACATAGATGAGGGTATATTTGTTAGACCAAACAGTAACTATTTTCCTTCAAACAGTTGCTGAAAGCTTTTAAATTTTATGAAAAACATAATCATCTCAACCGTACCATTTTCATAAAGTAAAAAAAAACTGTACCTTTAAAGTTCAAGGTTTACTGAATCTCACGGTAAGTCGACCGTCCTTTTTTTTTTAAACGTGAGACCATAAGAATGAACATTTATTTGCAAAACAGTTTCTTTTGAGAACTCACATGTAAGTTTATTTTTATTCCGTTTTTAGTTCATATTTTTACCAAGGGGAACACTATGTACATAGCAGATGCGTGTGAGCGCACATATTTATTATTGGTTTTATTCAAAATTATCTTCTCTGAGAAACGTTTCATAATATTTGTGTGTAGCCGAGTGGGCCGAAGCGTCTAGAACACACCCATACATTATGAGTTTAATTATCGTAAGGAGTAGGGAGATTTCAAATAGTGTCAGGATAATAATTTTCCGGAAATGTTTGCACTTAAATCCAATCTTGATCCATTAATTTGAGATCAATCCGGTCTTTGTCTAACATTATGTAATATTGTTGTTGCAAAGTAAACTAATCAAATTGCTCATGCGTCTCTGTACCATATTTAGGTGAAATCAATTTACGACGAGAACATTGACGTGGTAAAGTCACCATCAGTACAAAACACTGTGGGGTATGTGAAGTCTCCCATCATTGTTTAAAACCAAATGACCCTACTCTACACTACTCTAGTGACCGAGATATAATATCTTACAAGAAATGTAGTTTGATCAATAATAAAAAGTAAATAAAAAAATGATATTGGCATTCCATAATGGAATTCTGATACCAACCCTGGTGTTTTTAGTGAGGAATTGAAATTTGCAGAGGAAAGACGAAAGTATAATGGTCAGTAAAATGTGGTAAAAGAAAGCGAGGCTAGCGGTTCACAATGGAGTAACCATGATGGTTGGCAGTAAGAATTGGAACTTGTAGACAAATTACGATAGTATACTTAATGCAGTACAAATTATGAGATCCCTCATGCATGTGTGCGTCAAAACCATTTACAACCAAATGACGAATGTGAAGATCTGAAAAGGATGCGAGGCTAATGTAAGTCTAATGAACAAGATCAAGAAAGGGACGCTTGGAAGGTTTGGATATTTTCAGCAAAAAAGCGGAGAACGGAACATAAAAGAGATTGGAGACGCCCAAGAAAAACATGGCACGATCAAGGGAATCAAATATTGAAACCCAGGCATATAAAGAATCGGAATACTAGAAGAACATGTATGAGATGGTGTATGAATTTAAAATAAGCCAAGAGTATGTTTCAAGGAGAAATATTTACATGGTTGGATAGTGAATTAGTTAGCCGATCTGTAACAGAAACCTTTTTGAATCAGATATTGATTGCTCATCAATTGATTGATCAACCCGCTGTTATTATTATATTAATACTGTCAGTGATTCAGAAATTGTTTCCGGCAGTACACGCGATTGTTAAATCTGGGCGAGTACTAAGAACTAAGAGCCAAAGTTCATTTCCACCATGACCTGCATTATTGAGCGCTAAGTGGTCTTACGCTTGGCCTTAGGACAAAAAGTGGTCGTCTTATGGCATACTTCAAAGTTTAGAACTAGGGTCGCATACGAGTATGCTTGAAGATCAAAGGTATATTATTATGATGAATACAAATTTAAAATAACTATTATGAATGAATTAGTTGAGGTGGTACAGTTAGTACCACGTTACTGCCGGATAGAGTAGAGGTCACCTCAGTTACAGCATAATCTTTTTTTTCCATCTCATATTATTCTTTTTTACGGTTTTAAAGTTTATTTTGTAGAATTCTATTTTAATATTTAGGTTTTTTAATTTTATTTCAACAACAATTATTGTCATTTTAAATTAAAAAAAACAATTTTCAGTTAAAAGTTCTGCTAGGTAATTATTTTTACGCGTGACAGCTGTTTCGTATTCGCATTATCAAACAGTTTGATAATGCCTTCAGAAGGCGAAACAGCTGTCACGCGTAAAAATAATTACCTAGCAGAACTTTTAACTAAAATTGTTTTTTTAAATTAAAAATTATAATAATTATTGTTTAAATAAAATTAAAAAACCTAAAAATTAAAATGGAATTCTGCAAAATAAACTTTAAAACCGTAAAAAAAAAAAGAATAGTATGAGATGGAAAAAAAGATTATGCTGTAACTGAGGTGACCGCTACTCTATCCGGCAGTAATGTAGTACTATCTGTACCACCTCAACCAATTAATTCATAATAGTTATTTTTAATTTGTATTCATCATAATAATATACCTTTGATCTTCAATCATATTTTTTTATTATTTAATTTTTAAAATTTTCATATTATTCATATTTTTTCAATAATTAATATCACAAAAAAGCGTTAAGGCTCGGCTCCCAAAATGGTGTAAACGTCATTTTGTAGCATTCTAATACAAGCAATACTGCACATGATGTATCTGTAAATTCTACATGGGCAGTTAGGAAAATGTCTAAGGTTTCCAGTGAATACAATTTTTAAGCTGTAATCATACTGCAATGTCAGCAAAAGGAATGTTGGAAAACCAACGCAGCTATTTTCGAATGTTTTACCTAAAATTCTAGTATGCATTTCATTAAAATTTAAAAGATCACTGTTTAAAAATTGCATTCACTAGAAACCTTAGACATTTCTCTTACTACTTGTATGAAATTAACAGATAAATCATTTGTGGTACGGCTTGCATTGGAAAGCCAGAAAGTGTGTATTTTGGGTGTGTCAGCACTTAAATTTAAATATTCAAAAAAAAATTATTCTAACGTATAAAATTTCTAAAAAAGGCTTTTATAAGAAAACATTTCGGGAGCGTTTTCATCGCTGAACATACACTAGATACTAGACATAGAAGTGTGTTCTGGGCGTGTATCTGTGTCGGATATACCTCAATCATATCTTACTTTAGGTGAAATTGATCTAAACATTTCTAATATCGATAAACTTTTTACTAAAAGACAATTTTTTTTATTTTATTAAATGATAATATGGTAAAAAAATAAATTGTTTTGGTACATTATTCCCAAGGAGTTTAAATGATGAAAATAAAATTATTTTTATAAAGAAATATAAATTTTAAAAGACAGTATAAAACAAAAGGGAAAAAACAAGTAAATACATTAAAAATAGACTAATAAGAGTAAAGATTTTAAAATACATTTCTTGGTTTATTATTCCCAAGGAGTTAAAAATAAAGTCATTCTGGGAAAATCAATTTCTTTGGCCTGCCTGAGGATTAGGAGTAGAAAGATCTTATCTATGTAAATTGGCGACTACTGGTATCTTTAAACTCGGTATAGTTCACACATCCATTTTCTGTGCAGTGGTTTTCAGCTTTTCATTTAAATTTATATTTGTAAATCTTTATTGATTACGCCAAAGGTATAAAACAACATTTTAATGGAAAAATCATTTGTGAACTCTTTGCATCTTTGTGTGTTTTGAGGCATTGTATAAGAAAGAGAACAATGAATATGGAAAATTACAACATTAAAAACACAACCCGCCCTTTCAGACCTCCTCGCGATCTGAAACTAAAAACCCTTTGTAATTTGAATATGAAAACATCTTTTCATATTTAAATGTAATGCGATTCCCATTTGTAAATTTCATAAATCACACCCCTTGATGTTATATTTAACTGTGTCGGGTTAACGCTAAGTTACCTTTTATTGTATATATTCGCGGTTGCTAATGGCTCTTGGATTCGTTGGTCTTCAAATTACGAATAAAGACAAAACCTCATTAAAAAAGCCGCCCAATTCAAGCACTACTATTTCCGGAAATAATTTATTTTCTATGTTTTGAAACCCAGTTTTCAACCCTAAATTTATTCTCGGTTGTCATTACGACCTCCATGGCAGAGCAGTTACTAATCCGAAAGTCGTAGGATCGATGGCCGGTTGTCGCAAATAAATTTTATTTATTCTAAGTATCGCCCTGGTGAAATACCACCATTCAAAATCGAAACTTTTCTTGAAATGGCAACAACCATTTTTAGTGACTAGATCTGAATAGCCAGGTACTTCCCAACCTTCCTTCCCTTCTCCACTCCCTGCAGCCTCACAACATATCCCTCTTGAGGATACCATAATCCCATTGGCTCTGGACAGCTCGGAACAGTTGATACTCTTGTGGAATATTCATATAAACAAATATAAAACAGGAATAAATAGGTAAGGACCTACATCATCATAATAGCAAAATAATATTACACTTTACAGTTCGTAGGGTGGTTTAATTAAAGTGATAATAAATTAAATATGAAACAAATATCTCACTTCTATTTTTTATTAGAGTCTGAGCCTAACTATCAGACACAACCATGCTCTTGATCTTTTTAATAAAAGCAGCGTTTTTAATCTTTCAGTGACTTTCATAATTTGCAGGCTATTGGCAGTTGAGTTAATGTTTTGAACTCACTAAGTAAAAATCGCACACTTAGTGCGGAATGATATAAAGTGCTAGCAATATTTTAATTATTATTAATGTTATTCAACTGTAGTGTCTAGTTCTTGGTGGCGTAAAAAAATCATATTTTAATTATGTCTACCTTTTGTCATTACAAAAAAGAAAAATTTCTTACCGATTCTATGTACCGTCAAGACCATTTTGTGAAAAACAGATATTTTATATTGAAATCTAGCTTGGTAGTCAGCACATAGGTATTACTAAAAATGTTTTACTTAATATTCATGGAAACAACGAAAAAGGGACAATAAAATTTCAAAGGTCGATGTAATTTGTTTAACAAACACGTTACCTAAGCCGGCATTTCGACGAGAGGATCAGAGCATGTTGGATTGACGCGTTAAGTTTTAATCGTTCGCATTAAAAGCTGCTGGCGATGTAATATCACAAGTTCTTGCTTAATAAAAGAGCCGAAGTATGTGATCGTGGAAATAAAGCATATCAATCATTTCTCCCAGGAGCATGGTGGCTTTCGAAAGGTAAGATTGATATCACAAAATTAGAAAGAAGCTGCCGAGAGTTGACGGGGAAAAAGCGTGATCATACTTTCTTGTTTCCACGTTATATAAGCTTGTTTTTATTGGCAAGCGCTATTTTAATATTTCGACGGAATTCGGCGGAATGAGAAAACATCGTAGAATGTATGCCAATATTAAATAACGCAGGTAAATACTACTTGTTATTAAAGCTGTTCTAGCTACATCTTTTTTATCAATACCTAATTTGGTATAAAAAATTATAGATACCGTAAGTATCGCCCTGTTAAAGATCATCATTCATGATCAAAACGTTGCTTAACATAAATTTAGCCATTTTTGTCGACCAGTTCTGAATACCAAGGTACTTTTCAACCATTTTTTTTCGTCTCTTTTCCTTCCTCTCCTTTCAGTCACACAGCATACCCCAATTGGGGATGCTATAGTCCTACTGGCTCCGGGCAGTTGGGACTGGTGTGTGGTATTCACATAAAAAGTATGTGTGCACACATATTTTTCCTTTTTTATTTTTACTAATGTGTATCTTGATTGAGTTTTTCTATTAAAATGTTTGATGAATGTTTCTGTTTAAATATACTGGTTAGTAGCTGAGTAGACAAACGCGTCGAATTCCCACTCGGGCGTCGTGGATTCAATTCTTCTGCTAAGTCATCCATCATTGCACAAGCAAAATATTTCGCGTATTATTATGCGAGTAGAAGTTTTTCTTTCTTTTTGAACTAAATAAAAATAACTAATAAATAAATTATTAATTTTGGTTTTTGTCGATTGATGTATGTTTGTGTAGATACGTATACTATATAAGATTTATTTAACATGGTGGGTTGTGTATTTAACACTCCGCTCAACGAAGTCGAAATAAAAAACTTTATTATTTATGTCGTAAAAAATGCGTCATTAATGTTTTTTCTAGCCAATATTGTTTTCCACAATGTTTGTATAATTGGGTAAATTATATTGAATTGTAACAACAATATCAGGACTGAATCGTATAGATACTGGCTTATATTATTATTAATGATTAATAGAAGATGAGACTTTTTATTATTTCTAATTTTGAAACTGTTAATTCGTGGTGGAACTCCATTTTAATGATTTTAATAATACTATTTTTTTCACTTTATTCCACTATTTTAAATAAATTTAGTGTCGCACAAACATTCGTTCGACAGACAAGCTGTCACTAGCTGTCACAAACGCGTCGCAGTAGGCTCCTTTCTGAGAAAAAATGCCTTGAGAGGTGTAAAAGTCATTCGGGAGCAAAAAACATATCTCATGGAGTTTCTTTCCATTCATAATTGCCTACAAATGACTTATTATTTCAATTCAATAAATAAAATTATTAAAGGTTTTTCAACTCGATAAAGATGTGAGATGGCGAATGCAGAAATACATAAGTGTGAGAAAGACAACCACGACTAGTGGCGCGATACCCGATTATAACAGTAGCGTGGGAGGTTCATATAGCTGTCTCATCCGTACACACATATTCTTTGAATGGCTACCCAACGGAATACAATACGTTACTAGTAATGTAATGCTAAATTTTTCGTAAGATTTGTAAGAATATCACTTGTCTTGTATTTTATGGAAATAAAGTTAAAAATTTGGTATTATTAAAATCATTAAAATGATAATTGCTAGATTGCACGTGGCTGGTAACACACAGAGGTGATTGATGTATTTAACTGAACGGAATGTAGATACAAGACGGCCATACTATCATAAAGCTTCAATCGATATTTGTGTAACCTATTCAAACAAATATTCATGTTACTGCCTGATTCAAAACTTATTCTTACTATTCGTATTACAAATTATTTACATCTGCATTGCTTTGCTATAATATTCATCTAAAATCGCAAAAGCCCATCCTGGCTATAGTGTTCTAGTGTTTATTTTTTTTAATATTATCATACAATTATGAATTAAAGTTACATTTAGCCATCTGAAAATGCACACATCCCTACGGCGGACAAATGTAGTACGCAAAGCTCATAAAAAATGACGCAGTTCAAATCCTTCAATAATTGGTTTCGTGTTCTTTTTCTCATCGAAAATTTGAAAATATTTCCTGGCGTTGGATCGTACGCTCCTGATATGATAAGTAGCGGGCGTATAATAGCAGCCTAACTCATCAGCGCGAATCATCTCTCTGTATTTTGTAGGAGAATTCGGAAATAAATAATATGGAGCGCGCCGACAAGCATAATGTTAACCATAAAATCGTGATCCATGGGGGTATTGCGGGTATGGCGGGTATAGCGAGTATAACGGGTAGGTCCAGGGCCGCCGTGAGGGGTGCCAATGTCTGAGTATGAAAAACAAAAATCCCACCCTTTTCAAATGAAATATTTTGCTACGCGTACCTACGCTGTTATATATAAAATAAAGTAACTTACTAACTAATCATCACGCCGTTTTACCGCAGGGATAGGCATAAAGGACAGACTGCTATATAACCTTAGAGCAATAATAATATACAAGAGGTATAGCTGTAGATCGATCTGTAGTCAGTTTTTACTAGCTTTTACCTTAAAGTAACTGACTCGGTTGGAAAAGGGCGTGGCTAAGACTGGGGCTACGGTATTTGTATATCCATTCACAGCACATGTCGACACAATGTTTTTGTTTATTCGTAAAGCCACTTTTCACAGTATTTTTATCAATAAAAATATAGCATATAAGCAAATAAACCGTTTAGTTGTGTCAAGTTTAGTGGCATAATAAAAAATGTGGGCAGAGTCCCGCGATGGCCCAGTAGCTTAAGGTCATTGCGTCACTACGTAAAAGCGGGGAATTAATTTTGTTGTCTCTTTCTCTCTTATGGTGTACGATGTAAAAAGCCGGAGAAAGTGTTTTTTCGCAAGTTTGTGTAGGTTGGGTAAAAATAATTAGCTATCCCTCCATATATTGTTACTTCAAGTATATAACTCTTGGCACACACTCCTTGCTTCATTTACATTCATACATCGTCTCATAAATAATCTTCTGTTGTTCTGACTCTTCCTGACCCGATCCAAGTGTTTGATTTACTTGATCGTACCATGTCTTCCTCGGGCGTCCTCAACTTCTTCTTCCGTTCACTTTCGCATCATATATTATTTTCACACTCATTTCTTCGTTCATTCGCTATACATGCCTAAACCATCCCAAATCATTAAATAAAGTATATTTTTTAAATCAATGTAAATGCATCAGGTATTCGTTACTTTGACATCGTCCTAATTTTTTTGCCAATTCTAGGCCCGGTTTAGCTTTTTTATCAAATTGTCTCAGTCGTTAGGCGGGTCATACTGTTATGCTTGTCAATTATAAAATTAGATGCGTGTTTGAAACAACCCAACCTTCCTTCAATGCGTACCAAAATAGACTTTTTAATGCAGCTATGCATTTGATTTATGCAAATACAATTTTAATTAGCCACAACGCGTATTAGCCGCATATTTACTAGAATGAAAAATGCTCCCGTTTTGAGGATATACCAAAATCTGAGTTTTGATAAAAATTAGTTGACTTACGAACGCTGTTTGTATATTTGAAATAATCGTGTGAATATGAGAACTTTCTAATGCACCGCGTTAAAAAAATAACTGTTACAAAATCGGAAATTAACAAGACTATGAATTTGATGCTATCTGGTATAATTAACGTTTAAAAAAGGCACACAGACGAAACAAAACACGTTTTTCTTCGTCTGTTGTTTTATAATGGGTTAAATCAAATCGATTATCAACGCATAGCCTGCGGCGGCCCTGGGTAGGCCAGAATGGTAACGGTGCGGGCTGAAGAACTGCGGCGGCGAATGAGGATATTCAATCCATTGCTGAGTGTTCTAAAGGATTAAGCAGTAATAAAGGTGAGCCATAAGTTCATAACGATGAATTTCTCGAGTCAGAGAGGCGGGCCAATTTCAAAACCTCCGAATTGGCCAGGTTCAGATATTCGTTACGTTGTTATATTCTTGTGGTTTAATGTGCCGTACGTGAGGAGTGAAGGTTGGTTTCGCTATTCGTAAGATATACACCTGGTTGAACGCTCATACTTGAAAGTTATTAAAAAAAGGTAGCTGAAATATTTCATTTTCGGTTGGTTAACAAACTGTTTGAATAAAAATATGAATAGCTATAAATATAAATTAAATTAAATGAAACTGAGTTCATTTTTGTAAATTAATTAATTGATTTTGTTGATATTTTATTACTGAGCAAGTTTACCTCCACCTTTCAAATTGTATGCGATCTTTTCCTCCTCAATTTTCTTAAAAATCACCCCCTGTGTTTTTGTATATATTCGAGATGAGTCGTAAACCTATGTACTATTCTGTTCCTAAAACAAGGCTTCTATTATTTCTACTGTATGTGTGAGAACTGATTTTGTGAATCTGACGTGTCAAACTACAAATAAATTCGATTGCGTCAACAGTTAAAGAGTCTCTTTGTTTAACCCATTATGTTTTTCATACAAACCTAGTACCTAATGCCTAGTTACTGGCTAACTTTTTCAAAAACTCGTTTCATATCAATATCTAAGTCCCCTAAGAACGTTGAGTAATTCGTCTGAATTCATGCTACCAGATGTTTATTATTTTTGGGTGACTTCAAAAGATACTAATATGTTTGTGTTTATATGGACCTTCCACCTAGGACTGTCCGTTACATTTTATATTTAGGTAGGTAATGTAATTTCAGGTAAAACTAATCATTTTTAACCACAACTAACCCTTTTACGCAATATTTTGATGACATATTACAAATAACACAGGCAAGTTTCAAGAATACGTAACCCTTTTATTATCATTTGGAGTCTGGGGTATAATATATTAGTTCTCCAAATAAAAGGTATAATATTTATGATAATACTATTTGTTTCATCCCAGTTTTGTTCGATGTTCAATATCTTCTTTCAGTTTTAAAAATCTTATTGAACCACATATATTTATGTTCCTTTAAATAATAATAAGATGAAGTCTTTACTTACTACCGAGAGTGATAATTTTAGGACGCAAGAGCTAAGCATTCGCTGCTTCAATTTTGCCATATGGCAAAAGTTTTTTTTAATAAGGAAGAAAACTGGAAAGCTATAATTTTCAATACTTGATTATCAATACTTAAGATAGAATACTAGAACTTTGAATTGTTCCTAAATGAATTTCAACTGTGAAACACGAATGATAAAGATCGAATGTTTATTTAATGCAAAGACTTGTTCAAAACTTTCCGTAGTTTCCAACTCTACAACGTAAATGCTAGCTTAAAAATGCAAACACCATGTGCACACATTTCGTATGCACTACTTACTGCTCTAAGGTAAGCTGCTCCTGTGAAATCGAACCATGAAAGGAAATCGAGTTCGTGTCCAAACTGCCCCGATGTAACGAGGGAGCTTGTGGGCCGTGCGAGGCTCATCACAGCCCACTAACTACTAACTACCCACCGGAATCCCGGTATCCAGGTTTCCAGGTATACAGATATCCAGCTACCTTCGCCCACTTATCCCTGTAGACACCGGAAAGCCTCCGCAAGAGTAATGGTGATTTAATTTAAATTACGCTTCATTCACGATGAAACATTCTGATGAAAAAAATTACCTCAGATTTTTCGCCGAAACCCACATTTGTTTCCACCTTGATCTCCCAAACTGTCACAAAAATGCTGCTACTTGAAAATAAATTATATGGCGCTTGTTCTATTTTGAGCCACTGGCCTAGATGATAAGCACGCATCATGATTTATTGCCTTCGCGTTCAAATATTATGAGCTTACCGATTTCCCCGGCAGGAGTAAAGTGAAGAATGTCTTTAAAAATGACAGCTTTGGATAGTTTTTCTTCCGATGTATCTATCGCGCTAGGATTAAATAGTAACTATCAGTCATAAACCGCAACTTTTTAACATTTAAAATCTAGATTTTTAAAACACAATATATTGAAACCATTATTAAAGGAAGCTTTTAAGTTGTAGAAAATAAAAATCAGAATTATCTCAGAATTTGAAATAATTATTTAAACTAAAAATCTTAGATGATTTTTGTACTTGTCGTCTTTATACCTAACATGAAAGATTTACTCGTTTGAGTCGAATAACCGAGAAAATATTTAATATTACCGGGTTAAACTAAAATATCTCTTCGAACAATAACCCTTACGGTAAACTATTTGAATCTCTTCGCCGATGGAATTACATAAATTTATCGAAAGCCATACCCTAAGTATAATAATTTTGATTTATAACGGCGAGATTATTCTTGTTCATTTAAAGTTAATATCAAAGTTAGGTTGAACTTAAAATGTAAATTTATAACAAACCTTGTCAAAATTCTTCGGAAAATCCGAAATATGTCTTATCTCGTTCGTTTTAATTTAGCTATTTACGCTTGAAGAGTTTGCGGTGTGTTAAAATTTATCCCTCGCCTCTTCCCTGCCTGGGAAGCATTTCGGATCCCGGCCTAAGGTCCGCGTTAACGTGATTGAAAATTCTTTTATGATTCCCAAAGGTGGCGTTAGTGGTATTATCTTCCCTCGCCCTTGTTCACAGCCCATCAGTTTGTTAGGGAAGAGACTCTCCGCGACGGGGATGATGGCCTAAAGATATCCGATTTCCACACCTGCTCTTCGTGCTGATTTATTTTTAATATATTCTAGTCCGCTCCCGTCAACAATCTTCACGTCCGCCCCACCCCGTTTCCATCGTGGAACTGTTACTGAACTGAACTGCTAAAATACTTGATGATTTTAAAAACGAATAATCTTTAACCAATGCGGAAAAGAAAACAAAAATCATCAAGCAAGGTTTGGACTGATTATTAGTACTTGTATGTACTTTAATTAACAACTAGGGATGAAGGCTTAATAATCTTGAACCATTTGAATTTAGTAAACGCCTTTCATAATGATGATAGCATATATTTAAACTTACTGCTTTTTATGATTTAATTCTGTATATTTTATTTTTATTTTACACATACATATTATTTATATAAAACATATGATACATGTATTATTATATAGTAACAATAAATTCCATATAAAACATCGACTATATGTAGATGAGTCCCAGTCTTATTGATATCAGACACGTATTATAATTTGATCATTAGCTTAACTAGTTTTGGAACTTACAAACCAATTTCTGATGTTTCCGATGACTCCACTACATCTGTATCCACCCTTCATTGACGTTATCTATTTCTGTCCCAGTGATCTGGTTCTCTCCCTCTTGCACCTGACCTAACAATCTATTCATTACTTTACTCTATACTACCTGTACTCATATTATATATATATATATATATATTTATATATATATATATATATATATATATATATATATAAATATATATATATATATATATATATATATATATATATATATATATATATATATATATATATATATATATATATATATATATATATTTATATATGTACATAGCTACTCTGGCAAAGGCACAGTTGCGTTGGAAATCGAACGGTTTTAACTAATAATTTACTGTCTCATGCAAAGTAATATTTAATGAATATTGACGTGCATTTATTTAATCCATTATTTGTACGTACCTACCTTTCAAATAAGGGTAACAAAATAATGTTGCGAGTCTTGATTAAGAATGCATAGGATTAAATTATGCAATTTAAAGGAGAGAAAATATCTACATGCGCTTTGAACTTTGTAAAATACCGTTAATTTCCGTTGTGTAAATAATGAATCTTTTAACGTACGAGTACATGGATGGATTATTTTAATTCTTCGATACTGTTCTCAAAAACTATTCAAAATTAATCAAATATATCTGTCATTTCACTGTTTTATGAGGGTGATTAATAGAATACTGTATTTTTACCTGAATACTGTACTCACCTATATAATGTTATAAACGAGTCTTTAAAACATATTTTTTTTAAATATGGTTTTTGCTTTATAATTGAATAAGAGTAATAATATTTTTTATTTACAAGCTTCCAAAAGTTGGAATAAACATATATGAAATGAGTAAAAGCCTAACAAAATAAAACTAAACGCTTTTGCCAATTTCAATAATTTTTAAGTGACACCTCTGTGGCATAGGTAAGAGCCTTGTATCGGTAAAGATGCTTAAACAAAGTACAATTCGATCTGGGTATTTTGATAGTCCCAGCAGCGTTCTGCTATTTCTTTGCACAATAATGTCTTTTGTATTTGTACTATGATAAATAATTTAAATAAAAAAAGAGCTTAGACGAGTATTTTCTTCGGTTATAAAATTTTACCATCGAAAAATTTTGTTATTGTGAATTGGCTTGTTATCTGTTATTTAAACGTTTTCACTAGAAAAAAAACCTCCCTACTTAGTTCTGTCTTTAGTACCTACCACTAGTCAAATTAATGGCTCTTTTAAGTCGTGTTTTTAATATTTCCCAAGCAAAATCGAATATTTTACGGGATCAATGGTGTGAATTTAAATATCAGAATAGACAGAGAAAGCCAAATTATTACTTTGACATTGATGATTTGTAAGGAAGTACCTACGAGATATTATTCGCAATGTTGGCGATCTTTGTGTCGGTTTATATAATGACGCTTCCAACTAAATTAATTAATTTCACCGTTTTCCCAGGAAGATTTTCGAACCAGAAATAGCTCAACGATGATGCTTGAATGTACTGGTTTTCGTATTGGTTTTGTAAAAAAACTGTTTTTTAATTGAATTTCTCACTTTTAGTAATTAAATGTAATGACACAAATATCCGTTCCAGGACCTAATAAGGTAGAATTTATTAGAAATTCTATCATTTTTTTTTGACTTTGAAAGAAAAAATATTTTTACGAGCGATAAAAGTTAAATAAACATTTGACCAATAGAAACGAAAATAAAAAGAGCACTAGAAATAACATCAAACCCTTTTGTGGGAACGAGTTTCACATAAGGGTGTATATCTATTCTATGCTTTTGTCTGACATAATAATTCCCCTTCCGAACGTGGAGAAAGGCAAATAACGACATGATATGGGATTCCCCTGTTCCTTCGGAGGTGTCAACTCAAATCGGTACAATTTTATTCAAATCTCTGAACGAGTCACATGATTTGACGCCTTGCAGACAGACACCTTTCAAGTTAACCTGCGTCTGTAATGTTATTCTCCTTTTTATTGGTATGAGCATGATAAATATTTCACTTTTATTTTGAAGTAGGCACGTATTGCATGTACGAGTATTCTGAAATAATTTTGCAGTAACGCTCTTTTGGATTTCACATATTTTTGTATTTTCCGAAGAAATATAATCAAATATTACTTATTTACTTCATATTTTCTAAGAAATGCATGAATTTTTGGTTTAAAAATGTTTATTTAGTTTAAATATCAATGAATGCTACGATTCCGAGGTAAAACAAGTGTCCAGAGTATATTAACTTTTCAGAAACATTTCAGCGCCGCCAATAAAAAAATCCATTTCCATAATGCGACTTCCATATTATTTTAACAGCACTTAACCCTCAGTGTGTTATTTTATATCGCTGGTATCTAAACTAAAGCAGTTCAAAAGTGCGAAGTGTTTTTATTTCAGCCAGAGTTTCACTCTTTCGTGAAGGGAAAATAAAATACTCATCACGCTCTCGTTCGTTCGAGTCTTATTATTCAAATTGAGCCACCTAACGAAAAGCATGTAGAAATGCTTACCTTTCTGAAAATATAATTTTAAATTCAAAACTCGTTAAAGCTAGCTTCCTGTATTATTTAGCAAATTCATGTACTAAAATGAATGTTTGAAGTTGGCTATGCTCTGCTGTTTCAACTTAAACAGCGTGGGTAAAAAATACGTTCGTTTTTTATCGCACGTTTAAATGTAATCCAATTATATAATTTGAGAATAACTTTAACGTTAAAATTATAAATTGAATGTTGTGTTTTTGATGTCCGGAAAGTCATCAAAATAACCTTTTTATAAAAACAAAATATGCGTACAAATTACAAGCTGACATTCAAAAGCAATTTCATCTAAATACATTTGAACCAATCGGAAATATTTTAGAATATGGAAACCACCCACATAATCATCAATTTTTATATCTTTATATGTATATTGAAAAAGACGTTTTCTGAAAATTCTTTATTAAAGATTGTTGAGGAATTTTCAACGGTGTAAAAAAGATAGCAAACAAAAATCTTTAATACGGCTTTTTTCAATTCAATATTTTTACGCCCCGTAAGTGTTTTGAAAATTGTATTGACTTGTAATGCCCGAAACCAGAATTTTGGTCTTCTAAAGAATGAGAAAAATAAACATTTGCCAATTCAAGTTATCCATTTTCCAGCAAAGTGTTAATTTTTTCGTCATCTACGAACATGAAAACCCATTTTTTATAATAAGAATGTCTATTAAATGAAAAAAGTTACTTAAATATGTATCCAACAGAGCAAGCTGCTATCCTAGATAGTGACATGCTTTACATATATCATCAGTTCATCATATCATATAATTAAAGACCTATCTAAATTTTATCAAAAAAACAGTAATTGTTGAAAAACTTACGCGTTATATGAATGATATTTAATCAAACTCCATTTGAACTAAGTCAATCCACTGTAAAATAGTTTTTTTTTTAAGTGAATGTCTCAACTTAATCACTTTCAAACAGACGTCTCACTTAGAGTCACAAGTACTAATGGCTGTTTAGAGCAATCTATCAATCAATCGCGGAAACGAGTGAAGGTTGGATCGAGTAAACACGTGCCCTTTAAGCAGTTTCGCTAAAGCTTCCCGTGAAACCTCCATAGCAAGGGGCAAGTGGCAGGCTCTACGCGCGGCAGAGGCTGGCGCGCTACTGAAAGCCTCGACTACGCGGCGTCGAGGCGCCTGCTGCGCCCGGAGTCAGGCAGAGCCGCTAGCACCGGCTACAATATACTGGCTACCGGCTACGGCTACCGGCTACGATTACTGGCTACGAATAACGGCTACTAGCTGAGTATCAAATATTTCTTTGTAGCAAGTGTCTGATTTAAAAACACAAAATGTTGGAAATAGATTAGCACTCATATAAATAGGTCAATCAAAAAAGGTATGTTGCTGTAGATGGGTCTTTCAAATTACAGCTCGGTATAAGGTTAGTACCTTCAAACTAAAGAATCAAAAAATGAACTAAAACAAAAAAATACAGGAATACTATATATAAAGCGTGAAATATAAAAAAAAATAACGATTTAATCTGTGTGATTTTTTCCAGATTAAGAACGAAAATCTTAACAAAACGCAATTTAAAAAATAAACATCCATATGCCTATAGATTATTCTTGTACAAACAGCAAATTCGTAAAACACTTTAGTACTAAAGAAATAGGACGCAATAACTATGTCAAGATGAGGTTAGCTGTAAAGGTAAGCTGCTAAGTTTTAAGTAGGATAATAGTATTATATACTCGTTCAAATACCCACTCAATAACGACTTATATTATGTCACATACATAGCCATGATATTTAATACATATAAAATCATCATATACAATACTATAATAAAATCAAAATACGTGTCGTAATGTTCCATCTATTTAATATAATTTATAAACTTTACAATAAACATAAATTAGTCTAAGGCAGTGTTTTACAATCTTGTTTGGCTAATCCCCCACTTTTCAAGAATATTTTTGCTATCCCTCCCCCCTCCTCAATAAAGGAAAAAAAATGTGGTACCAACAAATTTTTCTCTGTTCCGTTTCGTGTCAACGTAAAGAACACATTTACACTTTTCTAATATGTTACTACCGATGTATACTTTTTATGTTAACTCTTCAGTATACATAAAGATTACTATTTTGTGTAATCTTTTTTTAAGAAAGACAAACATTCCTGGGTTACGAATAACCTGAAAATATTATAATAAGCGGAATATTTTGCTTGTGCAATGATGGAGGACTGAGCTAGCAGAAGAATTGAACCCGCAACACCCGGGTGGGAATCCGACGCGTTTGTCCACTAACGATACTAACCTGGGTGTAGACATTTTGGAACAAGATTGTGTGCGGTAAAATATTTATTTATGTTTACATTTCAGTATATCAATTATGTATTCATCGGAACAAGCTAAAAATATTATCCGCATTTTTTAGTTTGAAAATTTAATTTTTTCATAATATTTAAACAAATGTGTGTAATTTCTAAGACATAAACTTTATATGGTAAGCTCTAATGCCAACTCAATTCTGCGGTACATAATATTAATTTAATTACAAATGATAGGGTAAAAATCAAAAAAGGACATGTCTTGTCACGAAGTGGATTTTCGTGATATTTTACTTAGGTACCCCCTGATTTTATATTATTGTCAAATACTCAATATTTTATCTATGCTATATATTATTTGCCTCATATAAGAGCAACACTCCAAAAAAACTTTATCACTGGTCAAAATTTTTAAAGGTGGAGACTCTTTTTGGTTTATGGCGCCAGACGGTAGGCTTGTGTTAACTTTTTGCTTCTTTTTTCTGGTTACTCATCAAGTATCTTATAGTCTGAAAGTCTTTTTTTCCTTTAAATAAACCCACAGCTACGATATGAGTTGTACTTTGAACTTACGGCTAAAATACCTAAGCAAACTGACATACTACTCGTCACTATATGTCATACTTTTTATACCAAAAGCATGCCATAAAATATATATGGTACTCTTAAATTATTTTATGATGTCTTTATTTATTATAAAATAGACTTTATGAGATTTTGATATCTTATGATATTTGAGGCAACTTTGAAAATGATTTGTGACCAAATAGATACTAATAAAAGGCCCTTTCTCCAGCTGAAATACGAAATAAAATATTGCTGAAAAGCATTGAGTTAGGTCAAAATTAGGACACACAAGAACACAAAATTGTTCTTTTTCATTTAAAATTTCGACCCAATCAAACGCTGTTTAGCATTTTTTTTTATGTTTCATCATACATTATTTCCAAAGTAGCTGGAATTTTTTTTCCATACATTTCAATTATGAGTGTGTAACACGGTGCAAAATGATTAAAAATATTTTTTTTTTGTAATGTTATTTTCTCTTTGAAAAATGATGAATTTTACACAATTTAGCACACGAATATTGGCATATTATTAAATACCGTTTCAATTCATGAATAATCAAACGCACATGTTGGTAATTACGTTGAAGCACCAATGCTTCAATATAATTCCCAAACACGCGCTAAAATCAGTTAGTGCGTTGTATGGACATGTACACATTCGTTAATTGCTAAATGACAAGGGGTAAAATAAACATGTAATCAATTTCTTATATCGAAAGGAAAATGAGAAGTTTAATTTCTATAATTGAAGCTTTTTATTTCTGAAATAATAATATTTATAGCGCTTTAACTGGTACCTCAAAATCTTATGGAATTAGTAAATAATATAAGTATTTACTTAAGCGTTCCTAGGGGAACTAGGTCGCCAACCGGCTGGGCAAGGTTGTGAGGCGGGTAAAGAAAACAGATTTCCTTTTAGTAATATTGTATTTTTTACCATTGGTTTTTTGAAAATAACTTTTTTACATTGTACATAGCTATAAACGTACCTACAGATTGTTCTCGTTAGTTAAAATTTTCGCAAAACTGCAGAATTCAGGACGTGGTTATATTTTTAATACAGTAATAATATGAATGAAATATTATAAGAAAAGACGAGCAAGTTGAATAATGACCTTATTAATTATGTCACAATAATTTTTGGATAATTTGTATAGCGGCGTTTTTGTGAAAAATCACCTCAAGGAGGCAGTACAAATCTTAATTCCTAGGTTCTATATATTTATTTCATTAAGTACAGAGAGAAAATACAAAAGCATTCTTTACAGGCAGGTCACTTCAGATAAACATAATTATTTTATTTATTTCCAGATTGAGATTCAGTTTTGCACTCAGAGGACATGCTATTGGCAAAATTATAGTTGGTATTTATTTCAATTATTTTTGTTTTTTTATTGTTCGATTTTAGAGCATATAATGGGCTTTCGTAATTTTGTAGTACAGTACACTAGTGTGAAACGTATATGTCTACAGGTGATTCGTCGCTCAATAAGAATCAAATTTTGGTGAAAAGCTTCCTGTGAGCATGGTTGAACTACTCGCACATTAAATTTCACCTGGTCAGCCTACCGAAAATACGTGTTGTTCGATAATAGATAATTTGTTTTGAGGAATACAAGTGCTTGGTTCTGATTTTCAGTCAGCAAATGCTAAGGCTTTCACGGAACAACGATTTCCAAAAATTCTTTAACCTAAAATATATTTAGTTGTGGTTTATAACATCGAAATCATTAAATTTGATAGATCTCATAACCCAAATAACGAGTTTAGTTATTGTTCCCAATCTTCCATGTAGGCAGCTAGTTCAGTGCAAGTGGTAAACAAACATCAAAATACACTCAGCTAATCTGTCCTCCACTCCAAATCTATTCACATGGACGTGATCACTGTAACCAAAACTACTGGAAATTAAAATGATTGCGGAATTATACGTAACAGCCAACCCCGATAGTGCTGCCTACAAACATTCCCACCCATTCAATAGACAGGTGCCTACGTACTTTGTCATATATTATAATACTCTCAGAAATGTGAATAGTACATTCCGTGTTGTAATCCAATAGGTTTCCAAGGGTTTCCAGAAACCTTTTGTTAAATGTCTTCATTAATACATGAAGTAAAGTGTCTTATTAGTCCCACTAAAACAATCGATCAGCGAGCTCTGACGTCATTAATTTTTCACGGCATTATTAATTTTTCTGGAAATATTTTTTAGAAAAGAATTCGAATCAGACAAGACGCCATGTCATTTGTTTAATTTGTTTGATTTGTTCAACAAGCAAAAGAAAATGTCGGAACTCAGGCGAAGCAATTAATAACTTTGTGAAAAGATTACTACCCCTAACTATTGCACATACTAATATCAACTTATGGTAGGAACATAGTTATTATACTGCGGGTCCGGTCCAGAGAGAGGGGTAGTCAGGTGGTCCAGGGAGGGCAGGCGATGGTCTAAGAAAGGCAGAAGTCAAGTTAAATGCGATGTCGAGAGCGAAATGAAGTCAAGGTGGGTGATGCTGGCGGAGGATGCTGTTGATGTCTTTTCTCCTGTTTTAGCGCAATATTCGAATTGCTCAGGAGCGCGCGGCCGGGATGAGAGAGCTTTGTATGGAAGAATTTCGCTCCCTCTCTCCCCGGCCGGCTGACGATTTTGTGGGATCGTTTTAATTAACCCATCCCCTTCTCCAGCTTTCACCTCAACTTAAAATCGTCTCTATCAATTTTATTAATGTCACAATAAAGGTTTTAAAGTACAAGTTACAAATGGCGCCCGGTTTTTGAGAGCTTAATTCTTAATAACTATCTTATTCTAACATTTACATATTTAAATTTATAACAATTGTGTAGTAGGGAGTTAAGTCATCTCACGATGTATTTTATTTGGCCGTGTGATTGACCCGGCTCCCGTGATAAGGTCAGACAGATTAATTTCTCCCGCTTAAGTCGGCCCGAGATTCGTGGGGCCAGGCTGTGATTGGTCGGCTTTAGACAACCCGCTTTTGCTGTACTTCCCGGCTTAGTCTAGCGGCTCCAGCCCTACGGGCTAATTTCTTTGTGTAATTGTGACCCAAAATGCCGGGAGAGAAATATGCATTTAAATTATTGGTGAGCTAATATGAAAATTTTTTATAAATAATATTAAAAAAAATCTTAAATGTAACTTAACAGGTACACATTGTCGTAGGCACTGCCATCGTGGCTCTCGCGTCCGACTCACACACATTTATAATTGTCGCGGCACAATACGTCCGACACACCTTTGTAACAGTAATTGTCAACCAATTACTGTTATAATAAATATACAATACCCTGGGTATATTTACAACTCCCCGGGAAATTGTTGACCAGGATTTCACCCTCACTTACGAATGTCGAACATTGATTGCATCGGTAATAAAGTATTTCGAGCTGTCCTTCGCTTAAAATATTCGACTGATTCGAGCATGCAACGAAAAGTTCTTGGTGATGTATAGATACAGAGCTGGTTAGACGACACTTAGCGTTCGGTGCTAAATACTGAATGCGTCGATCAAATGTGGCGGAGGTTGAAATCCCTACGACCTCAATCGCGAACATAAGTCAAAAAACCAGTAGATAAATGACAGTATCACAATATATCATGTTATATTTCACAATTCCTTCGTTGAAATCATTTTTCAATCTTATACACAATTTTCAATTACTTTATGTACGTTTTTGCATTGATCCGGATAGTATTAACCCTACCGATTTAAATAGTATGCCAAACAATTAATCATCTTTATTGAGGAAGAGAATATGGGGCAGCTGAAATTCCCCGTAATAATTTGTCGTATTATGGACATGTGTAGACGCCTTATAGAATACAATGATAACAATTTCTTTAAAGAAAAAATGCTTTGTCTACGTTTAATATTTTGTGATTAATTCGAAATTATTTTTCATTAGAAGAGCAATATTTTAAATTGAAAATAAATACTGCCTAGCTACCTCGAATAAAAAAATAAAAAATAACATTTACTTTGTGAACCAACTATACTTTCCTTTCGATTCGGTCACGTGTCTAATGATGCCGCAGAAAACAAACACTTACTTTCTAGTAAAGATTTTATAACATAATCGGCCAAATTATGTTTTATATTTGGGTAAGTAATTGAATGTTCCCACACAAATGTTATGCGTTTGCATGTGTCGTTACATTACCGTACCTTTAAGTTCATGCGCAAGGATGATAATAAACATATTTCGTATTAAAATGTACACAGTAGGCAATACACCACTTCCCTCCACCGCGCTGGTTAAGAGCTTACAACTAATTATACCACTTATCAAATAATGAAGATGACAATTTAATTATTCAATGACCCAGCTTAAAAATAATGTCAAGTCTACGTTGACATTAGTTTTGATATATGATATATAAATAGTAATGTGATGATACTGATAATGCTCTTTGAAGTTTTAATGAATATAATGTTCACTTTCTTACTCAATTGCAAGAATTTGTATATTATCGTCACGTAGGGTTGACTCCATTGTCAATTTTTTAAAGTAGTTTTTTTTTACTTTTAATTTTGCACGCCTAATTGTGATCTGAATAAATTATTTTTATTTCAAAACGGGAATTCTGCTTTCTAAGCAGAAAAAAAGTCAAAATGGCACAGCTCTTTCTGCCTTTTCTAACATGTGAATACCGCACTAGTCTCAACCGCTTCCAACTGTCCAAATCCTCTGAGGCTATGGCATCCTCGATTGGGGTATCTTGTGAGGCTGAAGGGGGTGGGGAATAGAGGAAGTTGTCACCAACACGGCTAAAGTAATTTCAAGTATTGTTTCGTTTCTGAATAATGGTCTTTCACCATAGCGATACTGAGAGTATCTACTAAACTGGGACGTACCGCAAGTATACTATATATTCTTTTTATGTTGAATAAATGTGAAATAATACAGAATATTTGAAAAAAACGTTATTTGCGCCCGCTGGAATTTGAACCCACGACCTATGGATTAGCAGTCGAGAATCTTAACCACGGAGGTAGTTAAATTTCCTTAGAATTTATAGGTCAATACAAACTAATTTCAGTTTGCGACATGATTTCTATCATGAGCTAAATAGGTTTGAAACACTATTTAACTGTCAAACAATATAATTTAATGTTGTTTGATCCATACATTTTTAATAACTAAAACTTTCGTAAAGCGAATGATGAAACTCGATCGAAAAATTTGATTTATTAAAATTTGTAACTGTTTTTTAAGTCGGAACCAAAGCTCCAAACCGCTCTGCTACGGAGCAAGCTCTGATTTCTATTCAAATTGGGAAATCAATCTTCAAAGGTGAGTGATGATCACGGAAATATTCATGATTGTCATCATGGTTAATTTCACCTTTCAGTAAGTACCATTTTATGTGCTGAAATATCCGGTTTATTTTTCAAGCCTTTCACGAGCAGGAAAGCGATGATTATTTTTGGTTAACATTTTTTTTATGGCATCTTATGGATGCTGTGTGTAGGGTCTTTTCGAGGAATGAAAGGAGTGAGCCAGGATCCTTGAAAATAACCATATTGTAGGAGGGGGGAAACACAGAGGCCAGTAAATCATTCCATAGCCGAGCTGTTGAACACAATAATGAATCATAGAAGTGACTCGTTCTCATGTGACAAATGTCAACCAGGTATAAATGTTGGGCGAGCATTATTCACTGAAGCATTATTCACTGAAGAATGCTCCATAATAACTGCTCCAGTTAGTTTAACGATTGATTTTATGAAGCCACCTATCGCATATGTGATTACTTCACCAATTTCATGGACACATCTAGGAGAATCCGAATTTTGAAAATAGACAGCTGACCATGGGAATGGTCAGCTGTCAATGGCATCAAACCGTATTCGCAGCAGAACCAATCTGCTCACCTATAATATCAGACTTTTCTCTTCAGCCTCTCGTTTGGCCTCTGAAGTTAATGGGTATAAACCTCTTCGCCAGGTACCTAGTGGTCGGATGATCCTAGAGGCATTGCGACATCAAGATAATCAACAATCAACAGATTCGATCGGTGAGTCTGGACATCAGCTACCCTTTTCTAAACCAGGTGCTCCAGTTACTACAAACAAACTCGGCAGGAGATCGTCAACAGTTTTGCTCAAATGTTTGAATAGCTCGAATGTGTCTGATTTCCTGAGGTTCGGTGAGTGGTATAAACACACGAAGAATATTGCCGTACTGCAAAAATGACTACCACACATTACGTCGTATCTGGATTTTTCCATATTCAACAGTCGTACACAGTTGACGTTAGCTCAGCTCGAGTAGTCCAGTTATAAGGCATCTAGAAGCTCGGCTATCTGTGTTTCTGAGAGAAAAAAAAGGTTGGAGCATTATGAGTATAACGATGGGTGGAAACATTGTATTTTTACGAAAACATGTCTGCTTACTTTCAAATGTTAAATACCAATCCAAAACGTTCTGAATAATGTTCTGAAATAATTTTGAGTATTCGCAGAAATGCCATAAGTATCTACGAGGCATAAAAAAAGTCTAGAATATTAAATTCTAACCCAAGTTAACACTCTTTCAGTTTTTAATGTTGTGATACATGAGCACAACGCACGTCCAAATAAAAAAAATAACATTTTCTATTTACTCATCTGTATATTTAAATAATCTACATATTGGAACACCGTTATCTAATGAACTGAATATACTTCAAGCGAATAATTTGCAAAAAATAGGACCCGCAAATAAAATATCGAAATGATCATTTATCGAAACACACAGTAAATACCTATTGAAATGCCATATTAGCGTGATTCTGTTGTTTTTTATGGTCTTATGAAATTTTATGTTATTTGTTAAATCCTTCCTTTTTCCAATAATATTGTATGTTAAATCATCAAATGCTTTTTCTCTTAAAAAGTTTTTTTTTTCATCGTATTGTCCTTCCGACAAAGAGTAAAACTGAAACAGTTGGAATAAACTGTATATTCCAGCTCATTGAGGTAAAAACAATTATACTACAAATGAATTCTGAAATTTTATTAAAACAACCAAAATACGCTGACGAATAAAATGAGCTGTTGTTGTTTTGTACATACAGTATATAATATTATATTGCCTGATGAATCCACGGTTCTTTTCGAAGCTGGTTGGCATATAAGTTTAAAAACTAATGTGCACACATTAATTGTGTTTTATTTATATATTTAATAATGTTTCAGTTTTGATGATACGTACTACTTTTCAAAGTATTACAGAAACACCTTTTACAGCCTTTGTTTTGCTCGGGCCTTAAACAGTGCTAAATATTATCCAAGCGGGTGGAGGATGTGCTGTGCGTCGGTAGAGATTTGAAATTTTTTTGGGGAGCTACTGAGAAGAATTTGGAACGGGTGGCATTCAATATTATACACATCTATATTGAAAGGGTGGCTGGGGTTACGAGGGAAAAAAGAATTGTATCTATATTTTGCGCAGGGTCCATAACGAGTAACTATGCAAAATATGGTTGAGATCGATCAAAGGGTGTTACGTTGTATAATATAATATACGTATAATAACGATAACAGACACTCTCATAGGGAGTATTATTTGAATAAGAATATCATGGCAGAACGAAGGAGATGGAGTATGGCGACGTTGGAAAGCCTTGTTTTCTTAGTTCTGGGCACTAAACAAAACTTAAGTCATTTCAAAGAACGTTTGATCCACGAATGGGCATTTTAGACGAACAAATTTTAAATACACTTTTAAAAATTCGAATTATCGAAGAGGTATGTATGTTCCATAAAACTTAGGATTTACAAATTCTTTAGAAAAAGTATCAGTGAAAAAAGTTATTTTCTACAAGTTTTTGATTGAATTGAATACAATCAAATACACCTCACAATCTTAAATTGCGAATCAAAGAAAAGGAAATATGATTGAGGACAGTTAATATGTGGACACTTAAAACATTAATATTTACAAATTCTTTAGAAAAAGTATGAATAGTGAAAAAAGTTATTTTCTACAAGCGCGATCATAGTAAACAGGTTTATTTTTTGATCAGCAGTATTGAATTGAATACAACTTCAAATCAACACCAAATACACCTCACAATCTTATATTGCGGAATGAAATTCAGGCTCCTTATTTGTGATTTTTATATTGAACCCGGGTCTTACCCCTGAACGAAACACTTTACTAAAACCTTTATATTTGTTCCTTATTAGACTGTTAACCCGTTGTTAACTGGTATTGATACTGAATCAAATATCCATCAACATACCCACAATATACATCAACGACTTGATTAAAATTCCGCTCTATAATAGTTGATTGCGGGAAGCACTATTATTTCACCAAATGATGCTCCCATGACAGGTTATTAGAGAAGTGGTTGATTTCAATCTAGAATCTAGATTATCTAGAGTTCTAGAGCATGATAAGCAAACATTTTCATACTACAGTGCTGCCATATTTACAGATATTAAATATCACGTTTTGATAAATAGCAACTACTTTCCCACTGAGCCTCGACGAGCTACATAAATTCATATAATAGTGTTCGGGTCACTCATTCAAAAACCCTTCCCCTCGGTTAAGTGACCATTTTTTAAATGGGATTAACCGGGTTCAATGGGTTAAGATGCTGTAATTTTACCTTAGAGTGTGCATTTTTTTTTGCTGTCCGCAAATGCAAAAAAAACATTGCGAAATTTAATCATCTATGCGTTTTCAATAACAAAATTTAGACAAAAATGCGCAACAACAGATGTACACTACAGTTCAGAATATTTTTTTATACTAAGTATACATTCAAATATATTATAGCAGGTAAGGGCTTTCACGTCCTCCAGACAACGCGTATAGGGTTCTCAAGTTCTCCTACCCTTCTCCTGGTTTGGCTGTATTATAGAATCTACGTACATTAAAAATATATATGTATTTGGCCAGACAATTTGTGTTCATGAAAAATATTTTAAAATATTATAGAAATCCAAATGAAAACAACACTTGCAAACCAGATTCTGCACCACAGTTTTCACAACCTTCAGGTGGATACTGTCGGATTGAATGTTGGCAAACAAAAGTGTGACAGGAAGAATAAGAGCCATCGATTTAGAAGTCCCAAAGAAAACAGAGATTCTTTGGTCTCAGTGGAATAAAGTAAAACTCTAGTGTTATGGTGGGGTCGCAAGTTGAAAGTTGATAAAAAATAAAATATGCACTTTCTCGATCTTCTAGTTTTGGATTATGTTGTTCAGTTCTTTTAACTGAATGTCACATCATTATTCTTTATACCTGAATAATACCACATTTATGAATATTTACTGAAGTTGAAATATGGTAACTACTACTGGTACTAACACCTGAATAATACCACATTTATGAATATTTACTGAAGTTGAAATATGGTTACTACTACTGGTACTAACACCTGAATAATACCACATTTATGAATATTTACTGAAGTTGAAATATGGTAACTACTACTGGTACTAACACCTGAATAATACCACATTTATGAATATTTACTGAAGTTGAAATATGGTAACTACTACTGGTACTAACACCTGAAAAATACCGCATTTATGAATATTTACTGAAGTTGAAATTTGGTTACTACTACTGGTACTAACACCTGAATAATACCACATTTATGAATATTTATTGAAGTTGAAATATCTTTACAAAAATTTTAATATCACTTTGCGAAATTTCATATTAACAACTGCCATGGTTCAGCAAATACGGTCAAATGACTATTAACTCTGTCCATATATTCACAGTATTCAATATGTCACAAATGGCAAGTAATAACATACCTTAACATTATAACATGTAAGATAAACATAAAACGAGAATATGGCTAATTTATATGGCGCCATTTATGTGAAACTTTATCTCACGGGCGCTTTAGATTCATCTTACAGTAATTTTCACCGGTTTGTATTGCTATCCAAATTCGCCTTACTAACGTTTACATAGTCTTTCAACCATAATTTTAGTTGAATTATCAGGGTTATTTCAGTTCCCACTAAAATAGTGCTCGACTTTTATTCCTTTCATTATTTATCCATTTCCTCGTACATTAAATAATACGTATTTATTTATTATTGCGTAATTACATTTACGTTTTACTGAAAATGCTCCATATGTTTCACTAAAAGTCCGATCACGAATGAAATTTGTCTGTTTAAATTCAGTATCTTAAACCATTTAGAAAAGCCTTCAATAAACTTATTTTTAAATTTCATCACTCTTTTCAGAATCATTAAAAAACGTGCAGAAACATCGTATATTTTCGTCTACATTTCACATAGCAAAATACTGACGCGGTACCTTCGAAATGCCACTCGAATATGAAAAAAGCATTCAGGTGACACAAAAACACAAAACGGAAACAATTTTTTCCCGTTTCGCCGCTCGCTATGCGGCAGGTTTGGGGATGGGGTTCCTAACTGCGATACAATTTCATTACATGGGAGGAACAATTTATGGGAGGGATTCATGATTTATGATTGACACGAGCTGTCAGCGGCGGGACTAACGAGTGTTGTGATACGGACCGAATATAGTAAGTAGAATCATCCCCCTGAAAGGTCGCTTATTATGATGGCCTGTAGGTACTGCTTCACACCACAATAGACAGACCTTCAACATCATTATGTCAGTGAATGAACCCTGACAACTGGCTTCATAATAATCAATATTTAATTTGAGGTTCATTAAACTCGCAAATTTTCGTTGCATTTTGTGATTACGGAAGCTTTGACAATTCATTGAATTTATGTAAACCCAACATATATTTGATAATTCCTCAGTTGTGGTAAATAAAAACTTTTTTTTTTTTTTTTCATAATGTGGGTGCTACCAGTTTAGGTGTAGACAGAATCACTGATGTTTGAAAAAATCATAGATAAATTAGAAGTAAAGAAATAAGTTAAAGAAAAATATTTGAGAAATCATTGTTTATGTAAATTTGCTCTGCATGAAAATCTAGCCGGCAAACTCCAGTAAAAACCATTTACTATTTGCTATGTTACGGCCAACAAATGAATATTGTGTATTTATTCAATACACCATTGAAAATATTTAGGGAAATTCTTATTTTCACAAAGTAGCATGTCATACAAAACTGATGAACTACAGGCATACTTATTATTCCAGGAATATTTATATTTAGCACAAGTGCTGGCCATTTATAGAAAAGGTTTTAAAACTGGGACACCACGTGGCGTATGTTATTGCACAAGAAATTTAAAATGAAGCCGAATGACTGTTACCATATTACTGAACGCTGAAATCACATTGTTTACGCACACGACGCTGTTATTCCTGTTTATCAAATTGTGGTTCAGGCGGGCTTCGGTAGTTCTATTGCGGTAGTTGGGATTTCAATATTTGTCCCATGTCTCAATCTGCAAATTTACTGGCAAATTAAACAAACAGCTTACGGAGAGCATATCACTGCACAAACATTAGGTACTTGAAAGTACATGGATGTATTTTAACTAGCCACTTCCAAATTACTTCCATAGCCTTCACGTAACATACTACGACATAACTCAAATCTGGACCCAGAAGTCACGGGTTCATGAAACGTAAAATTTGAAATAAATGTGTTTTAAAGTAATTCAAGTAGGCAAACAAAAAAAAAATATATATATATATTTAATCCAAACCTAGAACGCCTCAGCACAGGATCCTTTAGTGATGAAGACTTATGACTTACGCCTTATGATTTATCTTTTTGTACTTTATAGTTGATTATTATGTAAATAAATAAATATTTTTAGGCACAGCGGTTATCTTCCACGTTATTTATCTATTGGCGCATTCTGAGTAAGTTTGAAACATTAACAAAGACAATCAAAAATTTATAGCGCGAAATTCAATATTCACTTGGTGCATTGTTATCGTAATATAGTAAACAATAAGATATTTTCGGTTAAATTCATATCCTTCTACTGCCGAAACACCCCCTTCCCTTACATGCAATTTCCTATTATACTTATTATCCAATTGGTAAAATTAATACCAGATCTACCCACCAGAAGGAAGGTGAGATTGAATATAAATAATGAATGATCTAATTATATTCAGGTTAACAATAGTTTTATATACATTTTAAATATATATTATTTTTAAACCACTTTATTGTTATACTAATAATGATAATAATTATTAATTCGGCAATTTTCATAGTGCCGTTTTTTTTTTTTTTTTTTTTTTAAAGAATGACAGTCATTCCTGGGTTACGAATAACCTGAAAATATTTGAAAAACTTCTACTACCATCGTAATAAGCGGAAAATGTTTCTTGTGCAATGATGGAGGACTTGAGCTAGCAGATGAATTGAACCCAAAACGCCCGGGTTATCTGTACATATACATTTGTCAATTCGAAATATAAAACAATATGTAGAATTATATTTTCCTGAGAGAAAAAAAAAATTAATTATAATGTCAGGCCACAACGTGTTTGCTTCCTTTGAACATTTAATTTTTTAAATCACATTGAAGTTTGTTTCATGAAACTTCTATTGTAGCGAGAACAGTTCAAAGGAATGTACGAGTATGTGATATACGGTATGGGGTACATACTTGTTTTGGCATCTTAGGTACTGACGTGAGCAGTTAAAATAGTTATTCGATGTTAATTGAACTGTAATGCTACCCACGTGAACTAGTATCTCCGCTTTTACAAGAATAGTTTCAGCGATAATTTCAACATTAATGATAGATGGGCAAATTTATTATTTTTTTTACTGTATTCTCGTGGACAGTTTATCCGATTATACAAATTTAATAAAACCGTAAAGCTTTCATCTACTTGAACTCTATTGTCTGTATTGACGAGAACAGTAAAAACAATTATATAATATTGACAACTCTAACCTACTGGAGATCTCGCAAGCGGTAGTAAGTATTGCTTAAAGTGCACTTAAAAAAAGGAGACGGCAATGTCTGTAGAGTATATTTTAAAGTTAATATCCCGCTCCCCGAAGGCGAAGGCGTGTTCTGACGCATGACGAACCTCTGTGAAAAGGAGCGTCACCTAGCTGCGTGCATTATTTGACTGGAAATTGAAAATTTTCAGGAACCGTTTCAGTACTGCCTGAAACTCGTAAAAATAGCGAAGCGTACAATACGAAAAATCGTAAAAATATGTATTATGTAAATTACTAGCACACTTGAAACAGTTCGCCCGCTTTTGTATCGTTAGGGTGGGAGGCAGTTTGAATAACGCTTTAACAAAAATACAAGAAGCACCGGTGGAATATTCATTCGATAACATAATTTCACTCTCCGATTTTGTGAACCTATGTACAATTTTCCTCAGAAATCAAATGGAAAAAAAAACTCCTTTTTTTCCATGAAACAGATGTTTTCGTGTGCGCAAGAATATGAAATTGATATAGTTGAATTCAGTTCATTTATTTCATGTACTAAAAAGACCATTGAAATATAAATCTAAGAGCATATGATCCTGCAAACTTATTTTCACAACTGATGCGATTTCGGCCTTCAATTGTTTTAACTTACATATTTTTTAATGCATATTTATTTCACAGTAAAATATGTAGTTATTTTTCTTCTTCATATTTTTGAACCTGGTATTTTAATTGAACCATTTTGGTATTTGCGGCTAGGAAAACTAAAGTAGGAGAATGGTACTCTTTAAAATACGAACAAAATGCGTTAAAAAATAATAGTTACTGTTAAGTTTTTGATTTACAAACTTTCGTGACCGAAATTATAAACGGTTATAAATGTATTTCGCATAATATATGAAATTATAGTTCGAAAAGACATCTTCGCACTTAAATAAAGTTTTATGTTTCAAATACACCTATCTAATGTCTCCAGTCCTACCATTTTCACTAAAGCTTTTTGAAAGTATTAATGACGGTTTTTAAAAAAGCAATTCAAAATACCAAAACCTTATTTTTAACTTTCCGGGACCTAACGAGAGAGATGTTAAATCTAATTTGACCAAAAAAGGATTAGTACTGTTTTAAACCTGTCGATTTTTCTCTCTTAAAAATCCAAGACCTCTTTTTCTTATAGATTTTCAAATTATTATATTTTCAGCTCGTTTTTCTGTTCGTTAAGTAATATCACCCGCAATAAAAAGCCAATTGGATCACTGAATACCGCACAAGCTCTCGGTAATATTTTTTCTCTGATTTAAACTTAAAATTGGCTGATTTGTCCTCATTTTGCAAATTCTCTAAATTCAAGGATTTCAGATAAAGTTGATTTTAAAAGAGATAAATTTACAAATGTGAGAATTTTTGCTGTTATATTTCATCCACCATAAATCTTTTTTCATAGTTAGTGTTTAAATAAAACAGATTTTTTAATTACTCTTAATAATAAAGTTGACAGTCTTGTAATTATGGCTAGAAATTGAATGGCAATAATTATCATATTTCGTAGAAAAAGGATCTGTACAATTTTCCGTTAAAAGTATTTTTAATTCCCAGAAGTTAGTGCTAGACTTCGCCTGAGTTTCAATACTAATTTTTTCAGTAGATTTTTTTCTATTTCATAGAAACAATATGGTGTACGTTTTTTTTCTACAGTTGTATCGCTTTTTTACAGCTCTTTCTGTTTTTAACAGATTTCTTCTTTATAGGATATAAATTATCGCTACGTAGTACAAATGCTTAAAAATATTTTAATGAACACCATCGTAAAAAAAGTAATCGACATTAAAACTCAACTTTAACGACAGTTTCACTGAGTGTGCTAGTTGATCCGAAGAATATGAAATTGACATTAGTCTATCCATCATCTCCGCCCTTAAGGCGCTTTATTTGAAAATTATTAATGACCATCTAAACGTGTTTAGACTGTCAAACATCATATTCCTTAGATTCTGAAAAACTACCCCCAGTCAGAACCGTCAGTGCGCAGTATCATAATGAGGTACATTGATACAACATGCCTTATTTTCAATGATAAATAGTGTACAACCCACCGGAATAAATTCAACAAGACGCTTGTTAAATCAACATACATTATTTTATTTATCAAAGAAAAAAATATTCCACCTTATCATGACATATTCTCTGGGAGAAGATATTCACCTGTTGTTCATGTTGCCCATGCTATTAAGTTCTAAAAATGTAACGAATTAGCTGAACTTTCTTAGACCCGTTAACAACATGGCGGTTTGAGACACTTGATTTCTTGAAGTCGAACAGCTGTAAAATTTATAACACCCGTTGCAACTATCTCGGAAGTGCAACTTCTAGTGGGGAAACTTGTAAATCGTCAGGAATAAGGAATGACTGCTGAGTTTGGTTTGAGAATACTACAAACTGAGAGGGGTGAGGTTAAAATCTAACAACTTCTCGAACGGCATCAACATGATAATACCGCTGGGAAGAAAATGTGCTACTTATAAGAAAATTTATTGCTCGATGGCACTAAAATTTTAATCTTGATTACCGAAGATGTTTTCGATCTGAGCGAAACTTTTCCAGAAAACCGATGAGATATTGTTCGGAAATTCATAAAATCGTGGAATTTGTTACATTTCGTAATAATGCAGACGGACGGAATGCAATCGATTAAACAATATTATCAACTTATCACGAAGTTGTATAACTATGCCATTAACCTTGTATCCACCAGACTGACGAGCCCCTGATAATCGATGAAAACCAAAATAATATGTCGATGTAATCACATTGAAACAATAATTTTGTTGGTTTTAACCTTTTAATTTATTTGGCTAAAATCTCGAAATATAGGCTTTGCCTGATCGAAAGATTGAAATCAAATATGAATGATTCCCAAACGAAGAATATTGAACGTGGTATGCATGTTTGATATTGTTCCCAATATAAAAAAAAATATATATCGGAAAGATTCTACCTGAAGATGAAACTGTGAAATACGAATGATATTTCTTTCTCGAGAACATTTTTCGTCGATAAATGGCATGATTGAAAGCTAAAACTCGACAGAAACGTCATAAAAACGTCTGCAAAACTAGAGAAAAAATGCTGAATAAAATAAACGATTCAAAAAAAACATTCCCATAACGTAAAAGCGATCTCACATAACTGAACGAATTGAGTTGGCAGAAATTTTATTGTAATATCAACAACTTGTTTCTGAAATTTACAAACTTTCAATTTTCCCACTTTATCGGAAAAAATGGATGAAAGCTGTATTTTCAGAATGATTTGTAAATTTTTGTATTTCCAACCCTTGTGTACCGGGCCTTTCATGAGGTAGATCAACAGATTTATTTTACCCTTAAGGCCTCCGAGAATTTGACGATATAGGTCCGGTTGTGGTTGTTTCTTCAGCTAAAGTCCTACAAAAAGTTTTAATATTTGAAAGGACTTGATCGCTGTTCACGTGATCATAAATTATTCATTTTTGTTGAAGCCTTCAAGCGAGTTGAGTATTGGTTTCAGGTTGATTTTATTTCTTATGAAGATTTGCTAGCGAGCTTCGTTCTAAGCATTGATCGTGTTCCGGTCACGCGATGAGTGTTGCTGTCAAAATAAATAACCCTTTAAATATGTACAGCATTCAAAGTGTATTCTTAGCAAAGAGCTGACCATTTTAAAATATCTAGTGAAATTATATGTGTTCCCACTTCTTGCATTTAATTCATTTTGTATTAAATGATTAGGTACATCGCTGTGTGGGTTTCATGATAAAGAAATAAAAGGGCAAAGAAATCTACCTGGAGATTTTTTGACATAGTTGACAACTTAGAACATTTAAATTAAACGCAGCCTGGGCCGTCGCTGTAGATTTTGTGCATTCGGTATAAATAAACCATGGACAATAACCAAAACAAGAACCATTCGTGGTTACTAGTTTATCCTTGTACGAGTGTGTACAGCAATTGTATATATTATGCATGCATCAAATAACACTGATCATATTACGTACGTACGTTAGACAAAGCAACTTAGAGCAAACACATTGGAAAAATAGTTATAAACGAGATTGTAATTAACTAATGACATTACCATCCCACCATTTCTCCACAGGGGCCGACCGAGAGAACGGAACACCATCCAGCTCTGCCTTGGCCCAAACCCCTTGATTTATTCACATTCATACATACTCCGTTATTCCTAACTCTTGACACTACCCGTTAACACTTGACACTACCCGACTCAACTATTTGTTTCACTCAATCGTTATATGGCTTCCTCGGGCATTCCAGAATTCTTCTTCCCTCCCGACTTTCAAAACAATATTGTTACCAATGTAAATTTAAATAACAAGTCTTTGTAAAAGCGATGAAAGTGTACACATCAGGATTAAATTTAAATCTGGTGACATCTCGATGACAAATATCCATTTATCATTTTCTTTTCCGAGTAAACAAATCAAACGAGAAATAATATTTTCTTTACTAATGCTAATTTCTTACGATGAAGTTCAACAGAAATTTTATATTTAAAAAATGTTTTGAATGCAAAACAGCTAAAATTGTGAAAGGGAATATTGTAAGAAACAAGTTTTTTAATTTAATTATGTGAGAATAAGGCCAAATTAATCTGATTATATTTAGTGGAAGATAATATTTTACCACTCTCTAAGATTCAATTTGATGGCAAATAAAAGTTTTTTCCAAAGCAACCTAAGTTGTCAGTAGTTTGAATAGTGTAAATGTGAGACGACCTCCGGGGTAGCGTGATAAGCTCCTCTGAAACCCAGAAGGCGAATTTTTTAAACACGGCGTGACCAAAAAAACATAATTTTCATTTGAATGATTCATAGATCACAATAGATTTTTAATAAATTAATTCATAATACAATAACACCTCGTTCTATGGTAATCCAGCATTATGCAGCTGACTCCGTTTTACCTGGAAAAGCGACAACCATTCTGAATCGTAACGTTGTCTTTGCGTGAAATGGTTTTGTCATGTAAATTGACCAGTTCTAAATAGCCAATAATTTCCCAAACTTTCTCTTTCCACTTTGATTTCTCTTTTACACTTTCTTCAACCTCATAATTCAGCTTCTTCCGAATTCGGATATCATATTTTGACTTGCTCCGGGCAGTTTGAGTTCTCGTGCGGTATCACATTAAAAACCTGACAAATATATCCACCTTCTATCACATAATGTGACTATTTTAAAGTATTATATTGAAAGAGCCATATATATCACACCATGTGTGACACACCTTTTGAAAAATCCCGAAAAAGCGACTTTCCTGAATATATCCCCCGGGAGTTATTTGGCTGAAAAATGTATTCCTGAAAAAATACGATTGGCGCACAACCGTATCCTGGCTTGGAAAAATTGTGTCGTAAAAGATAGAATGATTGGCATAAATTACAATGATTTGTCATGTGAACAAAGGTACGATCCTTTTCATTCGGTATGTGATTGTCAGACCTTTGAGATTCGTACAAAATAATTGCCTGGGATATCGTTTAACTAACCGTAGGCCATCTTTGTGAAAACTGGAATTTTACGTTATTAATTGTAATTTTGTACAAATACATTTTGTGAGCAGTATATTTTAACATTTGAAGAAATATTTTTTGTTGAAAAAAAAAATCCTTCTGAAATTTTCTCTTGGTAAGGTAGTTAATCAGTAACTGTTCTGAGTATCGATCTCGATCCGTTCAACTACTGGCCAAACGCCCTACCCAGCGGATTATTGATTACCTTACCTGTTGAATATAAATTTAGAGTGTCTGCAGAAATTACTCCCGGAATTTTTCAGGTTTCATCCAAGGTGAAGAATGGGGAAATTATATAGACTTATCTGAGATATGATGTCTGTTCTTGAGAGAAAACAAGTTTCATGGTGGTTCCTATGTGTATGTAAGATGCTAATAAAACATTTTCTTTAACCCATAAAAATGACATATTTATTTGTACACAAAACTCGTAAACCTCATTTTCTGATTACAGTCGCAATGATTTCATAAACAGTTTATGTAAGGAATGTGCAACTATTATGTTACCACAAATGTGCTTATTACAAAAACCTTTTGATGACTTATTAATGATTTAGTTACTCTGTAATGATTTTCATTGAATCAAGGTAAAGCCACGTTTTTTTCTTATATCCTCTTTTTATTCTTCTATAATTGATCTAATAATGTATGTTCTTTTTCTTTCAAACTTTTTTGCGCGTAATTCTGAGAAACCTTCAACAACATTTGGATTTCTTTACCGCTGTAAAATACACCTTATGGTTTATATTTATGAATAAAAAACATATTCAAAATCACTTCGTCTGAAATGCATAATTTTGACGTCAATATTATATTATTATTTATAGTTAGTGTAATTATTATTAATTTAACATTATATTATTAAATGTTTTGACGTCAATATTATATATTATTGATTGATGACAGTATTTTATTAGGATAGATTAATAAACGTGAAAACTAAATTTATAATACATACGAACTCTCATATGTATATTAAACTGACATGAACAAGAGCTACTTCCCAACTTCGCGGTTCTTCATTATTATGGTGTCAAACTAAATCTGTGAGTTAGATAAAACGGTACTTAACTACCTTCCCGTATATTGTGAACACCTGTTTCAAGAATGAAAATTAAAATATACCAACACTAACAAGTTCCACGCAAAAAAAGAATTTTTTAAACTAAACGCAACTCTTCAACTTCACCAGGAACGTAGTCACCCCATTTCTTGGTATATTTTATCAAAAAAATGTATATTTATAAAACGTCATTAAAAATTGTTACGGACAGGGAAACGGTTGAGGGTCTAAAACCAGCTTCAAAATCAGCCCAGAGAAACCTAAAATTGAACATTCCACGAAATTCGATTTAAATTCGATGGGAGTTTGCAATGAAACACGCTGCGATTGGATTGAGTAATTTTTCCCCTTTACTTCAAAGCTCGATTAAAAAATCCACAAACGAATTCAGCTCTCCAGTATTTATTACTTACATATTTTTAGTTATACACTGTGATTATAAAATGTTGATTTGATGAACGAGTGGTTGATTCCGAATATCTAATAAATTTGAATACTTATTCTCTTGCTTCAAGAATAGAGGCGTGCATTGTTGATAATATGACAAATACTTTAAGAGCTGGTATGTATACTTTTAAAAAGTAAATACAACCAAACGTGCTGTAAGGTTGTGTGTTTTTTAGGCACAAAAGAGGGGTCTTTTATTTGACATTTTACACACGGATAACCACAAACCTTCAGGGCACATTCTTCTTCGTATCTACACAGTGCTCTTGTGGCTGACCATATTTTCATTCGACCGTGTTTCTGGGTTAATAGAGACTGCTGTTTTGTAGTAGAGATTTAATATATTAAAAATTACTATAAGTACCACTACGAATTTTGCCAGATTTGTTGATTAACTGTTTTTAAAATTTGTGATAAAAATCAAGATAATATTTTAAATGCAGAAAAACAAACTTTTTTATTTTTATTTAATGTCTCTTTTTACATTAGAGCAGCATAAAAAATATTATTAAGGAGTTCATTAGAAATATTACTTTCATAATAAACCAGACCTTTTATTTCTTTTACGTAAGTAAATCAAAAGATATCTTCTGTTTTTTTTAATGAATGGGGATGAAATGACTAACAGTAGGTTACGGTCGAGACTTTGGCGCTTGGGAATAATCATGCGATAAACACATCGCCGGCGTGTGTAGCCGTATTTCTTACGACGCGCACGAGCGCGCAGTGCATCATATTGTTTTTATTCAAGCCAGTGGAAATATGTAATGTGTACTCCATTAGTAACGTCCCACCACGTCGTATATATTTCACAGAACAGGACACAGCATCGTACAAATACAGAATAGTACACAAAACGTACACGGGTACAGAGAGGAACAATAAGTTATGCCTATTTACAGAAAGTCACGTACAAAATGAATTGTTGCCACGGCATCAAATAATGTCAGCCGGTCCGGTGCTTAAGCGCGGAGTGTAAACCTGCCCCCATTTTATTAAATATTGTAACCTTTTTTTAACAATTAGAACCGTAATAGTTTCAACGTATTTTTATTAGAATTTATTAAAAAAGGGAATGGCAAAGAGAAATTTTAATTTCATGGTTTCCTTACTTAACGAATTGATTTAAAACTTCCTTTTGATGTAAACTAAGAAACATTTGAATGAACCAAGAGGTTTTTCTTCGTCAAATTTCAAATATAAATTGATTTCTACAGAATGTTTTCCAATACGAAGCTGGGAATAAAAAAATATTTAAAAATAATGATTGGGTGCTGTATTCCCTTTGGTTAATGGCGGGTTTTATTATACAGCTAGTACAATAACGTAAACGTATCATTTATCAAAACGATTTTCATTTCATATCAGCGAATGTTGTGAGATTTTATCGGGGTAAATTCACATCCACGGGTTTTTGGGCCAGAAATATTGCCGGGAAAACTGGAAAGAACAATAATTTTTCATTCTGCATTGAAATTGACTAATCCTGTGGGTTTAAAAATTCGAATGGTAAAACATTTTTACATTCAAATCATGTCGCCTAAAAATAATCTCTCGACAACTTATCAATTATTATTATTATTAACCTTATAAATGAAATCATCATACTAAGATACTATATTTATTAGACCGTTCTTAATACCGACTGATGAAAATAATGATATCGTTATTGTGATAATAATACAAATAAAATTTAAAACCAGAAGGGTTAAAACATAATGCATTGCGTGGTAAATATAATTTTGATTTGATCTAAAATTTTAGTAGAAGAAGATATGAGGTTGGTTGCCCCAGGTTTAGCTGGGTAAAACAAATGTAGAAGTTTTGGTACAAGTGACTGAAATAATGGAATAGTTGCGATGGACCAACACCACTAAACAAGTACAAGATAGGGACGCCTGAAGGCGTTTTACCAAAACTAAGATTAGGAGATAGTAGCGATGATGATGAAAAAAATGGTACTTTCTAGTTAGGTTTCTTTATGCTCACATAATGAGTGATGGTCAAGTCACGAAATTACGTTAAAAATCAAAAAAAATAAAAGCTCATATGTACATCGACCGTCGAAGTATACATGACCCTACATCTTTGATCGACGGAGGTTTTACACCTCAAGAATTGAAGTAAAATAAATCATTTGAAAATGAAAAACGACAAGGATAACAACATTCTCCGCTCCTTAATACATCTCACGGAATTGGGATGTCTCGATAAGGATCAACATTCAGACAAAGGATATTGCTCCCAAACCGGATATTGATCCCCACTCGTGAAGGATGAGCCCTAGTAGAATATATCGGAAGTGACACTTAAGCCGTTTCTTATGTGCTGCGAGTCTAGATTATTTGTTTATTGTTGCTACTGTACGTCGTTTGCTGGGTGTCAAATAATGAAAAATACAATGAAACATCTATCTTTGTTATATTCCCGTGCCACACGCATTCAACTTTATTTTTAAAATACACGATTCAGATCAAAATAGCTATTTTCTTACCAGTAAACTAAAGAGTTAATAAAACAGTCGTCGGTCTTATTTGGTCAAACAATTTCGATTATGGGCAGCTTGCCGATGCTTGTAAATAAGCCCTGAAAGACAGCGAATCTATGATGATGCTTTTCGCAATTTGATGTGCCAAATAAACGGCTAATGCTAAGGTTACGAAGATAATGTACTACAACTAACTGATGCAATAATTACTTTTTGATATTATCTTTCTTTATGTAGATGCAAAATAGCTTTTAAATATTTTTAGCCGAACGTTACACTACAATAAGTGTAACGTTAACTCCTGGGAGTAAATTACTCAGTAATATTGCATATTTGCACGTGTTTTCTATTGCGTACTTTCTTATTGAAATAAATGAAATGAATGAGCTGTCTTCTTTTTAAAAGAGCGTTTCCTTCAAATGCTAACCATAAGATAAAATAAATAAAAATACTAGATATGAGCTTTAGGTATTTAATCTACATATTATGTAGATAATTATTATTTCTAAAACCCACGGTGTTAAGTTGAATTTTATTAAACAGACCGTTTTAATTTAATTTGTGATTGAAATATTCTCAGTACAGACTTTTGTATACTTTCTCGAAAATGTGTTGAAAAAAAAATTACTTTCCATGTTTTCGAAAAAATCATAATTATTTGTGCTGTTTGTTCCCGAAAAAAAAAATCAAATCGAAGCTTTTGATAGTTTGGCCTCAGGAGACAAAGTATATTTAAAGAGTATTTCCAACAAAAAAATGTCACTTCATGCCCCCAATTAAGCTCCATTATATATATTTTTAACAGTGTTTATTATGGGCTTGTCATATTTGTTTAGCATTAGAGGATTATCGTACAGTACTTATCTACTAGCTATTAATAAGCTCATTAGGCTAAGTGAATTTTACGGATTTAAATATCACGATTGATAAACATCAGTAAAGTATGGGATATTCAAGATGCATTAATAAGTGGACAGGATGTATGCACCCGTTTTATCTTTACAAGATAATAAAGAGATTTCCGCATAAAACCCGAACACTTTTAAAAATAATAGAAATTGTACAATGTCGTTTTACTCTCGCACCCGTATAGTCATATTCGAGCGGGGGCAGGTGAAAACTAAATTAAAGGTACAGCGGTATTTTCAGAACAAAGAAGAGAAGGACACAAATCACTACCGCAAAAATTAGCGATTTTCGTTTACACTTTCGTGACTTATTCTTTCTGAATTAGTTGTAAGATAAACATTGTTTAATACAGGAACTAAAACCCATTATTTGTTTAATTTTATTTGATTTATAGTCCGATTAGTAGTCGAGAGGTCTAAAGCGTCCGGTTCACACAATACCTCGCTGGTTCAGGTCATAGCTAAGTTTCAGATCATTGCACAAGATTAAAAAACCACTCATAGTGATGGTATTTGATGAAATTCAAATATGGTCAGATTATTTTTAATGTTCGTCAATCTTTTATTTAAACTTTTTTTTACTTGAGTCAGTATTGCGTGACTGAAGGCGATTGTCTATAACATCTTATTCTTCAAGGTGTTCTGGTATTCCATCTCTGCTTGTTGTAGTCTTAGGTTGAGCCTGTCCAGAGTCAATCTCAATTTGCCTCGCCTTCTCAACCAGAATGGATATTTATTTTAGTACCTCGCGAACCTCCGGCCGCGGAGTTAGTCTAAAAGTGTGATGAAAAAAAGCTTTGCAAATAACACACGACGCATTTAATATGTGAAAAAGGTTTGAATCATAGAAAATGCATTAAACAGGTTGATTGAAAACAATATTAATAAAGAAAAAGAAGCGTAACAAATTAGAACCCAAGAAAAATACGAGAACATAGATAAATTGTGTTCCTGGAGATACATAATACAGTAAAATAGTCTTAGATCATGCATGAAATTGAATAAGGCATAGGTATGGGCTCTGATAATTTTTTTGCTGACTAAGATAAGCTGGCTTATAAAGGTGGCATATACATTATAATGGCATTATTGATTACACTGAAACATGAGAAGATTAACGAAATTTTGTTTTCAAAACAATATCTTAAAAAATATATCCTAAAAGGCCTTGAATTTAAAGTACATCTTTAGTTAAATAAGTCTGAAATCAAATCATGAAAATATTCATGATAGTTGTAAATTGCAGAATGTACAGGCGATTATTAATTTTGATGGCTCTGTGAATTTAGAACAAAATTAAACTTTATGATCTCGATATGAAATGTAATAATATTGAATACGATTAAGCTATTGACGAATCTTTACTGTCAAACATACCAACCATTTCTGTAGTATGTCTACAAAACAGTTTGCATATCAGTTTTGTAAACATCTTAAATGTATTTCAATAAAAAATATATTTTCAGTACATTTTTGTCTAATTAATGACAACGACCTGAACTAAAACGAATCTTACATCCCATTACGCAAGACGAAATGGCCGTTTGGGATTATTTTTAGTCTAAGCTCGAATGCATTAGAGCTTTATTACTTTTATTTGTATTTTGTGAAATTAATGAAAATATAAACATTTATGGTATAATACTACCGAGAAGAATAATTTTAATTACAATTTTATAATATTTACGGAAAATTCATGGTATGGCGCATTTAAAAAACTGTTTTCATATTCCTATTTGTAATTCAACCAATATCAATAACATTCAAATAACATGATGTAGAAAAAGACACAGCAAATAAAAATTGATTTAAGTTGCGACCGAGGCACAAACTCGGGATCTTTACTTTTTCCGAGAAGGACGTTCTAATATTTTTCTATTTCATTATTTTAATGTTATTTATATTGTTTGAACAATATGAATATCCCACTAAAGTGCGAAAGCTTAATAAATAAATTTAGAAAAAAATATATGCATGCTCATTTATATTTATTCCTGTTTAAAAAATCTTTAAAACCTTGTAAAAATTAATAAATAATATTGATAACAGCTTTAGTAATTTGTTCTGTTTGAAACAAATATTTTTAAGAACTTTTATACCACGGTCAATATAAGTAGGGTTTTTAGAAATATATTTTTTCCCTAAGTAAACTCGTGAATTTAAATTCAATAGTCACGTAAAAGTATTTTTCCATCCACATGAGGTAACGAAGTAAGGTGCATAGCGCCGTTCTATTGGTATAAGGAACAAGAATTAGAGTCAGTAACTTTAAATGATTCATCACTTAATGACAAATAAGAATCTAGAAAAGGAAAAAAAAAAAAACTCGGTTAATATCCACAGCGTTGTTTTCAATAGATTTTTTATTAACGTTACGTTTTCACCAAAGAATTGTTTAACATTCAATATTGACAATAAAACACCACTGTCCCTCTCGTGATGCCATATCACCTTGAACAGAAGGCGTTAAGTTGTTTTGTAAAAATTAACGTACAGTATAGTAAGTACTCCACCGAGTAATATAAAACTGTGAAACTAAACTAGGAAGCTTTCAAACAAGCTTTATTTATAGAAATCAGATTGAAGCACGAAGAATAAAAAAGATAACATCAGTACGATGTTATCTTTTTTCATTGCTCTTTTCAACAGATAAAACAGTATTTTCTCACTTTATTTTTCGGACGGGAAGAATATTCCACGAGAATTGAAATGATTTCCTCGCTGACAGTCACAACATTATTGGAAAACGATCCATCTGTCTTTATTTGTTTTAACTTTTACTAAAATTTCAAAAGTTTATAGGATGTGTAAAATCATCCGTCATTATTTTTCAGCAAAACATGCTGAAATTTAAACATGGCACAGGTTTGTTGTAGCAACATAAGGATATTAACATGACAGCTGAAAAATTTTTAACAAGTTAACAACCTAATTGTCATTTTTGCTAGAAAAGCATTAGTTTTTTTAAACGATAACCACTTAAAAATTACAAAAACTTATTATTGTTCATGTTTTTATCATTTCCTCGTAATAAGTAAAACAAGAAATAAAATACAATAAGACACAAAAAGTTATCGAGTGTATTTCTTTTTTGTCATTCCGTCAAGATTAAACCTGTGTAAAGAGGTGCTATTGCGAGAAAGTTTATAAAAGTCCTCAGAACTGGGAGTAATTAAAATGATTTCTGTGGAAATACATCAGACGAACCCTTACAACTCTCTTCAACCAACGTAACTATAATCCAAAAGTTTGCTTCAATAAATGTATAATAAATATTTCAATTATTTTAAGACGGTAGCACAAACTCTGAAATCAATTTAAATACAGTACTTATTTAAGTCTAAATGGCAAGTCCCGAACGACCGAAAGGAATTACACCTCATTGGCAAATACGAACTGTATTACATATCTCCAAAGCTCTTAATTGAATTTCGTTCCCCGACATAATTGAACTGATTATTATCGGGGCGTTATTGTTATTAAAATCACATTGTATTCATAGCCAAGAAGTAAATTGTAAATAAAATGGATGAGATGGAACTACAATGGGAGAAGTATTAGAATATTTTCCCGGCCCACCATAAATAACTGGTATAATGATGGTTTGTCCCAAGTTTACCTTCGCCGACCGAAACACAAGCCAAGAGGAGATAACAAAGCGCTAATTCCAGGAACCTTCCGCGCGGCCATTTAAGAATAATACCGACACATTCTAATCATTTTGATTTAGTGCTTCGAACGCCTATTTTACCTAATACTCCTACGTATGGCCTGACAATTTTATTACTAATACAAACTTTACACTGAAATAATCTATAATCTGGATCTAATCCAAACATTAAATTTTTTAATACGAGGCTGGTGCTTTTTTGTAACACCTCACAAGAGCGCCCCTGTCTGTATGGTGTACATATAGGGTAAGTATATCGTCGCTGGAAAGGCAAAAGGGCTTGAGCGACACTTTCGTAGGAAATAAATGAAATAGTATGTAGTTTTGATCAGTTTTTTTTTCTGCATAGAAAGCTCTGACTCTTGTTTGATTCTAAAGACTTTTAGTTACTCTTTTGGGATTTTTTAGCTTTTTGTCGTTTCAGTTGACTCAGTACTAAAATTTGATTGTAAAAACAAACAAAAAACTTTAAAGTTCTCTGGTGTAAATTTCCCAAAATGGCGCTTCTAGCCATTATGCCTTTCCGGTGACGATATCACCACCTGGCTGGGCAACGCTATAAGGCGGGTCAAGGAAGGGATTTCGTTAATGCGGACCTTGAAGAGGCGCGTATTCAATGAAAAATAAATGATATATGGTAGCTCATTTCACATACAAGTCGACTTACGAAAATATGTCGAAGAAACGTCCCATTCTTACGAAGCCGACACCAAACTGTGAACGGGTATTCCGCTCGCGTCTGTCAGAAGATCAATGATTCTAGCTCCTTCGAGTAGGCTCCATTAATATACCCATAGAACAGACTCAGTATACCTGCCTTGCGTCTGTACATAAGCATGGGCGCCCCCAGAAAATTTTCTGGGGGGGGCAAATATATTTTTAGTAATATTTTTATGTAGTTTTAATTTACTGAAGCGTATTTGTATGGGAAAGTAATTTAAAATAAAAGTAATATTATTTGACTATTTTCAAATAATTCAGGGGTGAAAAGTGCCCCCCCACTTTCCCCCCTCTCCCCTTGCGGGCGCCCATTAGTGATGGCCGTACATTAGGAGATGGCAATCGGTCTGTTCATAATAGTTTGTCAATCAGACGATTCACCCTCCTTCGCTTATGCAAACCAAATAAATTACGGTTTATTTATATAAACCGTAATTTTTTGGTTCTACGTTGCCAGTTTTGTATATTTTTTATATAATTTGATTATAATCAACACCAGTCACTGTATATTCACTGTTGGATGAAGTCTTCATGTTGATTTCACTCTCCTTGGTTTAATGCGTTGTGCTGCAACGTTTTTTTACCCGACTTGAGTATCTCGTCTATCCACAATCCTGCAGGCCGTTGAGTCCCCTGGTCCTCTGGTCCTCTTTGGTCACTCAATAATAAGATTACTTTTGTCGTCCAAGCGACGTGCCTTGCCCATTAATGCCATAAGTTAATTTAAGGGTAAACAACTATATCGGTTTATTTTACATTCGCATTAAATTTAGAACAACTCAAATACTTTGTACACATAAATAGACTGAAAAAGTTGATAGTAATCATCTTCACCGAAAAGTCCAGTGTATTTATTGATATACTAAATCTAGTCAACGTTCAAAAAATGTCTACAGTTTTTTTGGTATCAAAAAGTATTATCAACACGTTTCTTAGAGTTGGCAGGTCAAACCACGAAGAAAATTAGATCCCTTTAACATTTGGCAAACTTGCGTTAGCATCGCAGACCAAAGATAGGATAGACATGAATTATTAAAGCAAATCCTTCTTCCCAATTTGTACGGACGGTGTTAAACGAGCTGGTGCCAAGTAGGGTCGACCGCGTGTTAAAAAATAATGGCTACCAGGATTATTTTGACTCGCGGCTCGGAAGTATCGGGAAATGTTCACGGAATATGAGACTTTTCTTCGTGTTATGGGCAATCAACTAGGTATAAATGTAAATATAAAGAAAAATATATTAATTTTATAACACGTTGGGCAGTTTAGTATTATTGAACTTAATTTCCAGTGTTGTTCATTTAACATAACCATTGATATTGCTCAATCCGTGAAGGAATAAACCTATGAGACTAGGTAAAAAGGTTAAGTCTAGTAAAAAAAATATTTATGCAAATATATCGAGCTTCTAGATGGGGTTAAAGGCTAACATAAATATATGCTTGATTTTCAGTGAAGGAAGAGAATGAAAAACAATATTTAATGGTTTGTGCCTAGTTATAAAAAAGTCTTCTGTACTATGAGATCTGATATACTATTTGAGTAAAAACTTTTACTGTGAAAATGTGCTTTCGAACTGAGGGATGCATGTTTTTACCAACAATCGCTTTTACACCCCTCTTCTATATCTCATAATCCCATTTCCTTCAGCCTAATTTACAGTTATTTTGTAAAAAGCTATTATAATGGGCGGCTGCTTCGTCTCGACACTTAACTCTGCTTTTCATTAGCACTATTCTATCACTAAGCTGTAGAAAGGAGGCAGCACCCCGTTTACAGCACCTATTCTACCGATAATTGCAGATTCACAATAGATAAATCCATAATTCTGCCCAAGTTAATAATAAAAAAAATGTGGAAGAACTTTACTCATCGCCGGTGGCTCTTGTGAATGTCGAGTATATTAGAAGGCTTTGATTGAAAAATACGACATTATTGATGATATATTATTGTAGCCAAATTTCTTTTTTCAAATTAGTAATGATTTTTTTTCTTTTTTCTAACAATTACCACTCAAATCCAGGGATTTTTCTTGTCCTACGGGTGTGTACCCACCTATTTTTCTCCTTACCAATGATATATTTCCAAGTTTTAGAATTGATGAATAATTATTAGACAAATAATGCAATTCCTTTGTATGCTGTAAAATGCTAAGGCTGTTGTAAAAACACTGAAAAAAACAGTGTTTTTCTTCGAAGTTAATTTTTTGTGTTTTTTTATTAAAAGTTTATAACTTATATTAATACATTTTTTTTTTCAGGACGAGGAAACTAAATATAAGTAGTAAGGCGTTCTCCCACTGGATACTCGTGAACATATCAGGTAACAATTTTGTGTTATAAATGATTGTAAACAAACAAAAAAACACTTTTGAACTTCACGATCCCAATAAGTCCCCGACAGTACGCAATTGATTTCCTTTGTTTAATTCGAATTCAATTCGAAAATCATCAATAAGCTTAGAGATTGGGAGTCGGAATTTCGGGGAGCTTTGGAGTTGTAACAATGGGAGCTCGCACTGCTAAACATTTAAGAAGAAAAGCGACCTGGCCAAGAAAGTATCAGGTTATTTTGTAATTACATTGAAATAGAAAACTTAGTACTTAGTTTTTAGTGACAGCCACGTGTGAAGAGATCTTTAGAGCCTTTCCCACTTCACGTCAGAGAATCGTCACTCTAGTGATTAAATCACCTTAAAATACACACTTTTTGGCATTCTAATATAAGCAATTCTGCAAACAATTTATCTATTAATTCTATATGTAAAGTTATAAAAATGTCTAATGTTTCCAGTTAATACAATTCTGAACAAGCAATCTTTTAAATTCTTTATGAAATGCATATTAATGGTATTAGGTAAAACGTTCGAAAATGCTTTCGCTGGTTTTCGAACTGCGCCTTAGATATTCGTATGTTTTTCATAAAATTTAAAAGGTGACAGAATTTTTTTTTATTCACTAGAAACCTTTTCATTTTAGAAGACATTTTCCTAACCACCCGTATAGAAGTAAACAATAAATCATTTGTAGTACTGCTTGTATTAGAATGCTACAAAGTTAAGTTTAGCGCTATTTTTTAATGCTGAGGCGATATTTTTTTGAATTTCAATTGGGCACCCTCTTAACATGTTACTGTATGGAAGAACATATAGATTTAAAAATAAATCTAAATCGTTCTGAGGTCGTCCCCGGAAAAAAAATTGTAAGTTAATACCTATTATATGTATACATAGTTGTACAAAAAAAAATGTATTTGAATAGTTTTAGAAAAAAAACAAACAATATTAAGTTTTGAAGACAGCGAAATTGATTATTTTTGTATGGGAAAATGTCAGTTCAACAAATTCAAACCGCAAAGCACATTGTCAAAGAATCTCCACTCCCCAGTCTCTCTGGGACACATGAACGGTGCACGATCCAACGCTTAATACTGTTGAAGAACTAAAAATCTCAACGTGCAGTAGCCACGTCACTTCTACAGCTATAAGAAGAAGAAGTAAAAAAGAAATCAGTTTAGTATGAAGTAGCAAACTCCACGGTGCTTGAAGCTCTGTGTGTGTGGCCGGGAGTGCGCCGGAATCGAGCGTCAGGTTGGCCCGAGCGAGCCGCGCCGACACAATTTACTGTGTGGAAATTAGCGCGGCTCCTGCATACTAATCAGCACCACGGACTGGATGACCTATTTAATGTCTGATAAAGAAAATACCAATAGAATATGATCATCAATATATGAATACAAAAACATCAACGTGCAGAAAAGCGAACGACAAATACGGTTCTATCGCGTTCTTTACATATTATGAAGAAATTCAGTTTTTTATTTTTGTTTTATAATATTCACTTCCTGCCTTAAATTAAGTTAGATTTTGGCGCCCAGGTTTTTATGGGCCCTGATTTGAAGTAATAAAAGAGTTTCATACGATTTCGAATCAAATAACTTCACAATAATTGTGAATCACTCGCAATGACACTGCAAACGGAAGAATGAATTCAGGGGCGTTTTGATTGGTTGGGTTATTGATTATTTTTCAAAATCAAATTATCAATTATTGTACATCTTATAAATTCAGAATCGTCGTTAGTTGTTCTATCTGATTTTGTTTGATGATCACAATGTTTTTCACTGTAGCGCCTTAGGAAAGGTTCAGAAAAGCAGTGTTACAATACAGAAAAATATTTTTTCAAACTTAATTTTGCAACCGTACCCGGAATATAGGTAAGATAGAGGATATTTTTAAATTGATTGCGATGTGGTATTTATTACATACAATTTAATTTCTTGTAAATATTTTATGGAACCTATAGTCAATTCTGAACAAAACAGATTCCGTTCTTTGCAAACCATTCAAAACGTAGTATAATTAAAGGGCATTGTTGGAACCCATTGCAACTTGCATTTTCTAGAATTTCTATTTGATGTTATTAATCTTTTGTTCCATAGTAAACTTGAGAAAATAAGACTTATTTGTCTGAGAACAATGAGGCAATATGAGATTTAATTAAGCTTCCGATAGATTACATTTTTTACAAACAAAACTTTGTGCTACCATTCTCCGAATAACTCAAAGAAAAGAATTATTTGCATATTTTCTACAATTTGGTTTACCTAGGATTAAACTTGCCCAGAGCTAAAATAACTCATTCGAAATATTTGTAATTATTACGACAGTACGTTTGTACGTGTATGATTTAAAAATTTTCAACACGGTTTTAAGTCACCACACGCTGAAGCTGCTTTATGAATACAAACTTGATATATATCTTGTACAAGTATTATGTAGCTTACACACAGAAAACTCAGAAAAAAACTTTTATTTTTAAATTATTATATTAATCTAAGCCTCTGATAGAAATAAAAATAAATTTGAAAGTGTAAGAGTATTTCAAAGATACTCAGTATGATAGCATGCTACAAAAAATCACCCTATAATAACCTTCCTTTCAATCATAAAAGTTTATCTCCACTTTAGCAGTTAAATGTATATTTCAGCCACTGTAAACCATCGGATTTGAGAGGCTGTGATAGGTGATACGCTAGAGTTAATTATAAAGTTTTCATACAAATCAACGGCAGAAAAAGGGAAAATCTTTACAAGCACGGCCGAAAGTTCCGAAAGCCGTGGCAAGTTTTGTAATATTCAAAGTTCTGTGATAATTATCGTTTCCTTGAATCATTAATAATCTTTGTTCCAAGTGTATGGGAATTAGCTATAATTAAGATATAATTATTAACAAAATATACCATTTACAGTTAAAAATCGTCTTCGTCCGGGTTTCAACAGCATTTTTCTTAAATAACAAGTGAAAAAAATTGAACAATTAAAATGTCGCCATATCTATTTTTTATAGTTAAACGTATATTATAAAACTCCATACGTCATAATTAAAATGTGTACATGCTTAGAATAGCTGCGCTGATCTAAAAAACATAAGCAGGAAAACCTACGCAATTGTTACTAAGCCAGAGCATACGCCTATCGTTCGTAAGTTTTTAGTGGGACATACCGATTTTCTTCTTCGTGGTTTTTTAACTCCACATTATTAGTAGTTGATGAGTAGATTTAACGACCTGTGATTATTTATTTTAAATTTATTTACTATTTCTCTCATACATCTATAATAATTAGGTATTAATAATTATTATTATAGCCTGTCTTTTGTTAGAGAACTTAACTTACAGCAGATTGAACCCCGATGCTTGCGAGCAAACCGGATGTTTTTCACCATGAACCGGCCAATATTAGGACCAACACATTACCAAAAAAAATCATTTTTAAATAACCAACCGGCTAGGGAATAAACCTTGGCGTCACGTGCTCATTATTTTGGTAAGAATTAGAATTACCAACTCTGATGTGTTTTTCAGTCGTTTGTTTCAAGCTTTGAATTCAATATGATAAATAAAGGTTGCGCAAAATTTAATTCTAAATTTAGTGTAGAAAACAAAGCACTTACAATAAAGAATACTTACTCTTCAAAACCTGGGTAGACAAAACAATTTACTATTAAATACCCTCGTCACGGTCACTTCTATCCACACAAAATATTTCATGGTTCTGAAGAAGACTCTTGAGACAGAACATAACTTTTTAACTCTTTACTGTGGTTATGTGTGAAACTTATTTTGATTGTACTACTCCGTACAGTTTCAAAAGAAATAACTTTTTCAAAAACATCTAATGTAATCTTATGTCAAACTGATAGAAAGTCTGGGAAAGTTTAAAAAAATAACATTTTTAACTAAATAACAACAATTTGACTGTATGAAGCAATATTCCACGACAGTTGAAAATATGGAGTACGTTTCAGTTTTACGTGTTTTATGATAATCCATCCTGGCCTTTTAAATAATTAAATAGCTTTACTACCCGACCTAAGTTTAACTAAGCGGCAGAGTTATAGACACAAACCCTTTCAATAAGCATAAATTATCCTGAAGAATGTTTTCATGGCGAGATTTGAACACGATCCCTCCGATTACTAGTCGAGCGTTTTTCTAGGCTCCGTACTCTCGAGTACCGAGCACCTGTGATTATAACATTTGAAAAAATCATATTTGGGTTTCATATTTTATCCTATCGTAGAAATAAAGTTTCGAGCAAAAATTGTGCACGTTTTAATTTATTTTCTGTTGTTTGCGAAAACAATTCCAAGTAATTAGAGCCGCGGCGATGCGCGAGACACCAATAAGCCGCGATTAATTTGTTTATGGTTCAAATGAAAGGGAGTGATTTATTTTCCCACTGAAGCTACTTCAAGCAGCATCGTTAGCACGAGGGACTTACGTAATCCGAAATAATTTTTGTTTTGATTATCGAAGCGGGTTAGGTTATAGTATTAAGTATAAATTGATTGAAACAAAAATAAGCAAATTTGCTTCGAGAGTCTTGTGATTAGTTTTATGCCGAGACTACCCGCGACCGGCAGAAATCAAATAGTAGCTCCCAAGTTCGATATTGAAATGGTAATAATATTAATCAATTAATAAGTAACTAAGTTTCGTCATCCATTTAAACTAGTAGGTACCGACGACCTTCGTGGTCGAGTAGTTAACCCTCGACTACGAATCCACGAGGTCGCGGGCTCAAATCCTGGGGTGCGTAAACACAAATTATTTTATTAATTTTTGTTACTTCACCAAAAATAATATACAGAAGTCGCCCTGGTGAGTGAACAGATCTAAATAGTGAGAAGGTCTTCCTGACCTTCGTCTTCCCTATCTCTTCCCCCTCACCACTACCTTAAAACATACCATCCCATTAGGGATGCCATAGTTCCACTGGCGGCTTCAGACGGTTAGGACTCTTGTGCGGTATTCACATAAAAAACGTAAAAGGAGTTTTTTCAGCTAGGCCTTTCTGGCGGCTTCTGTTGGGCATTTTTCAATGTAGAAGGGATGTTGGTAAGAAGGCTGTGAAGCCGCCCTTATCAGCAATATTTTTTTTTAAACTAGGTCGTAGATGCTTAATAAGATAAAGACCTAATAAGCGTCCATTCCGGACATTAATAGTAAATACCATAGATTCACTTTAAACTGTACCAGTATGAAGATGCCCGTTATAAGGTGAAACCGGTCCGGTCTTAGTAAAAAAATAGGTATAATGTGGAATAAAGTTAAAACTTTGGTATTATTAAATGATTCCGATATGATTCCACCACGAATGAACTGTTTCAACATTAGAAATATTTATATATGTATATATATATATTTTTTTAACTCTTTGTTACTTACATTATTTTTTTACATTACCTGCCTCACTAGGTCATAAGAACCTGTTCTGATGTAAGTGACAGTGAGTACAAGTAGAAATTTTTTTTTAAAATGATTTGTTACACAATGTTCTAGTTTGTCATTCATTGTAATTTTTTTATTCGTTATAATAACGCAAAACAATTTGCCAAAAATACTCCCTTAACAGGGGCTGCCTAGTGAGTGGCGAGGCAGGTTATTTGAAGCCTAAACAAATAACTAATTATACAAGAATAAAGTTTATGTAGATAAATAAAAATCTACAATAGTCTTTACAATTGTATATATTATTACTACATATATACATAACCTGTTAAAAAAAAAAGGTGAATTTTGAATTTTCGCGGGCTGTGTACATTCGATTATCGTTTTTTTTTGTTATGTTGGTACACATATGTTTATCATATGTTAGCATTATCAGCCATTTTGGATTAGTGGTTTGTTTTTGACAACTGGAAAGGTTAGTCACGTTTTTGTGTGTTCTTCGATTTGTTACTTTTGAAAAAAATGGATAACATAATCGAATGTACACAGCCCGCGAAAATTCAAAATTCACCTTTTCTTCTGAACAGGCCTGGTGTATATATTATTACTATTGTATCCATTTATATTGTAATTATTTTTGGATTATTATTATTATTTGTGGATATTGTAATTATTCTTGCGAACCACAACTCAATCAATATTATTATTATTATCTGTCGGCGGAGGTAGGAGAGGTGAAGATAGGATGATAAGAAATCACACGGGTTGCCTGTCGAAGGTTTTCAGGTGTCTTGAAGCATCATAATGTGGCAAGTGCGACTACGAGTACAATGTAAATTGAGGGATATTTAGATCGCTTCGAGTACATTGAAAGAGTCAACGGTTTCACTTGGATCCCTTCGGGGCATGATCAGATACGCTTGGGTCTTTGAAATATGAAGTTAGATGAAGTTATTCACACCACGAGAGGACACCTTCTCGAGATAATCGTCCATTCCCTGCATTGTGATCCACGAGCTCCGAGTATATATGTTCCATTGCATTTTGAAGGTTTGTTTAGCCTATATTAAAGACAGTGTTCATTCCCGTGGAACGTACTGCATTGATTGATAGTGATACGGTAGTTACTTGTACTGGGCACAATAAATCCGGCTCATCTCTATTTAGATATGGTAATCAAATACGGCTTAAGACATTTTAAATGAACATTGCTATTTTAAATAGTATTTTTTCTTCCAGGGTGGTGATAAAATTATCGATCATTCTGGATTTCAGTTTTACGCTATGTATTCTCTGAAAGCGGTAATACTTTGAATTTTCGAATCCTCCACTGCTCAGGACCAACCGATTAGGCAGTGGAACTGCCATTTTCGTGGAAACGAAATTCGCTCACAGACACAAAGTCACACCTACACTGAGTCAACTTCAATAACCATCTACAAAAAAACATTCAGGCCAATTGAGAATAAAATCCATCTACCATCGTCCACAAGATAAACTTGACCCAAAATATCTAGACATTCTTCTCGCTGGGCACACACCTATTATCCTCACTGGGGACTTAATTGTAAGCACCCCGCTTGGAATAGTAGGATCACCAACAATAACGCGCGTATCTTGCGTAGATACGCCTGCACACATCAGGAAATCTCCATCAGAGATTCAGTTCCTCCCACACATTTCCCGACCTGTGGAGCTTGACCCGATGTTCTGGACATTGCACTTATCCACATCAAACCTCGGGTCTACATTATCAAAACCATAAGCCACCTGGGCTTCCACCATAGCTCCATGTTGCTCACCCTTAATCAAATCTTTACCCCGATGCCCCCCCTCACCTGTAAATAAAAATAAATTATTGGTCGTATTTCACTCACAGCGTTGGAGAAAAAATAGTATCCCTTAAAAAATTTCGGTTGGCTATGAACTAGACAATGCAGTCGACAACTTATGTTAATCGTGTATTTCTATCACCAATGCCTTTTAAGCTCTTCCCGAACGATTACCCCTGAATTTCAAAAGAGACATCCCAATCGACATCCAGGAAAATTATTTACATAAAAAAAACAATGTTCGCCATCACTGGCATAGAAACCGAAATTCCACAGTCCAAAACAAAACTTAAGGAACTGTCACAATACATGTAGAAAAGAGCACAATACGGTTTACTGTGGAAATAACGCAAATCTCTCCAAAATACCCCCACCTCAAACCATCCCATTCAAGTCTAAAACGACCTCGTATTCGACCACCCCGGATGTTTCCTGCTGATCAAAATAATTCGGATGTTTTCAAGATAGTCTTTAAATACAATTTAACTCGAATTTCAAAAACACCAACCAAGACCACATAGTTAGTGCCAATCGCCAAACACACACAAATTTCGATTCCCTCCCCGATATAAACGTAAATTTCACCATTCCATTTCAGCGGGGGCTTTTAAACACAGGAGTAACAAAAAAGCACTTAGCACTCCTGTGCCACTTCTTCGAAAGTTAAAACACGCGCACATCATTCTCATCCTAAAACCTGCGAGGGACCCGAAATTTTGTGAGAACCATCGTTCAATCAGTCATCTCTCGAATATTGGAAAAACATTTTAGCAAATTCTGCTCACCCGACTCTTCCCATCCCCCGATTAGCAACACGGTTTCAGATGTCAACACTCAAACCTTAGAGTCTACGAGCCTATTATCTGCGGCTTCAACTTCCAAGGACAGTAGTAAGACCATTTTCAATGACATAGCCAAAACTTTCGACAAGGTATGGTTAAACGGTCTGCAGTTTTGCACAACACAGGCATCGATCCTCAACTCTTTGGTGTCTTCCAATAATTAACTTTGGGCTTTAAAGTATGGTAAATAACCGACCACCAAAGAGGCTTCTCTAAGTAAAGCTTGCAAGACGAAGAAATTTATATCCTTACCATTGTAAGTTCATTAACTAGTCATTTCTTAGTGTTCTCAGTGAGTGTCTTCCAGAGCTATATCGTAAATGAAAATGATGATAATGTATAGTTAAATAAAGTATTACTGATTGAGGAAACTTAAAGTCAATTTGGTGTAACCCAGCCGACATATTTATATATTCATCAATTATGCTAGACAAATGTATCGAAGTTGCGCAGTCTTTGTGCTGTTTAATAATCTAAGTTCCTATCCCACTGTGCTCTAAATTGAATATCGATAGAATCTATATTCTACATACTCGTACTTGAAAACACCTACTGAATTTTCCTTTGATGTGGTCTCTAACGGATTTCAGTGGTAGGTACTTGGCATCCGAAATTTGTTAACTGTTATAATTGGGTATAAGTTAGAATAAAAGCAAACCGACAAACCTCTACTTTCATAATCTTCATAACCAATTTAATGAAATCAGAAGATTATTCAATGTGTTTAATAGATCAATTTTATCAAAAATAATTTTATGAAATTTGATGTGCGTGTTTCAGCATGATTTTGTTTAATAATAATAATAAAAATTGCATTTATATAGCGCAATTTTGTGATTTTTCACCTCAAGTTCTGCTTAAAAGTGTAATGAAAGTGTATTAATTAGTTAAATCAATAATTTAGTCATTAACTGGTACACATCTCTTTTTATTGGATGTGGAGTACAAATTTATTGTTTTATAATGACATTTTAAATCACAAAGTGATTGCTTCCTACAAATATCCAAAATGTATAAAGCGTATTAATACACTACGTGGCAATTCAAAGGCAATCGGAAATCGCACAGATCATGAAATGGCTTTCCGTATTTTGAATAGTACAATGAATTATTACGCTATCGAAAAATAATTACTAATTGAAATATTGAATGAGCTCAAACGGCATCAATTATCTTGATGCATCGCTGCTCAAATTAAATCGGAATAAAAACACATGCGCGGTGGTTTGACCTACAGAGTAACAATAACCATTATGAAAGCAAACACACCGCAGGCACAAACGTGGTACATAATATTAATTAGCTGACGATCGAAAATTTTCATTACAGTTCAATTCGGCCGCCATTTCAGTTCAGATTTTAATAGTCGAACACTGTAAACTTGCGAGAGAATAATATATTGTCACATTGATTTATCTTTGAGGGCATCGACTGTTGAACGGTTCTTGGAGTTTCTTGAGGTTATCATCTATGACCATAAGCTTGACGCATCTGGTGCCCTGTTATGTATGTGTAATGAAGAAAACACACATCTGCTACCGTTTATTGGATCCACTTAGAGGTCCAGCGATATGATGACAAGTGACAAGTGTCTACAATTGACAATATAGTCGAATTAAGTAGATAAAGATTCAGTTAATAATTAACACCAATCATTTAATAATAATAATAATAAATCTTAATTTAATTACAGTTTACAGTAATAACAGAAAAAAATAATAAAAATAAAAGCAAAATAAACATATAAAATACATAGGGTGTATAAAGGTTTAGGTACATTTATATATGTTAGCAAGAGATCTATACAATGTAAACAGTATATACTCGTACATCTTACAGAAACATCAATTGAATAGATTAATAGACCATTATCTGTATTTGCTCAATACATATAAACTTAGTTTTCGTATATTTGTATATAGTTATTACTTTTGTTTTTTCGTAATCTGCCTCACTAGGCAAGCCTGTGTTGAGGCAGTAATTTTTGCCGATTGTTTTGGTTACTTCAAATTAAATTAATCTATGGTTAATGTTATTTGAAAGTGTGAATTTAATATTAATATAGAAATAGTAACATAAAATCGTACATATATAAATAAGTAATTATTTTTTTCTGTGATTGATTTATTCAATGACTTCGAATTTGAGTGAGTGCACCGGTAAATCTTCTGTCTTTGCTATTAATCCAATTTTTTATGTTATGTTTGAAATTATGTAATGTTTGACTTTGTTTTAAATTTTCTGGAAGAATGTTAAAGATTATTGTCGCAATGTAACTAAAACTCCGTTGACCAAAGGTGGTAGAGATAACAGGATATTGGAGTAAATCTTTGTTAGTATTACGAGTAATTCGAGTGTGTGATTTTTTTTCGTAATATTTATGTTTGTTTGTAAAAAGAAGAGTGAGAATTGATTTTACATATATTTGTCGAACGTCAAAGACTCTCACTATGTGATAAATTGAGTTATAACTTGCAACTAGGAGTAGCTTAAGGATAATTGATTTTTGTACTTTTATGACAGGGTCTGTAGCAAATGAAGTTCCACCTCCCCAAGCTATGATACCAAACTCAATAAAATTTTGACATATCGCAAAGTAAACCATTTTTAAGTGTTTCAAATCAAGAAAGTTTCTTATGGTTCTAAAAAAGAAAATAGTTATTCTGATTTTATGTGCAATGCTTTAAGTGTGAAGGTTCCATTTGAGGTACGGATCAATGGTGAGGCCAAGGTATTTCATCTGAGTGGTGCGATCTATCTTAGGGCACTGACAGCATACGTCGGGATTTAGACACGAATGTATTCTAATGGGGATATCATCATGTGGTTGGCCTGTAATCTTAATGCTTGATGTGATATATTTTGTTTTCTCGGTGTTTAGAGTGAGTGTATTCATATCCAAACATTTTTTGACAATGCCAATATCCCTTTCAGCGTTTTTTTATATACAGCTGACCACGTATCAGCTTGAAAAAGCTCGTCAAACCGTATTATCAGTAAAACTGACGATTTTTCCTTAAATATTGAGGTTACATAGTTCGTTAATACTCGTATATAGCAGAAACAAAGTCGGACCTAATATACTTCCTTGAGGAATTCCGTATGCAGTTGAGCACTGGTTGCTGAGTATATTCTGTATTTTCACTTGTTGTTTGCGTCCATTAAGGTAGCTTTTGAAAAAGTTTAGTTCATTTCCTGTAATGCCAATTTTTTCAAGTTTTTTAATTAATTTATAATGAGATATTGTGTCAAATGCCTTAGAAAGGTCTAAGAAAATTGAGATACATTTTTTGCCTTTATCGAGGGACTTTACAATGAAATCAGTAACAGCAGTGATAGCATCTTGAATCATCATTTTGTACCTGAAATGCCAATAAAATGAATAACGTAGCCTTCAATATGTTTGCAATACTTTTGATCACATCGCGAAGACATTTTAGTACAACATGTAATATTAAATGTCTTGTTTTAATTTTAGTAATTACTTAATTAACTTTTTACTTTAATTTCAATCGGTGCATACATTTTTACTATGTACTCATATGTACTCGTACCTGCTCGCTAATTACTAAAGTTTCATTCAAATATGAATGAAGGAAAAATTTAAGCGGTTTGAGTTGTATCGTTCTATACCATAAATGTGTTTATTGCGTTACAGATTGGTTCGATTGATGACGTAAGAAAACCGTCGTCTAACTATTTATGAAAAATATAAACATGGTTGTCTTAATTTAATTTTTTTTTTTCATGTGGTACCAACAACATTACAATTCATTATATTATTCAAATACAATTTCCTTCCTGGTTTCATACTGCCGACCGGAATATCTTTCTCAACCGTCGAAAAATCGAAAGTTTCGACTCAGAAACAATTACCGTTCACGAAATTTTCGATTTTCCAAAGCTAAGTCTTGAGTTAATAGGCTGTCACTATTCAACTTCATTCATAATCTCTCTGACTTGTACCTGGAAGGAAGAAACATAAAAATTGAGCGATCATCTCTATCAATATTATCAAATAAGTGATTTATTTAGCTTTACAAAATCAGAGTTCTAAAGCATTTTAAAGAAATTATATTATTTAAAATATTAGATGTACGACTGTAAAAGTACATATTCGTCATTTGTAAAAACGTGGTGTATAAAGTACAAATATGCAAGCAGCAAAAACGTTTTCTGTTAACAAAGCCTCACCGATGCAAAATATGTTCACATCCGATGTGAATCGATTCAATTACACAATTTACCTCTCGAAAAAAAATTCGAGTTTCAAACCATATTAATGATAAAATTCGTTACAACATAAAATTTTTCCTCTTTTTTGTAATTTACAGAAATAATTTCATCCACCATATTCATAGTTTCACCCACAAGTTTCTAAAAAAATAAGGTTACTAGTCTCAAATCAAATAATGTTTAAGCCGTTTAAATATTATATAGGTGTAGGCTATTTTTAATACAATACTCGCTTTTACATGTACAACATTGTTTTTTTTTTACTATTATTTATTAATCAATCTATAAATGGTGGAATTAAGTAACGATTTTTTTCTGAAGTCAACAACTTTAATTTGAAGCATTGTATTTTAGTAGGGACAAGTGTGATTTTTCGTAAAAATAATAATTTTTTTTTCTTTATTATAAAAAAAATGATTTTATTTAGGTATTCAGAGCTTTTCAGCCTTTTTTGACTACACGCCACTGCAAGAGGCACGTAAGGCATTAGCTCTAATTAGGTTTAGCCATTATTCCCTGAAAGACCAGCGCTGTACTCGTGGCATATTCTAGAGTGCATTACAGTGCTTATAGTGCATCACAGTGCTTACAGCGGATCCCGCAATCTGCCGGCTTTTGCCTCTAATGCATGGTCTTGGATTCATCGCTCGTTTTCTCCTCGATCACGTTTGCCCTATGACGCCTGTACGCCCATAGAATCCTAGCCTTTGCCAGTCAAAATCTGGAGGCAGTATGCGCCCTGTTTACTGTATTTCCCGATATCCGAATTGACGTCTGCCCTATATACTGCATCCTGCATCTGATAAATGCATGCGCAAGGCATGCGTTGAAATATTGCACAAGATCGAATAGGGGATAAGCATAAATTAGGTTATTGATAACAAGTGACGTATGCGTGTATTGTTAACCCTTTCTTAACCAGAGTCGATCGGAATAATAATAAAATTAAATTAAATAAAAATCCAAACAACCTACATGCTATAAATAGGTTAGCACTTAACTACTTGTAGTTTTTAAAACCAATATCTACCTGAATTCCTTTACAGTCTTATGTGAAGACTAATCGCTGACAATACCAAATTATCATAATTGAATGCTTTGAAAGTAGTTTTGGTTAACACCAAAAGTTTGGTTGGTACATAATGTAATGACTAGTGATCATAGATTGGTAATCTGCGCTTAATATTTAGACACAGATCAGCAATCTTGCTTTACCCACTGAAGAAAAAATTGAGAAAAATGCATTGGTTTTAAAACTTCTGTTTATAAATCACTCAATTTCCTGTTTTGTCCAAGTTTCAACTTTTCAGTGTTTTCTTATTGATGAATTCTTAGTAATATGGAACCAATATGGCGTCTCGATTATTTAAAACTCATGATAGTTGTAAAGTTGTGAGCTGAAAATAGTTGCATTGACTTATAAATTCCATATGTAAAAGCTGTGCTAATTTCGTGATGCCAGAGCTCATCGTTAAAGGGATTTCTTTGTGGGAATTTTTCGAGATCTTTCTTCTCAAGATGTTATCAGTTCTGTTCATAATAAAATATACAGACATTTATAAAAGGTTTGTTTTATACGACTGTTATGAAGTGTTTGTTCCTTTTCAATCGATGTTATATTATTATGTTAGTAAAGATTTGGAAGACAAAGGGTTTTTTTAGTGATTGTAATTAAGTTAATCAACGAAGGGAGTGCCTTAGTTGTGTTTCGTATCTTATATAACCTATCTGCCGGGAGGCTGCTTATTATTAGTTTTAAGATGCACAAGCACATTATTTTATGTTAATATCATCTTCAAGCGATTGAGTTAAATTGAGAAGTTACTTGTTAACGATATCCGTTTATTAAGTACATAAATAAACAATTTGATTAAAATATAAACCACCTCAGGTGCCGACTTTCTAATATTTTAACCTAAAAAAAATATTATAATATTTGGATAATTTGTATAGCGCCGTTTTTGTGAAAAATCACCTCAAGGGCGCTGCTTACAGGTTTAAAAAAAACAGTTACTTTCGTGTAACATTATTTTCCCATTATAATAATTTTATATACCCTACCTACTATATAATTAATTTCAACCTTCTACCTTTAACATTCTTTTATTTTTCCTTAAGCCTGTGACGTAAACGTCTAGATTCAAAAGTTTTCTTTTCTTTATGTTTGTAATTGTCTTTTTAATTTTTTTTTAAATTTGCTAATCTCTAAACTATATTAAAATATTACCTTTGTAATAATGTTACAGTTCTAAAAAACAAGTTTATTCCAATTGTATGTATATATATATTTTTTTTAATGTAGGTACAATGTGGCCGTAACACATTATTTTCCTGTTGAAAAAAAACATTTGAGTAAATAAATATTAAAAATTGTACGTGCGTATTGTGTGTGAGAACTACTCAAAATAAATTGAAACAATTACGAATTATTTAATTAAAACCACCTACATAGTAATCATATTTTTGTGGAAACGCACACATTTTAAGTACATTTTTAAATGCATCGTTAATAAAATGAAAATGTTTTTGAAAATTTAATTTTGTTAACAACTGTAAAGTGAAGTCTATCCTGCTAGCAATTCTTTTTTTTTAAGATTTACGATCGTTAAAGTAATATATACAATTTATACATATTTTTAATATTCATTAGCGCTTTATAGAAAATACATATAATATTTTAAAATGATATTTCTTATGGGTGGGCTTATTGCCTGGAGGAATTTTTTTCTAACCGGCTCGTGTTCTTAAAATATGAACATGTTTTCAAAGTGTACTAATCGAAAGGTTCCTACAGCAGAAATAATCCAATGCGGTAAAAAATAAAGTGAATTTGGTGAAAAAAAGATCCATAGTAAAAACATTACATGATAAGTAATACCTGTATAATTCAAAACCACTGCGCAGTCTCTTTTTTTCCAAAACACAAACTCACACGTTGTAAAGTATTTCTAATCGTTCAATACTAAATTAAGATCCGTAAAATGGAATGCTGCGTACTTCAGACCACTGTAGTTTACGCCAGTAAAAATAAGTATTTTGGTTAATTATTGAATTTCAAATTATGGTAAAATACTAGTTAAAGTTTTTGTTAACAGATTACTTGAAGGCATTTAGAGAACACCTTGTAATGGAGCAACTACTATACACGTCTATTTGGTCAGCAACTTCACTTAACAGCACTATCCTCTTGTTACGCTATGCTTTACCTGGACGTTAGTCTTCCCATGCGGTATTCTGAACGGGTCACGGTGTCAACTACGGCAGCAGTTTAGTGTTCACGTACTGTGAATTAGAGTTTATAAGATTGCCACATACACTGTCGTTAATATTAAAATTACCACATACTATGCATACCTCCTAGAAAATAAGAGTAAATGCTTCGAAAATAGTGTCTTTCGATTCCGACTTCCGGTAGCTCCATTATCCAATGAAGTTTCAACCACTCAACAAAATGTTGTAAAACTTTTAATAAACTCAAAACACATGTTGAAATTCGAATTAATTTTAAAGCATTAATGCCTATTTTTAAAAATATTTTAAATACTATTAATAATCAACAACACAAATATGAAACAGAAAAAGTCAGAAAATAAAAAAGACAATGGTCACAACCGAGACTCGAACTCGGATCCAATTGGTAGAAACGTTACCCCCGGATGAAGTAGAGGATCCGAGTTCGAGTCTCGGTTGTGACCATTGTCTTTTTTTATTAACACATTATTTGGATGAAACTCACCACCTCAATTTGTGGCAAGAGATAGATGACCATCATAATAAACTACGATAATAAATTATCAACATTCAATGTTATGTTTTATGTAGATGATGATATGAAAAGAAGGGAAGGATATTTAAAAAAAATGAAAGAAAAGTGATACCAGCTCCCATAACACACAACATCACCTTAGTTCTTAGTTTGCTTTGTTGAAATATCGTGTTTGTAAATAAAAGTGGAAATGAATAGTTTCAAGGCAACGTAATGACGTTTAAGGGTTTTGTCAAGGATTTTATAAATCATTTTTTGTCGGGTAGTGTTCTTAAAATGTTTTGTTGTTCAAATATAAGTATGTAATAAAAATAAAATAAAAACCCTCTGTGACCTGAATGATTTTGTACCATCTAGCACGAATCCAAGACTATAGGCCACTTCAAGAAATAAATTTACACGTCAACGAAAAACCATTTTTGATTCGGTATTTTGTTTGGTATTAAGCCAATAATAATCAAAATTCTTTAGTGAGATTGCACCATCTGATAGCTGCACCTCTCACCAATCTTTCTTCCCGGTCCAACTTCTTTAGCGGGCAAATAGCGAGATCAGCGTACTCAACTATTGCAGATTGCGGAATCTGGGGATTCCTCTCCACAAGCTCATCATACCGAATAAAAGCATAGTTCGCATTAGGGGGTAGTTTATTATTTCATCTCTGTGAGATGCCTTTTCCTCAATGCCTCAATCGCTGAAATCGAAACGGTCTCCCTGGTCGAGTGGTTAGGCGCTGGACGAATGCAGAGGTTGTGGGTTCAAACACGGCGTGCGCAAATAAATTTTATTTAATCAATATGTGTCACAGCACATTTAATTTATATAAAATAATATATTTGCGGCACGTTTCGGAGTGGTAAGATACTCTAAGTATCGTTCTGGTGAAAAACCACCATTCAGATAGCCAGGTACTTTCCAACCTTGCTCTTCCTCATCTCTTTCTCCCTACTACCTTCAGCCTCACAACATACCCCAATTAGGGATGCTTTATTCGCACTGGCTCTAGCTCTAAACGGTTGGGAGCAGTTGGGACTCTTGTGCGGTATTCACTATAAAAAAAGAAGAAAAAAACATTTGGAATAGTTACATAATCTACTGCCAATCGGCTACCATTCATACTACTCCACTACAATTAATACTCAATCTGCATCACTACGTGCTTGTTCACTAGTTTAGTGGTTGTAAGATCTGTAGAATGCATACGAAACGAAACCAAAATATATATAACGGTAATTCATATTTTTTGCATATTTTTTTAAAGGAATGACAATGTTCGTCGTAAGAGCTCTACCACATTTAACTGTGTGAAAGTGAGGGATAGTTACTGCTATTATTTTATAAATTCGCTAGAATATAACAGAAGATAATAAAAATATCTTCAACTATGTAAAAGTTCGCAGGGTGTGATCGCCTCCACCATTAAACCTTCATACGAATAATAGCCGCATCCAAACTTATCCCACAACGTTATTCGGAGTTAATACGTATCATCGATTTATAAAGTTCCACGGGAGCCAGTCAACAGAAGGGCAAATCCCCTTATCTACTCCGGCGCCACGGCAGTACGGCACACAGTCGAGGCGGGGAAGAGCGGAAGAATTAAGCAAAAGCGCCCGTGACAACGCGGCTATGGAAAAACTACCTCCTTCTCTAGTGATTAGTCAAAGTTGATTGTAACGAGATTATTTCAATGCCATTAAGATAGAGATAAGAATATAAAGCGGTATTGAATGATTTACGGGTTACAATATTACAAACCGCCGTTTTCCAAACTTTCCCTCTAAAGGAATTAAGATATTCCTAAGTGATTCCTAACGATAGGAGATCATATAATATAGATAACACTATGAAAATATTCCAATTCCTTCTCTTTATTTAAGAAGGTCATGCATGACTATCGTTTTGGTAAGAAACGTCCTGATATCGCGTCCCTATAGTAGTGCGGCATGTCGTGAATTTGCTTCAACTCTCCAGATAAAAGTTTTAAGTTGGTATTTTTTTTACCGATTTTAAATTCGGAGTATGAATAATGCTGATTTGAAATTACTCTTCCGATATGAATATAACTTTTACAGAAATAAATTTGTTTCAAATATTTTTTTAATCAAAATAGGCTATTTTTCTATGGATTTTTTGTCATTCTCATTTTCAACAGGAAACCTTTCGAGCTCTCCGCAGGCAGTTTGATTGACTCAATTCCGATTTGAATGAAACAAAATATGGTAACTGATCGGGGTACCTTGACCACTTAGTTAAAAGATTCAAACTTATAAAAAGGTTATGCTTCACTAATATTTATACTAACGTCCGCATTTCAGGCTTGTAAAGATTAAGAGTACAGACATATTTAAAATATCGGACCATCGGACGACGTTTTGTTTCGGAGAATCCCCAAAAACCCGCTTCGCTTTGGGTCAGTCCACGCCTCCAGCCTTTGTATATGAGTAAGTGTCACATAAGTTGGGTTGTGACATCCCTATCGAGGATTTTTTCCAAGGTTGATGTTATTGGGAGGGAACGGATTAGTGCAGCGTTGTGTCTCCATGAATAACCCAACTCACTGGGGGACCACTCTAGTCCAACGCAAATAAATATAAAAATACCTCACCGTACTAAAAAGAATCACAGACTGACTTTTCATTCGTTCGACTAGAGCGGCCCCTTGGGGATATCATACGCTTTAATAAATAAGTATTTATGGATGATTTTTTCACTTATCACATAGCTACTGAACAAAAGAATTTTTTTTTTTTATGAAAGTAAGATTTCTATTTAGTTCAATAAACTTGGAAAATTAATTGTATCATTCATTAATGAAGATTAAAATGTGTGTATTCTCGATAAATAAAATCAAAAATGTTGTTCTAGGAATAATAAAATTGAATCTCGTGTTCCAATAATTGAAAAAAAACTTCAGCATCCCAATTCTCTACTCTAGATTAAATGAAGATCATTTCTTTACGGGAGCCTTTTGTAAAAAATAAAAACCTGATATGAACCTACAGAGGTTTATTCGGAAATGAACATACAAATGTAATGATTCTTGAAAAAAACATGCGAATATGACTAAATAGCTTCGAGTCGTTATTTTCTCAAATCTGCTCACTGTCAAATGTATGGTATTATGCGTTATAATTTTATCATTGATCTTGTTTTTAAAGAAGATCCTGAAATCGCAATATAAGCATTGAATATAACGAGTTTTACTATTATATCTATCTAAAATCAACCTGTCTTCAAAATGAGCGAACGCAGTAGGAATAAAGGTTGCGACCAAAACTAAATTTAAAATAACAACTGATATGATTTTTATATAATTCAATTGAATTAAATTTAATATTATTATTATTGAGTTCTGCTATTTTAAGTTTTTTATTTTAGTTTTTAGTGACAGCTGTTTCGGCGTTTAAGGCCATTGTCAAACTGTCAAACTGGCCTTAAACGCCGAAACAGCTGTCACTAAAAACTAAAATAAAAACTTAAAATAGCAGAACTCAATAATAATAATATTAAATTTAATTCAATTGAATTATATAAAAATTAAAATGGAGTTCTACAAATTAAACACAAAAACAAAAACAAAAACACCTGATATGATTGGCGAACGCGTGTGGAGCGCGCATTCTGGGAATCTCAGCTCTTTACGTGTACGAGTATACCCTCTAAAATATCATTTAAACCGCGAACAACTAATTCAGTGTAAAAAACTAAAATTCAAGCTTATTCTTCCATTTTTCGTTAAAATCATAGTCACTCAAATTAAGGAATGGAAAGGTTTAGTGGCATATGTAGATTCTTAGAAATACCCAGAAATTGAAATCAAGAAATACAGTAACAAAAGATGCCCTCCGGCCAAGAGGAAATCTTTTAAGCTTCTACCTCCAATTACTTATTGTTTTCTCGAATTTATTGTACGTAATAAACATTTTTTACTCAAAAATAACAGTGGGTAAAATATAAATACAATTAATATACAATGTCGTCCTTATAATTTCTGGTTTGTGATAATTACCTCCCTAATTGAAGAAATTCTCATACTTAGAGAAGGAGTACTATCATGTGCTACTTATACTTAAATTTTAATGATTAAAAATAAACATCTTATATAAATAAACATTTAAAATTATGTTGTGGCATCAAAAATACGAAATTTAACCAAATTCCTTAACGTTGTACATTAACTCATAAAATATAAAAAAATTCACTTAAAAAAATAAAATCTATCCTCTTAAGCAGACAAACTTTCAAATGATGAGATCTGTCATCATGCAAACTGCATAACTTTTCTTTTTGGTACTTTTTGGTCAATATTACTATTTTATATGGAGCTTCATTTTATCTTTTGACATCGTTTGTTCAATCCCTTTCAATTGTTTACTGAGATATTTCAGTAAATAATAAAGCATCACATGAAGTTATGGGGCCTACGCACCTTCTTATTAACGTTAAAGTACACACATATACCGTCTAAAACCATTTAAGAAATATATTTAGGAAATTTGAAATCGTTGGCAATGAAAATCCAAAATTCATTTCATTACCAAAATATTATGTTAGATGGTCTAGTAGGTCCTACTACTAGACCATCTAACATGAAAAATTCATGAGTATCAGCAGGTATCACAATTATCATCCCTAATAAATTAAACGTAATTAAAAAAAAAAACTATCGCCCCATGGAGAAACTTCATAATGGTTCAGAAGAAGTAAAATAGTATTGAGTATCAGTCGCCTAAAATTGTAAGTTCACTTGAAATGTTATTTAAGAACTGAAAAAATAATAATAAAATCAATTGGTTGTATATTTAAACATATTTCTTAATAAAATATTTAGTTTATCTATTAAAAAATCTATATTTTTAATCTAATTTTTGTAGTCAATCTAAATGCCACAAGTAGTTTAACGACTATTAACATAAAATATGCAGAAATCTAAAAAATAACGATGTTTGCACAAAAGTTATAAATAATGTCTTCAATTCTGTCATGTGGATGGATATCCGATTTAGTAAATGTATGGCCGACTGACGGCGATGATTCCATCAATACAAAGGAGATATCAACCAAGGGTTAAATTCTTACACACAACTGCGTGATGCATTACTTTTCAACAAAAAAGGTAACTACTCTCATTATAAATCAAGGTTAAAAAATGACACATCGGCAAAATCCTATTCCCTTACCTCAACGAACTTCTGTGGAAATCCAAATAAACACTCAAAAAATACCTTTCCTTGTAGTCTCGGCTGAAGACCGAAATTAATGGCGCGTAAAGTGACGAAAGATAAACTTACATTTAAACATTCTAACGAAATATACACTTACATTTAACATTCTAACGACCCCGCTAACATTGCTAAAGTATGCTAACATCATCTCTACTATCCAGTTAACCTCTACCTTAATGCGGAATAAAAATACATTTAATCTTGCTAAGAATCAAAATCTATTTACACCCATAATTAATCAAAACTCACTAAAGCAAATACGATAAAGAGACTAACACATGGTAAATTCCGACTTAAAAATTATACATGTATTTATTTACATAATATTAGGTATATAAAAGTGATATTTCAAGTACTTTTAGAATGTAAGTAGTGCTTTTTTTAATTTAATATTTCTCTCCGCGATACAACTGTATTACACCTGACCTTTTAAAAAACTACGTAAGCTACGCATAACTCGACACAGGAAACATCTTAGGGAAAAAGGCCTGAAAGACACTCTTCTCTTTATATTTCCCGGAAAAATAAAAGTAAAGTAAATAAAATCGTAAATATAAATATCGCCGATGTCGTTGCTGCCTTATTCTGTCATTTCCTTTGGAAACAGATAAAATGTTTCATTAAATTTATTAGTAGTACCTTCATTAAAAGGCAATAGACGTTCATATTGATTTTTATCAATTTATGTTATCAATTTTCTTCACGACGGCTTTTAAATTATTACTAAGCCATTTTCACACTCTCAAACTAACGTTGGCATTATAGGGTTCTTCAACTAGAGTTTAGGCAAGCAGAGAACTCACATAGATACATAGTTTACATACAGCGTGTTTCGTTTTAAACTTTAATAAAATAAAATAAATACATTTATATTTTCCATTTGAGAGATCGAAGCCAAATCGTGTCGAAGTCAGTTATATAAAAAGTATTTTAACGTGTATGTTGTTTTATTTTATTGTAGTTAAAATTCTGGAAGTTCTTAAACTACAGTTATGAATAAAAGACTGAATTCATACAGGTATTAAAAACACTAACATGGTATCCAGTAATGAGTAGTTTGCCCCGATCGGGGACATTCTTGAGCATGGTACATAATAATATTATGTGTTTATATCAATATTATGATGTATGATAAATACTGTTTATACATCACAGATTATCATTAAATACCAATTTACAAAAAAATATCATAAAACAACAGAAAATCGTGTGGAAGGGAAAAAAAGGAAATTAAAAGAAAAACGCAAAACATAAAACACGAAAATAAATGCCTTTATTTAAAACATGAGTGGATATAGATATTCAAATACAGCGTAAAATAATTTAACAAAAACAGTGTCAAAATCGAAGAATAAATATGCAGACTAAAAATATTTTTTTTTAGGAAGCAGTTTAATGTTCATTTAATCTATTTCCGAAAATTCTAAGCGATGTACTTATAATGTCGAAGCCATGTTGTTTCCTAGAGTATGCCACAGGACTTAATTCCTTAACTCATTTCCCCACTGATGGAATACCATAAATATGATTCAACGGAGGTATCTGATTCCTTAAGATGTCACGTGAATTCGTCGGTGTAGGTTTTAATTTTTCTTCTTGTTCCTTGACTTTTCTGAAAATATCTTTAAATGTTTGCGGATTAAGGCGTTAACTTATTCTCTAAGTAAGAACTAAACGGAATACATAGTGATTTTAACATTTTTGGCAGCTACGCGTACTTTTATGATTCTCCGTCAGAGTTCAATCGGGTTCAGTTCCGCGCGCTATGGTGGCAGACGTAAAACTGTATGGCCTTAATTTTCTAGCAAATTATCCAGAATGTATTTTTTGATTCGTAGCTTTCCTTAACGCAGATATACTTCCCGCATACTTGGTGTGTCGTTTCAGAGCTCCATGTATATTTTTCATCATTGGCAAAGTCTAATGTATTAATTTAAAATCGTAAACACATCGTCTAATAACTTTCTTATCGAAATCATCTACATTAGATTTCGTTGATAGTCTGGATTGTTTTTTTTTCCCAGTGTCCTGAATATTTACCCACGATGATGACGGTTTTGCTTCTGATGCCTTTGCTGTATCAGTTAGGATACGTTAAATAATAGACTTCGAAACTCAAGTTGCCTCAGATATCAAATTATGTAAATCAGTTTTTTTTTTTAATTTTAATCATCGTTTTGTATTGTTAATTAAACACGCCAAATAAATTTCACGACTTAGCCCATTTAATGTTTTTCCGCGCCCCATGTCATTACAGGATTCCATGATATCGTAATGTTTCACTTAAACAACACTTGACAAACAATTGAATAAATCTATTAGTAACAATGCGAATTCAAAACAACGTAAACTGGGATTATTTCAATCGCGTTAGTATGTATACAACAGCACCCGGTCGAACATAACGAATAGGACACGCTGTAAGTGCGCTTACAATATTCTGAAGAATCAACGTAAACACTTGCTGTCCCTTTTCCACTAGTAACAATAAATAGGCGTAAACAAGACAGAGGGCTCTTTCTTTATGACGCATCGCCACTGGAGCGTAAACCGATACACAATACACACAACGCTAAGTTATATATACTTATGCTCGGTATTTAATATTTAATAATATTTGGATAATTTGTATAGCGCCGTTTTTGCGAAAAATCACCTCAAGGGCGCTGTGGTATTTGTTATAAGTTGTTGTTACCTTAAAGTAACAATATATAGTTACTCTCATGTTACCCGTAAAAATCACGGGATGAGACTTGACTTGCCAAGAAAAAATATAAGTTACTTTAATTATCTATGCACTACGTACTTACAAAGGAAATAATATTAAATTCATAGTAGGATAATATAATAATTATTGTAGAGTAAATTATTATAAAATAACTCCAGAATAATTTCAGGAACTTGTCAATATACGTTGTCTATGTCTAATATTAGAAATATGTCTCAGCATCAACCTAACATTTTTTATTGCATTTTTTCTGAACCAAATCAATCAAAACCTTTCGAATCAACCAGCATTATTAATTACAAGGGGTTTCGATTACTTCTATGAAGTAATCTAGTGTCAAATTGTATTTTTAATATTCTTTACGAGAAATCGTCTACACGAGTTAATTTACGCATACATATTGTTTTGTAAGTACCTAGTTTCCGCTTGAAATAAGCTATTTTAGCGCAAAAACCGCATTTTTACCCGCATGGAATTTCAAAAATGTTTGTGACATCTTACATTTTGCGCATGAAAAATAATTTTTAAGTGCTTTTGCTCGAAATCGATTATGGAACTCAATTTTTGCTCATATAGCAAAAGTTACAATTTAAAAAAATGAAGTTTAAGATTAAAATTTTTCTCTTTAAACTAAAATAATTAAACAGAAAAAAAAACGCCGCATATTTTGTTCGTACACAAAACAAAATTAGGTGATCTGACTATAACTGTAGTAGTGACGATTGTAGCGATGTATTGTAGGCTTAGGGAATTTTGGCGCGGAACCTATCGCACCTCTCAATCTATACCTGCAAGGTGCATGTCCCGAGATTCTGCTCGGTGATGCGGAATGCACCGCGTTGGGAAATCGTGATGGATATATACGAGTATATACACGGTTTTTTTCCTTCGATTGTTACCGGCGCCCCATTGATATATTACTCACAGATAGATTTACCCGACAAGTGAATGCTGAGCTCACTTACAGAAAAAATAATGTAACATCCGAGCCTGTCCTTAAATTTTAAACCTCCTTAACTGTTACACATTTCCAAGAAAATCACATAACATTTTGATGATTCCAACGACAACTCTTTATATTTTAAAATCTATATAAGTAACTAATATAAGTTAATTTACTACCTGGTTTCGCCTGAGTTATAAAATCTTTGAAAAAACAATTAAATATTATCAGCAGGGTCCGAGTAACTACTACAAAGCGGTTTTCGGAAAAAGGGCTTCAAAATTCAAACAACGACAAATAAAGATTAGAAAGAATAAGTATGATCAACAACAGATCTAAAAATTACTTGACACAATTAGTGTTAGATTAGGAAAAAATATTGTTCTCGCGTGACGCTGGGAGTGCAACGGTTATTTATCGTTTTTACAAAGTCAGTTCTTCTCCATTCGGTCAATTACAGCGATTTGAATATTATGCAAATAATATCAATTGAAAACACAGAAAAAACTGTGGGTTTCAGAGAAAATTTACATTACTTAATGCAGAGGGTAGGATTAGCAAAAAAATGTGACGGTCCGCTAAGGCATGGGAACCTCGCGTTAAATACAACTTGTGAATTTACAAGCAGCAAACTTAGATACCTTGTTAGTGAAACACTTAATATACTCTGTGAATAACTAATGTTCCTCTAATACTTCATTAAATTGGGATATGTTTCTTCTGGAGGCTGGCAGGGAGCCACTTCTGGCAATTTCTGAATTTGGAAACAGCGGGTTTTTCTGTTTCCAAAATAACCATTATCTTCACTTGCGACTAAGCGAATAAATTACTGTGAAAAGTATGATGACTTGGATAAGAACGCTGAAAGAGATTAACCGAAATGAGTGTATTGTAAGCATGTCTGTGTGTCTTAATAAAGCTTGTTTCTTCCTTAATTCGGGTGAAATTAATCACACAAATTCAAGTATCGAAATTCCTTCTTGAACGGCTAATTTCATTTGTCCATCTGAAGCCAAGGAGTCGAAAGATCTTATGTAAAAAAGGATTGCTATTATGAGTTTCTCGTATCCTGTAGAGGGGGGTTTCTGGAAGAAGAACACCAGAAGAACATTATCGTAGTAATTAAATGGAGTGGCATCAGGGGGTGGTATATAACATGCTAATGGCGAAGTTTCAGTGTGGCGCAGATGACAGAAAGACATTCGAATAGCGAGAGGACATCTGATGATGATGAGTGTTGTTGTGATATAAACTTTTGATTTATGTACCTTTTGGTTCCTTATCTAACAACCCCTGTATTGTAGTGTATTTACTTTTAGAATTCTTTACCTCCAATTTCCCAAAAACAAATCTGATTATAGCGATAAGCTGTTTTGTTAAAACACACTATTTCAACCAGAATATTTTTTTTTATTGCTATTTTTTTTTTTTACATAGTAATCACGTATTTGTACATCGTAAATATTTTTATGCGATAAAGTTAAGAGGGGAAGAGGCTGACGATATTATCAAGATTTGCTAAAATAGTAATTTTGGTCGTATGTGTCACCCTCATCGCATTTCGTAAACAATTCCGCCAAAAGTTTATTGTAGATTGTTACTTAAAATGGATTGGATCCCGGCTTCTGCTCGTAAACTCAAACTTGCAAACGAACATTCCCGAACAACCGACTTCGACCAACTTCGTGTTTTTCTAGATTTTGATTTTTACCTATAATTTGGGGGAATTTCCTGATATTCCTTATTTTGTCGAAAATCAATATATTTTTAAATGTTACATTTACTGCTATATAACAGGTGAATAAATTATATGCTTCAAAAGTTTTGATCGGGGAGATAAATTGTGATTTTTTTAATGGAATTAACACTAAAATCTGTGTTAATGTTTAATTAAAAATATATATATCTCAATAAAGTTAACAAAGTAATATAAAAATCAGCTACTTTTAATATGAAATGAAGATTACATGTGCGGTAATTTATTTCACCTATACTAACGAAAAAACAAACATATAGCAATAATTCGATTTTTCCCTAGATACGGGATTTTTTCCCCCCGTAAGTAATACTACGACACGTGCGCATGCGTGTAACCGCCGTTGGCGTTTGGAAGAAAGTTTGTAGGTAGGGCTGGCACAAAATGTTAATAAAAACGGAAGTTTTGTTATAGAAAACAACAGTGTAATATAATACTATGAAAAAACCATAACTTATTGCTTACAATAAACCACATTATTATTTTTAATATTCTTTAAAATTCGATATGGCAACGATGATTACACAAATAATACAAAAATATTGTCTTCGTCTTCTTTGAATGATTGGACATTTATGTATTTATTGTGTGGTAGTTTGTTGACACCGTCTATTATCGAGGGGTTAATACTACAAATCCAGGGTAACGGGTTCAAATCCGCCAAAATCAGCCAACGCCAAGTTTTGGAATGCCATTTGTTTCCCATATTTATTACTGAAAGAAAAAAAAAGTTACCTGTTTTTCATTTAAAATGAAACAATAACATCAATACGCTTTTTAATACCTATTGCCGAACGGGTTTTATTTTAAAATAACAATGTTACGTCACAATGTTACCAGTTCATTTGAAAAAAATAGTATCGCTTACTAATTTTTCACATATTTTATAATTTTACCAAATACATACATTTAAATACATCAGGATTTTAATGATAAACAAACTATTTGCACAACCCTATCAGCTATGTTTTGTAATTCGATATATTACACGCAATTCATAAAAAGGTATATGTTAAAAAGTATAATTATAAATGTCCGACTGCGTCCTATTGACACATTTCCTTCAAATTGTTAGAACATGTTCTACAGTCAGAATTCGTTTATTCCAGGGTCTAAATATTCTATTTAAAGCACCAACACATACATATTAATAACACCACTTTACGGAGAAGCTCGTCGTGAACGAACTGCACACGGCGAGGGAATCTCGCGAAATGAAAAACTTTTTTTTATGCATTCGCTTTTATGTCTTTTGAGTATTTAGAAAAATGGCAAATCACCAATTAAAAAAAAATCTTCTTCAATTTATACAGTAAAAATACTGTTATATTTAACTGTATTTTTTATTTAATTACTATATAGTTTTTTGGCACATAAAAACCCGCTCAAAATTCATCGATTTACGTTTTATTGAAAAATGATATTTATCGTTATTTGGTCATTTATAAAATTTTAAAAATGTTTCGTGGTATAGATCAAAAGATGTTTTATAACAAAAAAATTTTTTTGTTTTTTTTTTAAGTATTTGCATTTAACCACAGAAGAAGAACGTTTGAAGGTCGATTGACGATTAATTGAAAACAGCTCTTTTATAAAGAGTTATAAATTAAGAAAACATATTTAAAAAATATTTTCTATATACTTGCTGGTATAAAACATACATATATCTAACGCATATTTTAGTAAAACTTTTTTTGATGTGCTCTTGTGGATACAGGCGACTTTAAAATGAGCAAAAAACATTTAAAATATTTAATTTAAAGTATTTAAAAGTTTATTAGAATGTCGACATTAAATGCGCACCAAAATAAATTTGTTTAATATTCAAGGTTGTTAAGAGTGTACAGAGAAGTTATGATTTTCAAATATAGTTCAATTATTTTATTACCATTTTTTTTGGTCTTGGGTCGTAATTACTTCTCGCAACGCGGATTCATTGACTATATATATTAAAAGTATTTATAAGTTCATGTTTAACGTTATAAAAAAATCCTGCTGCAGTTGAGTATGACGGGACGTTCACAATTACGAGTAGAGCAAATTATGTAATAAGATTAGTGGAGAAGATAATTCGTAACAAGTAAATCTGAATACTCTGAACAGCTACTCAAACTTTTAATTGGGTACAACAATATATCAACATAACCGTTTGTCGATTGAGTCGCGTCTCCATAGTATGCAAATTATTATCTCGCCCAATTTTTTCAAAGACTTAACTATAATTTCCAACAATACGAAAGAAAGCTCTGTGTATAAAGGCAATGAAAAAAATAATCTGGTTTTGGAAAAACAATTACAAAAAGTCACGAAACATGCAGTTAACAACAGTTACCTAAGTACTAAGATTGTATTCTTCAAAACTTTCCAAGAATTTAATCATTCTCGTCGGCTGTAAAAGAATGTAAAACCACGTGGTATCCAATCAAACCAATTTCGTCATGTTGATGTAAATAAGTACTTGCATATCTAGTTAAAGTTTTAATGGTTAAAAGCTAATGGTTTTTTATTCGGTTATGTAATATATTAATACAAAACTATATATTTAAAAATATATACTGAGAATGAACCATTATAATTTTTTTTTTAAATAATACAGGTTTCATATAATTAACTTTATTGTATAATAACTTTGGTTTACATTACCTACGTCACTAGGTGTAACCTGCTCTGAGGTAGGTTTAAGTTTAGACTAGATGGAATTCAATACTTTGTTCGTATGAAAGCACTATAAAACAATTTTATTAAATAGATTTTTTTGTTATTTTTGCATGATATAAAGTTTATTAATTCTGATCGATTATTTAGTGCCGTAAAAGTAATGTATTATCCATTCAACTCAATCGAGAACAAACTGAAAATATTGGCACCTTTTTATCAAAATTAGGGGAGTATTTCACCACCTCTTAGTAAACCGTTGAAGAACTATTTGTAAAGTAACTTCAAGAGATTAAAATGGCTGTAGAAATAGATCTATCCATATATTTAGAAGTAGCGTTACTCAACGGCGGTTGAAAAAAAAAATTGTTGAAATACCCCCAACGAATCTCCGACTAAAAGTTGTGGTGACTGCGCAATAATACCAAGTGTAATTAAAAAAATACACATTGTCTTAAAAAAATAATTCACGAAAATATAAAATAACATGATCAAAGTTTGATGAGATATAACACAATTTGGGTAATCCATTTTTCTTAAGCCCATTAACAAAGAAACACACTAGCAATATTTTCATGTACGAGTATATATTGAATTGCTTTCCTAAATGGCTTTACAAACAAATTATTTGTTTATTTATAAAACGGGCTAACGACAAACTGGTTAATCCGCAACTCTATTACTGTACACCTGATTGAAACGAACTGATATTGTTTCTAGCTAAGTAAAAATGAATATTTTAGAAACTAAAACTCGATAATTTAGAAGACTAAGAAGAAGAAAAAGCCCAAAGTAATAATTCTTAATCATTAACAACCAAATAAATTTAAACAAAGCCCCATACTAAATATGTTCCCAGTTGAAAAAGATACCCCCCTCCATATTCCTTTAACGATCGCCTCTTCAGGTGCTGTATTTTATCTCATTCCATTTTTTTTTATAATAGTACATAAATCATTGTAAAATATATTTTTTATATATATACACAATTACTGTTATAGGTACAGCCCCATAGATGTATTACTCCAAAAAGATACTTACACCGACAGCATAAACATTTGAGGTGCGTCATATGCATCAAAAAGAAATCATGACAAGTACAAAAAATGTTATCTCGATAAAGGGAACGAACGAAGACTCACGTATATACTCGTACATCAATGAGCCTCACACATCAACAAACATTTCCACGTTCCTATTCTTTCGCTGCCACAATCTGGAAAATCAGTAACCCGCGAGGCCGCAATTCTGCACTTTTCTAGACTTCTATTATACTTTTTTCACGTGTGAATAAATTGAAAATGAAGACGTAAGAATATCTGAAATTTCAACATTTGAAGGGTGATAAGTGTGGCCGATCTTGTTATTCTTTAACTTAAGACAAACTTAATTTCAATAATAGGTAAAACCTATTTTTAAAAAATTAAATTCTGTTGTATTTCGTGTGATTCTGCACAAAAGTTAATTTAACCAGGAACCAGTTAAGCTATGGAATCCTCATTTTAGAATGTTGCTGGGCGGAAGGAATTGGAGAATAGAAAGAAGGAGCTGATGAGGAAGGAAGTCAATCCTGGTTATTCAAGTATTGTCATTATACCTACAGAGCCATAATCGACTACAACTACAACTACAACTAGATTTAGATTCTTACCGGAGATTTTCTACCGTGGTGAAAACTTCTTCCACTCTGGAACGAACTGCAAATGTACAGTAATACAATTTAATTCGCTTTATATATATATACTCGTATATATATATATATATGTGTGTGTTATTTCACACACATTTAAAATGTGTCTACGGTTAATTAACCGTACAAACTTATAATTGAGGTCCTGTATATTTGGAGAAAACGAGGTTATCGCAACGCTACGTAGGTCGCCGAAAGTATGACCATCATTTTCACCACGACGCTACATTCCAGGGTGGAATTCGACTTCATCCACAATGCTTTCCACTGGATCCGGTCCCTCACCTTCACTTCACCGCCATCCTCTTCCAATCCTTTTTCACGGAGTCAATCCAACTCTTTCTCCATGTGCCTCTGGGTGGATTCATCTAGGGTACCCACTTGCTAATGATTTACGGTGTCCTGTCATCTGGCATTCTTTCTAGATGTCTTCTTATTGCAGTATTAGGACTTACACACATCTACAGTGGGTCTTTTATCAGTTAGATTATCGGGTTCGTGGTTCACTTTATTTCCGTAAGATCCATTTTCTAGCGTAGGTAGGTATAATTTTTTTCAAGTTCTTTGCGTTCAAAGATTTCCATTTTTTTTTTTTTTAGGTTTATGTAAAAGGTTTAGTATGATCTTACAATATTTGTGTATTGTAAATATTTTTTTTGATTTCTTATAATCATTCCCAAAAAACATGGCACCACCAAGTAAACAAAATAATGAGGGCGGGTCATATAATGGTTCAGAATAATGAAAGAGCGTATCAGATTTTTTTTAAATCTGTTTATTTTAAAAATTATTTTATACGCATGATGAACAATAATTTTATACATTAAATAATGTATGTACAACATTTACAAAAGTATTTAAAGTAGTAAAGATTTTCCGAAAATCTATAAAATTTCGATATTGAACTTGTGGCTACAAGCAGTGTGTGCCACGATAGTGTGTGTTTCTTCCAATCCACAACAATATAAATATTAAAAAAAAATAAAATGACAATAATTCTCGAACGGAATTGGAACAAACGTAACTCGGTTTGTTAGCTTGCTACAACCATTATTTTAATATTGTTACTTGGTAATGCCGGTGACAGTTGACAGCATGAAACCAACATAAGCTTCAATACCAGAATAATCAGAATTGTTGTCACATTGTCAACCCACTTTGCCAAACAAAAAAAAATCGTTTTATTACTCGAGCCAAGAGTGAGTGGAACAAGCAAAAAAAATGTTTCAAGTTTATTAATAGGTAAAGCGGAATTATTATGCATTACAAACATAAACAACTAATAACAAGTTCGATCAAATACTTTAAAATAAATCTGACCTATGTTTACTATAATCCTTTATTTATAATTTGATTTAGGTTTTTTTTCTCACTGTTCTCTTATTTTATATTGAGTTATCCCTCTATATGTATTATATAACCGCACACTTTGTATTTTTTGGTTGGTTTATTTTTTACTCTGATGATGCTTAGGCTAAGCGAAGCCAGTCGGTCACAAGAATTAAAATAAAATCTGGTCTTACACAAAGTTATTTTCTCATTTAATTTAATTAAATTATTCACTTAATCCCAATTATATAAATCACTTCGTAAGTTTTTTTGTCATTAGCTCTTATTAAGTCAATCACGTTAGTCTGAAAAATCAAAATCACCATCGCCAGTGTTGTGAGTTCAATCATATGGAAGCTATTTATCCCACGAAGTACAATCAACGATTTTAGTTTTAGTTTTTTGGCAAATAATACATTTTTGCATCACGACGGTTATCAAAGCCTTATTACACCGAATCTTAAATGAATTGGTTAGACCCTTTCGCTACGAAAACCATTATGACAACATCTACTGTCCGTTTCATTACGAAGCCTTAAAATTACTGGTAGCTGATCGTTCCGCTAGCCCCCCGCAGCCCAACCCCTTGCCGAGTCCCTCTACTTTATTTTTCAGTTAGCCGATGTCAGATCAAACCGCGGATCAACCCGTCCGAAGTCTTACGGCTAAATCAATTGATTGCATTGGAAAAATCCAAAGACAAGAAATAATGGGATCTTTTCTTTTCAGCACACTACGAGTGTCATCCAAGTGGAATCTAAGAATGAGGTTGAGAAGAATGGTGTTATGTTGTACAGAATATTTTTCTATTAGTTTTATAATATTCTGTCTTTTAAAGTTTCATGTCTAACGACGTATTTAGCCTACACCAACAAAAATAGTTCCGATCATAAATTTACATGGGACAATAATTGGAATAGTATTTGTTCTTTCTCTCAAGGTTTTAATAATAATATAATATATGGACTGATTAAGTTGGCTCTTTCAGATTTATTGTGAGGCTCGAGGGAGTGTGAGAGGGAAAATATGAGGAAGAGGATTGGAATTGGAAGGAAGTAACAAAAAGTACTAGCTCACTAAAAACAGCTCAATCCATTTTAAGTTATATTTTGATTCTGAAAGATTGTTGTTTACTAAGGCGATGCTGAAAGAATCTACCACTCTAGGATATATTGTGAATATATACAATATATTATTTTATATTCATTACAGAATGTTAAATAACACATGCAAATCAAATAAATTTATTTACGCACACCAGGTTTGAATTCGGGACCTCTGTCGTAGACACGTATGTAAATCAAATAAAAAATAGAACATATTTGTAAGAATATGTATAAATACAATTAACAAATGCCGGATAGTTACAAAAGTAGAGTTATATATCCCTAATAATTAACAACTTTATAACCAATATCCCAATGGCTATATCACTAAATAATTTAAGGATTTTGTGCAAAAGTTTGAAATTATGTAGAGATCTAGAAAAACTTACTTTTTTTCGGTTTCTTTTTCGAAAGTGAACAAATTTTTTTTTAAGAAGTGAAAAAATTACTTTGTATAAGACCGCGGATTTTATTTTATTTTTTTAGACCGACTTGTGTCGATTAGCCTAAGCATTATCAGGGTACAAAATTAAACGAAACAAAAAACACAAAGTGTGACTCTAAAACATCATCTTTTTTATAAGCTTATTTTCAAACTACCACTTAGCTAAGTCAAAGTGGGAGTCAGTCGGTCCCAGTTATGAAATTTTAGCTCAAACAGACCGCATGTCAGTCACCCTTCATTCCCACTGGAATATTGCCCTCCTCAAGTTCAATATCGAAGGTTGAGTAAGTACTTCAACCGTACCTTACTCAGTTTTAGTTTCTAAAGGAAAGAAATGTCAACGAGGGAAAGGGATTGTTGAATGACGGCTCCTTAGGAAAACTAACCTTGCAACTAGCATTGCCTTAACTTGATTGACGATTCACTTAGTATTATAATTTGGTTTGATATAAATACAACACAAATTTCACAACTGCCCAGTCAGAGAGAACATTTCACCCGTATTGGGGAATATTATTAAATAATTAGAAAATTATAAGAGGAATAGTATAAACTGCCTGACTTTGCAGAACTAGCAAAGTTACCTACATATAGGATCTATAACTAAATGATAATTTCTTATTGTTAATTTTTCAAAACTTTATTTACTATTTTAAATAGTTGCTTACTATCAATGAAACATGCTTTCTATCAATATAAACTATTTATAACTATTTGCTCCTAAATTTTTTAAATTTATTTCCATGGTTAATAATTAGTTCACCGGTTTGTAGCTGAGCGGTCCAAGGTCGGGTTTGCACCCGAGAGCAGTTGGTTAAATCCTCTGCAAGCTATGAGTAAATTCTTGCAAATATCGTTTGTAGTATCGCTGTAGTAGCGCGGCAGCCCAAACAGCATTATGTTTGCATTATTACAGTGCACTCGTAATTGGTTGCATTAAAGTTGGTTTGTATTTGGACCATAGTTTGAAAGTGTCCATATTTATTCAGAAAGATCGACATCAGGTACTTTTTCAATTTCGTGCTGAATCGTTAGAAACGATGGGACAATATGTACTGACATTAATTATTTACCTTGTTTGCATTATTAAAACTTTTGAATTATTTTCAAATACTACACATGAATATCTTTTTATATAATACGTACTTTAATTAGCTTTTAAAATCTTTGAGAAGCAATGTACTTTAAGTAATTAACAAGCATGCAGCTTTATTACATTATAATTTTATACAAAGTAAATCGATTTTCTGACAGCAACCCCTTGTCTTCCAGAGACATTCAGTGAATCTAAATGTTTGACTATTTTGGAGAGATCTATAATTAGGATTCTTAATTGGATTTAAACGACACACCTGAAGGTTCGTTTCAAAGTGAGAAATTTAGAACTAATTTAGTTTTATTGCCTCATTCTCACTAGTTGAAAACATTTTGACTTGTCGCGATCTTACTTTGTGTTAATTTGATACTTCAACTGCCAAAATTTTCTAACCATGGGGTGCAATTATCTGATAAAGTTAAGTTATAAGCTAGAAATTTGGAATTAAACTTTAAAAATACCAGACTCAATTCATATAAAGACAAACTTACTTAGTAACATAAGGGCACTCAGTTATACTTATGACCATTGTGGCAAAGGTGTAAAAGTATTGAATCCAAGTATCAACCCAAATTCATTATTATTTACTCTCAGATTATTATGTTTTATGTTTATAACAATCTGTAGCTGTATTTTCTCTTCCATAAAAAAGGTAATACCACAAAACATGTTCAATACACGAAATTAAATTTGGTGCAACTGAATTTTTTTTCTGACGCAGTTGATATTGACGATACCTCTGTGTATTTGTGATGCAAAGCAACATTTATGTATAAGTGCATAAATGTATTAAATAGGACTACGTACACACAGTAGCGCTTAGCCTAATTAGCAGTCTCGTACAAATCTATATATTCATAAATCCGCCTTCAAGTGTTTAGTCTTCAACAAGGTTTACCAATATAATATAGGTATCTAAAATTAGATGCTTCAAAATTTGACATCCATACTCTTAAAATATACATATTGTTTTATATTTTCTTAATTAAAATGGTTTTGACTATAATATTACTACAACATATTACATAGGCATGGAATTACAAAATAATTATAAGACATTTATTGTTTTAAAGTTTATTTTGTAGAACTCCATTTTAATTTTTAGGTCTTTTATTTTTATTTAAACAATAATTATTATTATTTTTAATTTTGAGACAGTTTGATAATGCCCTCAGAAGGCGAAACAGCTGTCACGCGTTAAAAATAACAACATCGCAGAGCTTTTAACTAAAAAATGTTTTAAAAAAGATTTTAAAATAATAATAATTATTGTTTAAATAAAATTAAAAAACCTAAAAAAATAAATAAATTATAAGACAACTGGCTCTTGAGGTTGACGAAAGAGTTAAACAATAGGTCGTTACAAAAAAAACATATCTTAAGTGCTAGGATAAGGTAACATTGCTATGTTGCATTGTTGAAGAATATAGTTTTTTTTTTAAATGAAGTTACTGCTTTTTTTGGCAATAACGTTACAAATGTTCAGTTCTTAAAAAGAATTATTGTTTTTTTGGTAAATAAATTAAAAATAGATTACTAATATAGTAAGTGAATCTTTGATTTTCATAATTTATCAATATATAAGGGTGCTTCTTAAGGGGAACCCTCGTAAATGTTATACCTACTGTATGAGAAAAATCTCTTTTTTTTGTAGTTAGCTACCGGTCCTCGAAATTTATATTTTTTTTTGTCTATTTACACTCCGAGGGTTGTGGAAGAACCTTAGAAAAAGAGCTTCAGAAATAATGACTTCAAACGATTATTGCTTCCGAGTGTTTTTTGCTCTGTACTATATATATATACTCTATACCTGTTTGGTTTATTTGAATAGAGCTATTATGAGAATATTGAAGATTCATTCAAACAATACAAATCTAGATTAGTTCATAAAAAAACATTTTAAATATTATCATGCATCATGTAGTTTCACGGATTCCAACATAGATACTTAAGATAAAAGTGAGAAAATCTTTCTTGTACAGATTATTTCATCGACCTGTCTGAGGCTTCGGAGCCGAAAGGTCTTATGTCTACTGGTTACATCAGTTTTCTTTCAAATTGCTAAAGATCACACTTCTTGGTATTTTCTGTTCAGTGGACCTACTCATCCGATGGATATATTGGAGTTGGCCCTGATGGATGCTTCCCTTGAAATGGAGATTGCCTCAAAGTGAATGAAGCCAACACCAAATACATGCCTGCTTGGTTTCCTCAATTTCAATGTCACCACTCACAGCATAGCTAATGAATGTACATGGTAGTGTAGCACAGGGTTGTCTTGTTACGGTCTCCCAAAACACTTCAAACTGATACTCCTCTCGGAAAGAGATCTTAACAGACCAGCGCTAAACGCTACAGCTCAGAATGTTAAGCCTTAGGATAGTGAGTATTTTTGGACAAATATTTTGATCCATTTAAGGAAATCATGTCCAGCATAATGATCCAAGCCAACTATTTCAACTGTCAACTATAAGAGTAAAGAACTCCAGGGAAAAATTGTTGAAAAAATAGCCGAAAAGAAAAATTTTATTCTGAATACATATAAAGTTTATTGTATTTGATAATTCGTACAATTGATTTGAAAAATGAAATGAATAATCAACAGATCCAAGCCTCTCTGACGTCATCCTATCCCTATATTGACGCCATTACGGGGAGTTTAGCAACGGTTTGATCCTGGATGACAAACATATAATATTTAGAGCGACAGAGCACCCAACAATGCAACAAAAATATCAAATATTTTCCGAGAATTCACCCAGGATATAAGTAATTTATATTTTAGGTTTATAAAAACTGGCCCTTAGCATTCACATTCTTACCGTGGAACAAAATTTTCCAAATCGTTTTTCTGCACTAACAAAAGCGTAATGACCAGATTTTTCTATGCGATTAATCAATTACTTTCCGAGATATTCCTCGAAAAAATATTGAGATTGTTCATTTGAGGCGTTTATTGGAATTAATTGGGCTGTAAAAAATACACGTACTTTACCCCTCTCACTAGGCGATGCCTGTTCTGAGACGAATAAAAATATATTAAATAATCTAAATAAAAAAATTTAAAGTATATAAAATTACCTGTATACATTTTTCTTAATACGTCAAAAAATCATTTTAAAAACAGATTAACAAATTGAGACTGTAGAGTGTGCTGGTTTGGTGGAATGTACTTAAAATAAATTGTAAGATTTAGCTCCTTGTGTTTTGTGAGTGAGATATGTGGGAAGGCGGTGAACTTTCTAATATCTAATATGTAATTTGTAATTTATAGGTTTTCTGTACGACGCAGATAAGATTTTTTTAACGTGGCTCTTATTATTGTTTTATGAGATGTGTTAAGCGCTTTAATATACGTGTCAGCAGCTCCACCCCACGCCGATATACCACAAGTTAAAATTGTTTGACAAAGGGCAGAGTAAACCTCTTTGTTAGTTATTTTAGTGACATAATATTTATGTGCAAATGAAGTAAATATATTCATAATATTGTACTACTATATTAAATCAGAATTAATTAATGTTCACACCTTAGAACGTTTATTTCTTTAACCCTAGTGCAGCAAACTCAACCCTATATCCCTCCTGTTATGTTCTTTTTGCATCATTCGCCGCTCGAAAGTTGGCTGTTACAGACGTTAAATCTGTGCTCAATGTCATGGTGAATTAATAATTTAATATGACGATTTATTAAGTCATGTGATTATCTTATTATTTAAATTTGTTGACTTCGACAAAGGGTAATTACATTTTTCAGAAATTTAATAGAACATTAACGGATGCAAAGGAATATGTTCTCTTCTTAGGTCTCTGCCCATTCTTTTTGGGAACGTTGTATCCTCAGTAAGCGTTATAATTTTTTTTTATGTGTTGATAAAGAGGAAGCTGTCAATATGGTCCCTTTTTGGCTTTATAGTACAAGAAATACCACAAATGATTTATCTGTAAATTCTACACAGGTAGTTAGTAAAATATCTAAGACTCCCTGTGAACATTTAAAAAAAAATGTAATATTTTAATTTCTATATGAAATACAAACTACAATTTTACGAAGAACGTTCGAAAATGCCTTTTCTGGCTTTCTACTGCGCCTATTACAAACATTTTTACTTAAAATCCTTCCATAATCTCAGAGTAAATAAAGTAAAGTTCTCTGTAAATAAATTTAAAACACTCCAGAGTTACTAGATTTTTACTGTAATTAGCTCAAACTCTCTGCATTTTTAAATTCTCGTCCGCCGTACTAAATTCGTATGGAATTCTAACGCCGCGTAATATCTCTTATAAATACAATGTAATTTCGTAACAGTCTCAGTCACGAGCTAGCTTCTAAGCCGAAAGGTCGTCAGTTGGTTTTTCGACATTTTTATCCGTTTTCGAACGACGAATAATCAATCAACCAGCCAGAGGGTATGCAAAATTAAATTATTATTATTATATATTGAATAAATTTAAATCCTGTTGTATGTGCTGTCTTTATTTTTGTTTTTTTTTCAGTTATCAAAAATGGGAAAGAACAAAGGGAATATTTTCTACAATTCGCAAAACAAGAAGCCTGCGCATTGGACAAAAAGACGTACAAGGTGATAATATCAAAATACATTATTTGAGCGGTGCGATTTTTTTTAGTTTTCTACCGATTAGGTTTATTCAGTATTAGGGAGATTGAAGGTGCGTTGAACTCATATCTAATGTCAAAATGCATAATTTCGGCGGCCATCTTGAATTTTTTTAGTTTTTTACCGATTAGCTTCACAATCGGGATTAGGTAGTTTAAAGATGCGCTGAACTCGAATCTAATGTCAAAATGCATAATTTCGGCGGCCATCTTGAATTTTTTTAGTTTTCTACCGATTAGGCTTAAATTCGGTATTAGGGAGATTGAAGGTGCGCTGAACTCAAATCTAATGTCAAAATGCATAATTTCGGCGGCCATCTTGAATTTTTTTAGTTTTCTACCGATTAGGTTTAAATTCGATATTAGGGAGATTGAAGGTGCGCTGAACTCGAATCTAATGTCAAAATGCATAATTTCGGCGGCCATCTTGATATTTTTTAGTTTTCTGCCGATTAGGTTTAATTTCGGTATTAGGGAGATTGAAGGTGCGCTGAACTCGAATCTAATGTCATTCTGGGATTATTTTGTTTGAATTAACATAATTTTTGTACAAAATTTGTGGACATCTAATAGCACAGAAATTGAAATATGTTGCCTCACTATGAGCTAGAGAAGATTTCATTTCATTATGTGTAATATCCACTTTGACAACGTCTCCACTTGCGAAGAGCGGATTGATACAAATCTTTTAGCCCATGTTTAAAAAAAATAAAAAAATTATATGAATACCGCACAAGAGTCTTAACTGTTCCCAACCGTCTAGAGCCAGTGAGACTATGGCATCCCCAAGTAGGGTATGTTGTGAGGCTGAATGTAGTGGGGAGGGGAAGGAGATTGGGAAGAAAAAGGTTGGGAAGTACCTGTCTATTCAGATCTGGTCACCAAACACGGCTAAAGCCATTTCAAGCAACGTTTCGATTCTGAATGGTGGTCTTTCACCAGGGCGATACTTAGAGTATCTACCACTCTGGAACGTGCCGAAAATATACATTTTTACTATTTTTTATATGAATTAAATGTGTTATGACACATGTTAATTAAATAAAAGTTATTGGCGCACGCCGGGTTTGAACCCGCGACCTTTGGATTCGTAGTCGAGCGTCCTACCACTCGACCGTGGAGGCCGTCGAAAACATTTGAGGTTTTTGTTCTAAATTGTCAAAAAATGGGTAAAGATCATTGGAAACCACCTCCAAAACGCCCTAATATAAGGCGCAGGAGTACCACATGTCCTAGCACAAAATATCAAAAGACAAAGGATGTATGTCACTCTTGCAGTACTCATATTTATCTAGAGCAATTTATTTTCTCTTGCTAAAAGTGTGTTATTTTCCATGCCAAAGATTCAAACGAAGATTAATCACAAAAAGTTTTTTTTATAAATTAAATATTGAAAATGGTTACTGTACGCACACCACGCGTTATTTTGGTAATGATTTTATAATATTTTTAAGGTTTACGAGATAAGAAAAACGTTACATTATTGTGAGATATAAATAAGAGAGTTTGTTTTTCCTCGTGTTTGGGCTCATATTAAATAAAGAAGTTATAATTTCGGAAATGTTTTATATTTATTTACAGAGCATATGTTTAAAAACTAAAAAAAAGCAAAAAAACATATGAATGTACACTTATAATTTTTTTTTTTTTAAATTGTATTGCCGGGTCCCACTGACCCTATCAGGCATAACACTTACTATAATTGCATCAGGCATGCGGAGGGTTAACTAAAATAAATATATTTCAATTGTAAAACGTACTATGTATAGTCAATTAATATCAAACTGTATTATATGTATTACTCTTCAAATACCTGCCTATTCTCATTAGAGCCCTACAATATACCTACAGAACTACATACTTTACTTTGCAGTCGGCGGCGTCACCAGTGTTGACTTTGTGGATATTTAAATTTATGCATTTAAAAACGTTTTTTTTGTTCGCTTGTTCCTACTTTAGCCGCCTGCAAAGTTAAGTCGGTCAAGCTGTATCCATGTATTTTCATACAGCGAATAAATGAAAATGTTATAAAGCAAGTGTATTTTTATTTCGTATTTGATCAAAATGCTGAGTCCTTTATTAAATCCGTCATCGTCCCAAGCAAAGTTAGCGAGCGAGCGGGCGCCGGCTAGCGGCGGTCCGCGTTTGTCTATAAGTACCAAAAATACCTAACGGCAGCAAACGCTTAGCTTGGATGCCTGCTCTTAAAAGTTGTCATAAAATCAGCGCGACAAAAAATCGGCTGCGGTGCAGTGTGGTGTTTTGTAAATATTAAACCAGGATAAACAAAAATAGTGTTCGTTCTGTGCATTCTAAGGAACATCTAAGTACATATTTATGATTTATGCGAAGAGCGGCAATCTTGTTTTTTTTTTTCTAAATATGCTTTGACCTGTGTGTAAACTCACTACGGTATTTTGTACCTAAACCTAAAGAGTAAGAACTAGCACCGCAGAGCCAAGCGTCGGGATCGTCCCTAAAATACTACTTTTATTTCCTGTTATCCTTATGGCAGATGCTTGTCTACAAAGTTGAATCGGTTGGGACAACCTACCCTTTCCGTGTCGCGAGCAAACCGTTCAAAAACTAAAAGTGTTTTCTTGCCGCTGGGACGTGCTTCGAAAGAGCGGAAAATCGTTCTATCAGTGTCGGAAAATGTATTATCCATAGAAAAAATAATTATGTTACAAGTGTAATCTACACAAATTTGAAGGAATACCGATATCGTCAATTTACAAAAAATCTTTTGACTCCTGGTCCACAAAAAAGTCTATTAATTAGATTGCGTGTTCATGAAAGAATATCTATATTTTAATTTTTTTTATCAATTTCACAAGAAAATACAAAAATTGACCCTAATGCCGGAATACAGATACGCCCCACTACACACATCTGAAGGTTTATCTGTTCAGAGGTGTTTTTCAAATTTAATTCGATTCTCAAAATCCTCAATTTGCATGTAACTTAGATAAAATTCATATTGCTTGAAATTATTTTTTATTGTTTCACCGTTATTGACACCTATCTTTATTTTTGAAAGCGAGGTACATCCCAACACAATCAAAAACATAAAGCGACTTGGATAGAGTTATTCACTTTTATTTCCAGAGGCTCTTCGACTTTTGTGAGGTCTAGGAATAATATTTTAAAATTAACAATAAAAGTCATTGATGCTTTATTTATCATATCGGCACCAATCGTACATGGTATTTTTTTATTTGATTAAATACTACTCCTTTCAGACCTTAGAGCCTCAAACCTCAGAGCGCAACGCTACAGAGCCTAACAACTTACATACAACACATCTGCGCTCAACAAATCGCAGTCGCACACTTCACTGGATAAAACAAATAAAATTACAAAAAATACTTATTAAAGACTGCAAACAGACGATTCAGAAGAAAAAACACGAAATTAAAAATTCCCTGTCAAATGAATCTCATGTATCTGTTTTTGAATATAAATTTATTCGTCAAAAAATCAGTTACCCGGCTCACAATTAATATGACTTCATTGAGGAACAAAAAAATAATTCCCCAGGACGCACTCTAGATTCATCGAGCATATACTCGTACGTTGCTACAAAAATAATAAAGTAGATTCCAAAATTACAGCCCATATCTTGGAGAAAAACCACACCCCACTTGCCAACAACGACTTAACGCTTTTCCATATTGAAAGTAAAGGACTTAAATTAAATGTATATGAGCAACAAAAAATGAATGATCGAAATATGTGATACATCAATTAATAATCAAATGAAAATGATCTCCTCTCCACTCTTTTTTCGGGAAACCAAAATACGAAAATATCAAAGATTATTAATAAAACGCTAAACAAGGTATTTTTTTTTTTAAAATTTCACTAAATAATCAAGAAAGATACGTAACAAATACTTTAATGTCATTGAAATAATTAATGTTCATAAGTGGGAATGAAACTAATGGTAATTCACATTATAAAAAACAATTAAGAAAAACCTGCCTTTTGTAAGTAATAGTTTATAAACATTAAATGGGGAAAACAGATTTTAAAGTTAAGTACCCCGCAGAATAAGAATTTAAAGATAATTCGGCTCTTACCGAAATCGGTAAACTAAAATCGAATAAATAATTCGTTTTGTTAACCACAGTTTGATAATGGCCTTTAACGCCGAAACAGCCGTCACTAAAAATAAAAATGAACTAAAACTTACCTAATAAAATTAAATTTGATTAAATTAAATTTTAAAAACGAAAGTTGTTAAATGCAAAATATTTAAAAACAATAAATTGCACTGATGAATGTTTAACTTCGGGTCAATTTGGTTAAAAAATATCAAAAAAAAAAATTTGAACCGATAATCAATTTTATTAGTCTGTCTGAGGTCTAGGAGTCGAAAGGCCTTATGTAAAGTAAGAAAATCAGTTTTCCTCTAAATCGGCATAGTACTCACAACTAGAAAATTTTCTGTTCAGTGATCAATACGATGCACGTTGTTTGGGGATGAATCATGCTAAAATCATTCGGTGGTCAAACTTTTCCCATCTTATTAAATGTACTGCATAGTCAAATAATATCCCAAACCACGCCGGCATTTTGTGTTAGCACTCTTCAATTAGCCAATGAAAGCATTTGGTGCCCAGTGGACTGCTGATTGGTTGGAGTTGATAATACTTTGAGCTAAGATTATTTTTGTGTTGATATCAAAATTATGTCTGACAGGGTAATTTTGATACGAAGCTTTAGATCAAGCCCTGCGACGGAATTTTTCTATAATAAAAAGTGGCAATCGCCATGTTAAAATGTAGCTTAAAACCGAAAAATTAGTTTTATCAACCCGCCCTCCAGGGTTTCTCGCATGTAGGAATTCGTGTGCCTCGATAAAGAGCCCTATGTGTACACTAATAGATTTAACTGATTTTTACACACGACTTTGATAACACTTTCTCTCCGCGGGGTTCTTAAAAATAAGTCATCTAATTGTATTAATTGACTACCGCAACGTGTTAAACTAACATACGCCTAGTTTTGTCATATTTTTAAAAACAAGTTGTCTAATGGAAAGTAAATCTTGGTTAATAAATTTAAGAATGCAAATTAATACAATATATTCACCGAAATAACAATAGACTTTGTTATTCATCTTCAATGTTAAACGAAAATTTTCACAGAATTATTGATTTCTCTTGGAATTCAGTAATATTTTGTTTTGTTCACTAGGGATAAATTCGTTTACTTTTTATTGGTGAAAACGGATGTTATTATTCACAATTTGATTCACAGTTGTAACCTTTTTATGACAGTTATGGTATCAGTTTAAGATTATTGCCAGATTTTTAGATGACGTTTTCTTCTGATTGTAGTTACACACGAACGCAGATACATTGTCATGTGGTTGATAGTGACATTTATTTGTTCATCCACAAAATAATTCAGGCTATACGAGTATATCTAAATATAACATAGGCTCACGCGAAAATAGCAACTAACGTACAGTTAATATCAAGTAACCTCGTGATGAAGTAGTCAATCATATCAAGCTTATAATGGGATGATTCCCTTTATCTACAGACTGGTAATATGAAGTACCAAAGGGCTAATCCGCATCTCATCAGCAGAACACAGGCGCCAATAGTCAATTTATTTATTTTCTACCTTGTATATTGTTTATTTTCCTTTGCTTGTTATTCATTTACTTTTGTTTAACATTTACTCAATTACCTAAAAACCACTCATGTATGTTTATTTTGTTATCCTGCCTGTTATAATATGTACTTAAATAAAATATAACAAAATAAAATAAAATCGGTGAATTAAATTTCACAATATGCGATTAAATTTTGTTTACTTGAATAAAAAATACTTTATCGACCTACCGAGCAAATTTTGACAAACTTCGGTTAACTAATTTATTGAACATAATGATAAGTGCAAAAACGGTAATTACCTGTGTTGAGGGTTCGTCACTATTTGTCTCCTTTTTCATCTGACAATCCATATTATACGCAAATGGTCTACCCTACCAATGAAATCAGTATTTTTCGATTTACTAGGACAATGGTATGTCCACAAATATAGTTCAGTAGAAATGTGTTTGTTCGATACCTACTTCCTAAACAGTTATTTACTATGTAGCTATTAACTAACTAACGAGCTATTTATTCAAGGGTAAGCCGAGAAGGTAAAAGAGCACATAACTTTGTCGTTCACATACACACATTCCTTACTTCTTTATTCATATTCACTTTTACGACTCGTTCTTGTGTTCAACAGCTCGGATTTGAAATGTTTTTCCGGCATCTGTGTTTCCTCCCTCCTACAATATGGGCCTCTCCTTGACCTAGGTTTACTCCTTTCCTTCTTCAAAAAGACCCAACATATAGTATCCCCAAAGATTACATCGGCCCTGAGGGACATTATTTCTCTCAGGGCCTCCTATGCGTAGCTTATGTTTTTTTTTTTATATTTAGATTTATTCACACTGCTCTATTCTTTATTTGATCCAAACGCATTCTTTTTAGACTAAAGTTTCTTTTTTTTTTCATTTGCCATATTGTGAAGTGTCTTGGAGTGGTTTTTCACTAAAACGATGGTACCTACGTTATTTAACAGTGTTTATATGTATCGACTGTGATTAGGTCAAAGGCGTTTTTTCACATTTATGCAAGGAAATTCAGGTCTTAGCGATAACATGATAGTCATGCTGTTATGCTCGACACTTGATCGTAGTTTGATGAAATGCTGAAACGGGCCTAGAATTGATGGTTAACGGGGGCGATTATTTGAAGTTGTAGCATTTAAAAAATACAATTGCGCTAATCATCGATTGGCGACAGTGTAAAATGTGACAGTGGTTCAAACCACTAGGTCTATGTTTGCTTGCAAAAAAATATAAAATTAAACCTTTGACATACACATAGTCGAAATGTACCATTTTTTTTCATTGGATCGCTCAGCGTCCCTTACCCATTCTCTTTGTTAATACTTTTTAACTACGTTTTTTGTTAATTGTGTGATTTATTAATACTTAACATAATGAAAAAGTATTTTACCTGGTGGCACTATCTAACAAAGAACATCGATAGTAAAAAATAAAAATAAAACTTTTCATCACGTAGTACGAATGAAAAAAGGTAATTTGTCTCTACTTGGAAAAGGCACGAAGTTGGAAAAAACAGAGTGTAAAATTATGCAGATCATTATTTTTTCCTATCAGTCAATAAGTAATTCTAATTTTAATCCTCATCCTTTCGAAGATTAATGAGTGAGAGAATATTCTAGATTTTCTGAATAATATTAGATGGATATTCGACTCGGCGGGTAGTAGAGGCTATAGGGCAAGAAGGTATGTAGAAGCGTACTTAAGAGACAAATCTTAAAATACCGGCAAATGGCGACCGGATATTAGATTTCGAATGGAATATTGAGTGGGTCACTCGGAAGAAGTTCAGAGGGATGGAACACGATATGTGGAACCTTTGATTGTATTCAGATGCTGGGATTGGACAGCATATTCGCGGTGGAAAATTCCATGTATTATAGCTTACCAATTTAATTCAATAAATATACCAATTTATATATATTTCGTTTTCAAAACGATTAATGGAATTAAATTGGTGTGCTATATATATTAGGATATTCTCAAACCTGTGTAAAAAAAAATATGAGAACTACTATAGGGTGAAATGGGTAATAATTGTCAGCTTAAGAATATTTTGCCTGTGAATAGGTGTATGTTTGGCCCTACCCACCCAATTACAAAACAATAAATAATAGTCACAAAATATTTTATTAATTTCCAATCAAATTCTTCCATCAATAATATTTCACTCCAGCAAAATTACTTTTTTTTTTTAAACAAAAAAAGGAAAATGCACAGCGATTGCCCACCATAATTATAGGGATTGCCCACATCGGTGTTTCGATAAAAACCGTTAATAAAACAACCTAAAGATGGTTCGCCCTTATTTATTTAATTAAGTAATAATTGAAATTATAATATATACGAATCATATTTGAAAACGAAGAGAATTTTTATAATTTTGGTAAATTTCATCAACAGATGGTGACACGCTTTTATATATCCACCATCAATATCGGCAAACAAAATGGGATCATCATAGTCTTTGCAAATATTTTTTTCTGAGCTTACATCTTTGATAGATATTGGTGTCATTAATTTAGAGGTATGTAAAAAGGTATGTGAAGATTCAAATCTTTCGATGGCTCTGGTACAATTCTAATATGCTTTCGAATTGTTATTTTCTTTGAATCCTAATAGTAGGGTTTTTACACACTTAATTCTACTAATTGTAATAGGGGTAATAATTTTGATACTCTCTTTTTTTATTATTATTTATTTCTTACTGGTTTCGATAGTATTAATAGTTAGTTTGATGGCTATCAATTCATTATATGTACTCGAAGTTTCTATTGGTTGATCAGAATTCAATTATGTCCATAGATACAACATGAAAGAATTTTAATTTCGAAATAAATAATCGAAAATACCATCTAGTTTTTTAAATTGCTTAAAGTAAATTTTCCAAACGACATGTCGCGACATCTGAATTTTTTTTACTCATGGATTGTAAGATTCTTATTTTTAGTTTTTTTTTTTTTTTAACAATCAATTTATTTCGATTTGCACCCAAGTATTTACACTGTAGGTTGAAGAATCCGTGTAAAATTCGGATAGAGTGCTATCAGTTCAACTGTTATTGTCCACCCCGACAAAATCTAAAGTGATCATTTTTTAGCTTGTAAATTAACAGAAATGTCATTTTTAATTATTTAATCTACTACTAACAATATATAGATATTACAAAAAACTATAGTTAATATCATTAAGACATATTTATCGGTATAAGACGTTAACAAATTATCTAATGAATACCTGCGAAATTGAAAAAAACATCGACGCGCTTCACAAAATCCGATTTCGCTTTTCAACAACGGGGCTGTTTCTACCGATATGGCAGTTTTTCGATTCACTTAGAACTAATAATCACACATGTCAAGATTTCGATGAGTTATTTACATGTGTTAAGGAAAAAAGTACAATCAAAGTGATAGTGAAGTCGATTCAGATGGTTACTGACGGTGTCAACTCTTCCTCACATTCAATTAATGCTGGCGTCCCACAGGGATCAGTTCTGTCTCTAGATTTGTATTTTTTGCACATCAATGACCTTTTTGTCATGTACACCAATACATTGCTACGCGGATGCAGTCCTTGATAGTTTTTTGTTTGACGGGGCCCCAAAAGGCATAGAAACTACAACGGCTCGGAGGGCTTTAAAGCAGAGATAGACGATTACCTCGAGAGAATTTCCTCTTGGGGTAAGATAACCTCATCGAATTTAATGTTTCAAAGACCCGATCAAGTCTGATTACGACTAAAAGGGATTGTAGTTACAATTTAATCTCGTTCAACGGAAGCAATTTTCCCAACAAGCCTTCCATTGATATGCTTGGTGTAACTTTAGGTGACCAGCTGAGGCACGGGGGCTCCATCGAAACCAGAGTAAAGTTAGCGTCTCAGAAGTTGGGCGTGCTGTATAGAGCCCGCAGATACTTAAATAGTACACAACCGCTGACCTTGTACAAATCGCAAGTGCGCCCCACCGTTGAATCTGGCAGCCGCCTCTGGTTTGGAGGCCCAAAATACTTTAAAAAAACCCTAGACTCTGCAGAAACGGGCGGTTCGTTTGATATATTCTCCTATCTTAACAAACGGATTACAATATTTGGAGCACAAACGTGACTGTCCTTGTTCTACTAATATTTCAATCAAAGATGGTACAAGTAACTTGCGTCATTGATCCCTTTGGTACCGGTTTATAGCCGGAAAACTCGCCAAATTCGATACATGGGAAAAAATCGCTTCAACAGCTGGGCCGTGGAATGATTTTCCGGCTTCTGTGCTTCTTCCCTCCTACAACATAGACCTCTTCAAGACCCAGATTCACTTCTTCCTTTCCTCAAAAATACCCTCCTAAAATACCCTAAATTTAACATCTGCCCTGAGGGAAAATATTTCCCTCAGAGCTTCTTGTATGGAGTTAAGGGAAAAAAATTATAAGACTTGTAAAACAAATACAATAACTTTATGAATAGCTTCCTTACTTACATATTAAGTTAGAGACCAAATATGTTGGTGCTTTATCGTACACGTCAGTTTGTAGTCTATTACATGAATGGATGAATACTAATATTAAATCTTTTGAATATTCAGACAACGTATTCGAATTACTCTCCGCCAGATATTGATTAATGAAGTCTTTATTATTATCTCTCCATAATATATCTTGTTTTTAATTTATATTTTGAAGCATTACGGGTGAGTTGTTGAAATGATAAAACTTTTTTTTTTAATATGTAGTACCTACCCACTTGACTCACGCAAGAAAATTTATTTGTTTACGTACGGCAGTTACGTAAATGGTGTCGTTTTATGAATATGTGATAAGACAGGAAGCTTGCAAGGAATTTAAAGCAACTGACGTGAAAGGGTGTTTAAGAAGTGGTTACGTTGAGGGATTATTAACACTTTCTTAAGAAAAATAGCATTATTATATTTCACAAAATAAGTTTAAAGAAATATTTTACCCCTTTCATTTGAATTTTAAAGAACCTGACTTTGTTGGAGAGCTTTTATCGTGATTAATTTGGCACGTGTGCCTACTTATTAGTTACTAAGTCTGGTTATATATTAATAATTCCTGTTCTTAAAATTATTATCAGTTATACTCGTCCCTGCCGTTACCTGTAATGAAATTGAATTACTGATTAGTTATTAAATTCATTTCTCCTAACACACAAATTGTATTTACCTTATTAAATTAATCAATACTATATTTTCAATAATTTAAATCGAATACAAATGGCGTAAACCTAAATGTTTAATAAAGATAGTTTTTTTAAAGATGTACAAATATTCCCGGGTTACAAATAATCTGATAGTATTTTAAAAACATTCCTACTACCATAATTTTAAGCGGAAAATGTTGCTAATGCAATTATAGAGGACTTAACTACAGAGGAATTGGAACCACGACTACTAAGTGGGAATCCGATGAATTTGTTCGTTTAGCTGCTTTCCGGTTGAATATAATAATAATATAAAATGAAAATAATAATAGATGATGATGAGGTAATGTATAATAACACAGATCTGTGGTATTATACAAAGATATTATTTCATTTTTAATTAAATATGTCAAACCACAAAGTGATTGCTTTTTACCAAAATATAATAATAATATAATTATAATGAAAGTATTCTCCGATATCACAACCAACATGCGACAACAAACACGTTTAAAACATATTTATCTTAACGTCAAGGATGTAGGTTACAAAAAAACAAGATCGTTATATTCAATAAGCAAACGAGGGTGAAAATATTTATATTTTACCAGCTGCACCACCCTTTTGACCCACCTTAGAAATGCTTTTAAAATTGTTTCCGTAATATTTGAAGGTTTACGGGTAACAATATTCATTTTAGTGCCTTAGTATGATATATATTATCATGAAATTTCCGGCTACAACCAAAAAGTGGAACAAGTGGGGTATTACGGTTTTTCCGTTTCCTCTGTACCTACAAATTGTAAAATTTCGCTGTGATAAATGAGAGCAAGGAAAGAATGTATCTCATTTAAGGACTTACATTCGTGCCATGCGCTTGGCATTTTACTCTAAGCTTTCGTTACTTACTATTTATTGCATCATTAATAAAAGTTATTACTATCTGATATTGTTCGTTGGTTGATGTCACTGCTAAATTCATTCATAAAATATTTATTATTTTCAAAAAATGGTCTTCTTAATTTCCTACGTAACTTTGGCCGCATATAATACATCAATATATCTCTATAAGGTTTCATTTGATCCGCAAAGGAAATATATTGATCGCCTAACATTAAAAGTAATGGTAATTCAAAAACCAACTCGCAAATTGCATTAAGGCGACATATTACCCAAAAACGGGTGATAGCGAAAAATCCTTGATTGAATTGTTTCTGATGAATATGTAACAAAAATATGAAATGTGTTCCGAGGATGCACTCAAGTTGTAAGTAACTTTTATCACAGATTAATAAAAACTGACCTTTACCATTTACATTATTAACGTTAAACGTTTTCCAAAATATCCAAATCATTTTCAGTTAAAACATAAGTGAAAAAGACCAGATTTTATATTTTCGTAGAAAGCAACCACTTCGCGGTTTGACATATTTAAATAAATGAAAAAATAACTTTGTATAAGACCACGAATATTATTTTAATTTTTATGACCGACCAGTTTCGCTTAGCTTAAGCGTCATCAGCGTATAAAATTAAACTAAACAAAAAATACAAAGTGTGCGGTTATATATACATACAGAGGGAGAACAAAATATAAAATAAAAAAACAAAATAATGAGAAAGCCATAGAAGAACATTTAAATTATAACAAAGGAACAGAGAGAAAGAGACAAATAATATGAATTTAAAGATTTTATTTTTTTGAACACCCTTCCAGGCCTGCTACAGCAAACTCGACCCTATACTTCTATACGCTTTGCGTAAATCAGTAAAAAAATGATGTTATTTTCAGCCCACCTTTTTGTCTAAGGCCATTTTTGGCTCAGTCACCGCTTGCGAGTCGGTGGATGGAGACGTCGGCGTAAATTCTCTATTTATTTTAACGATTTCTTAGTGAAATTTTACGTTTGCTTAATATCTGTCATCTTTGGGGGTGCTGTATGGAGGGTTTTGTTTGAGGAAAGAAAAGGGTGAAACTGTGTCTTGAAAAGACCCATATTGTAAGAGGGAGGAAACACAGAGGCAGGCAAATCATTCAAAAACCGAGCTGTTGAGTACAAAAATGAGTCGTAGAAGCGACCCGTTCTTATGTTTCAAATATAGGTGCAAATAAAGGGTTCTTGTATTTTTCCACTACTTATTAGAACATGTACTATATAAAATGAAATAATTCAAATTAATTTGATCTATTTAGAAGTGTCTTCCCATTTCTTTGAGAACGCCGCTTACCGATTTGTTTTTAATAGTGGCTTTTCCTCTTGAACAGAAAACAATGTCTTTTTGGCGAACTCCAGGGCCGAGGGGTTAAGATAGTTGCTTAAAATGGCTTTAGCTATGTTTGGAGATCAAATCTGAATAGCCAGGTAATTCTCAACTTTTCTCTTTACCATCCCTTTCCTTCCCCACTCCATTCACAAGCCAATAGGGGATGCCACAGGCTGCTGGCTTCGGGCAGCGGACTTTGGCCTGGTATACTCATAAAATAAATTGAAAATTGACAATAACTGTTACCGTTACTGTGACCTAACATGTGAATCGACCACTAAAAACACATTTTGTAATTCAAAAGTAATTTTAAACATTTTAAATGAAATGGTAAATATTTATGTGTTGTTGGTCGCCGTCTGAATAAATATCCCCTCGTACTCTTATCTTTCACAACAACATACTATCAAGCCATCGGTTCAATTTAAAGATTTTTTATGCTGTCATTCCAGGAGTTTCGTATTTGCTCAAAGAACCAAAATAATATTTTTTCTGCGAGTTTTTAAGATATGTACAACAAGGTCAGCCTGTGAGAATATATTATATAATAAAAAGTGAAGTAGTACTACCGAATAAACCAAAGTTAATAATGGAAATTTGAGGGCAAGGAAACATAACTCGTTTAATAAAACAACATGACAAAATAATATCCTCCGTAGCATTGAGGGAGGCAAGGAGGGTCCGCATTCGCTGAACTAACCAACTTAAGGTCCGTAATATATTCAGCAGAGAAAGCGTGAGATTGACGCTTCCAATAGCGTAGCAGACCTCTTGTATTGTATATTATGTACTTGTGTAAGGGAAAGGCTAGTTGCCGCCGGTGATGAAATAACTACTATCGAGATATATTTTCAACATTATAACACTATAAGTATACGATTCATTGATGCAGCTAGTTAAAGGATCGGTTACCTAGCTGCCATTTGTGAACGATATGTATATAACACGGATTGTTAAGAGGAGGAAATGTGGATTAGAGAAACGGCAATGGGATAACAGAGGGGGGATAAGCATTGCAACACCAGTCATAGTTGAGTTCTGTTTGAGTTCAAACAGAAGATTAGTACCAACTCGTATCAAGTGTAAGACGACTGGCGCGAGTTCTTACTCCGCGCCGTCGGGCTGGGAACATACGATTTCAACCGCCGTCCATGAATGGTATGTTTTTTTTTCATTTTACATCATACATATAAAGCACTATGATAAGGTACTATCAGCGCCTTGGCGATTGGCCGCCTGGAGCGGTCTGCTCCAATTGCGCCTGCACAAGACCGACCCTGCCGACAAGTCTATGTTGATGTAAATTTGTGTGGCATAAAAACCTACATATATGTATATATAAATGTAGGTTCTTATGTCATAGTATATTTATATATATAATTAAAAATATACTTAGCATCTATTATTATTTTTGTGAATTAAATGGTGTTGTTTATTCCCAACCTCTGCCGACAAAAAACCTAATATTATTTTTCTTTCATACCTATGCAAAAACATAACATTTTATTTGAGTTATAGTGAGCTGTGGAAAAGTCATTTGTAGTGGTTGTAATGAATAATCATTGAAATTGAGTAAAACATAACGTAACTGTGCTCTCTAACTTATTAAATAAATAATTAAAAAATATTCTTAATTCATAATAGTGTTTTTTTGCTTTAACAAGGTGATCGATAGCCCGGTGGAGAGAACGCTTGGCTGGCAGTCGGGTGGGTCATGTTGGAATCTCTCAGCCGGTATCGACTTTGTCAATACCATTACGCTAGACTTAACCTATAGCTTCAGTAAAAAGCTACTTATGATATTATTTTTAGACATAATACAATGTAATGTTATGTTTGAAGTTATAGGTTAAATATGCTTATATATTATAGAAATTCTACATAACTTGATCGTCATTCTGCAGCCTCTTCAAGGGTTTGGTCAATCGGAACATTGAGGGCTAGTCCTACCCCTAATACCTATGCAATGAACCCTCCTCAATAAGGTTTCTGAACATCCTCAAAGGGAGACTTGATTAACCGTAGAATGATAATAAAGCCCTTGGTAGGAAGGCACTAGGAAGAAAATATTTTATGCATTATTAAGAAATACGATCTATAAGAATTAATAATAAATATTCTAATGATGGCTCGAGTGATTTTAGCGTCCATTTATTTGATTTTTTCCTTCTTTTTAAAGGTTTATAAAAAAATATATCAGTTGCGTACTTAGTTGTGCTTAAAAAATATTGTAGATTTTCTTATTTAAATTAAAATTCAGTTTAATATTACATTCCAACATTTTTTTAGAATTAATGCTTCATATTATGTTAGGTACTAATAATTTTGAAAAATTGCAATTTTTAAAGCTATACTATAACATAAATTAAAGGTGTTTATAATATAACGCTGTCAATCATTCGTATGTTGATACATTTTTAAGTGTCAACAAAACTGGATTTGAAGATAGAATTTTCATGTTTAATGTTAAATATAACAACTTTATTTTATTAATTTTGAAATATATCACATCTTCTCTACTACTTTTATACGCAGTTATAACATAATTGTATTGACAATCATCTGAATTTATAAAAAACCACTGTGTATAATGTCTGTGCAACTAATCTACCATGTGAGCAGGTAAACTTGTGATTAATTTTTTGATGTGATTGCCACACAAGAGTTTCGACTGCTCGAAGCCAGTAGTATTATGGAATCCCTGATTCGGAGAGTATTTTGAGGCTGCAGAAGGTGGAGAGGTAGAGAAAATGAGATAGAAGATGGTTAGGAAATACCTGGCTCTTCAGAACTAGTCACTATACATGACTAGTCACTATAGTCTCTCAAGCGATACGAAAAGTATTAATTAATAAATAGTAAATTGTGTTATTCGTATGATGGTCTACGCGTTTGTCTCTTGAGTAAAGATGTTGCATGAAAAAAAATATTGGGAAAAAAAAAAACATTTCGTAAAAATATGGGCCATGCCAGTTTAAGTGTTGTGTTGTTGGTCGTTATGCTTCAAAGATCCCAGAAAATTGCTCTACAGGTCTCGTAAGAAACATTATATATTTTTTTACAAATTGAAAAAAATGGCGCATTTCCTCAGTGATGCGAGATACGCAGACAACCTCCTATAATAAATAATTTGTTGGAAACAAAACTGGTGAAAGATATTTTTGAATGAAAATATGAAATCAATGATTAATTCTAAGTATGGTATAAAAATAAATAACTAGTGACCATGGTTATTGCTCTAAATTCTTCGATTACTCTTCAAACCAGAGTGCAAAACAAAACATTATCTAACAAATATTTTTCAAACTAATTTAATTTTTTTTTAAATTTAAAACTTAAGTACCGAATCGATTAATTATTTTGTATTTAAGAATACAAACCGAGCTGAATTATAAACATAAGGCTGTACATTCTTAAATTAATAACTTATCCATACTTAAATGCCAAACAAGATAGTATCCTTGCCATTACTAAACATATTATAATATTGCTACCAACGATAATTTTCTAAAGAGATAAGGTTAATTGCCATTAACCCTACTATATTACATAATTTATGTGTTTGCTCAACTAAATGCCACACATATCACGTAACTTTACCTCCTCGTGTTCTGTAAACATTAAAGAACACTAATGATATCATTACCGACGATTCGGTGAATTATTTCGTCTTTTTGACACTGTAATAAATTATACATTGTGACTCGTGAGAAACAATCTAATTTATGTGGAAAATGAACATGTTGTAGTTCTCATACCGTTATTGTGGAAATTTTAACACAAGCTCTATTATAATTAAAAAAAAATCTAAAGACAAGTATTCCCGGGGTACGAATAACTTGAAAATATTTGTAAAACTCCCACTACCATCATAATAAGCAGAAAATATTGATTGTGCAATGATGGAAAACTTAGCTAGCAGAGGAATTGAACTCAAGACACCCGGGTGGGAAAAGCAACGCGTTTGTCCACTCAGCTACTAACCGGTCAAGATATATACCCGACTAAGATCCATTTGATCTTGCTGAAAGGTCAGAATCAAAAAAGCAAAAAGGTTTTTTTGTTACATCACGTTTTAATTAAACCGTTCGTATTGTATTTTCTTCGCAGTAAACTTTGTGTCTTTTTCGGTGCCGACTTTACATTTAATTCCAATGTTTCACCAATATCACGGATTTACTTCTCGCGATTGTCTGAAGCCATGTACTAGGAGGTACACGAACCAGCAAAAAATGTTGTCATTTTACGAAATCCCAGATTTACCTACACCCATAAAAAGCAAATGCGTCGACGTCGCCGGCGAATTTACAACTCAAACAGTTGTGGAAAACTGAAAAAAATGTTTACGTTTAGTCGTTCACGGTTTACATCGAAAGCTTTTTATCTCAAGTACCTACGTACCTTTGCTATGTAGTGTTTTATTTTGTATAAAAGAGCCGCTTTGTCTATATATCTGTTTTCTTAAAATCTATATCTGAAGCAAAAATGTAGTATTGAAAAGAGAAGAGGCGGAAATGGGCTCTCTGGTGCAGACGCACGGTTCATATTGGAGAAGGGGTTCTCTCGGGGCGGGGGGTTCTCTTGGGGTAGGGGGGTTCTCTTAGGAGGAGGGGAGTTCTCTCTTCGCAGAGGGAGTTATTCGCTTAGGGGGGCTCATGTTCGGGGGTCTCTTGTTCCGGGGATTGTTTTAGGCACTGACGCACGTGCTCAAAGCGGGAAATTCTCAAATCGATCGAAGTCTCTATCTTCTTTGCCGAACTGTCACCTAATGATGAATAAAAAAGTCCCAATCCTTTTATCATTTCCTCGGGCCTCATTTTTGTTCCAAAAGTTATATGGATTTTCATCAATGACAAAATGTAATAATAAAAGTAAAGGACTAGAGTAAAAATGTCTAAAAGGTGGAAACTTAATGGTACCTGTTTGTGTAGGCGTTATCACAGTTGCTAATGTTCAATATTAAATTGGTGTGTTGCTTAGAACGACCTTTCTTAGTAAGTTATAAATATCTTCAAAATCAAATGGTGAAAATGCCCTTAGCGTTTGTTATTTACTTCGAGGATATAAAGACAGTGTCTTTCTATGAATATAATGATAGTGTTTTGTCGAGTCAATAAGCATTCTTTCATCTGTGCGCTTAGTAGCCGCATTAAATTTGTGTGTACGCTTAATAGTTTTTTCGGCTTTTGCTTAGGAAAGGCGTGATTCGTTGCCATATTTCATGCAAAATTGAACTTGTTGGATTATCAGTTTTTTTTTTAAATTATCACGTCGCGTTCGGTGAAATCAAAAATTTTGTAATATTAGTAAATGTAAGTAACACTTTAGTATTGCTATTAAGATATCAATTTGACAGACTAAATAAAATTATGTAAGTCTCAAAAACAGATAGGTAATCTGCCTTTAAGGGATGTTATTTATTAAACGGCGCTATACACGTTGTGCAATATTAAAATAAAACTCAATTTTTGAACTGTATAACCACTTTCTCCTCCATCGCCACCAGCAAGGTAGATACTTGAAAAGGTGGTAAGTGTTTCGTAGTTTAATCAACGAAATGCAGATTTACTAACTGCGCTTTTCTTAATTTAACATAAAAAGAAAAAGTTTGCCGGCAAAAAACTACTTACTATCTAGCTACCTAGAAGAACCCTTCATAAAACCACTTAATTTAAATAATTGTAAAAAAAGTTTATGAGGATATATTTAAATTTCAGTCAAGGTACTAAAATCTAATTGTTGTGTAAATTTTTATTTTTAAGTATTTTAGGTATATTTCCAATATTGCAACAATATTATCGCTTTCACATGACAGGACGCTTACAAGGATTTTTTTTTGTTACATGTAACAATAGTGTTGTTATTGATTTTACTAATTATTTGGTACTTTTGAATAAATACACCTCTTTGAAAACAGTATTCGTGACCCGAAGTGCGCATGTTAGTTACTAGAAGGGTATAATAGTATTCAAATACTTTGGAAAAGTGTAAACGTTAGATTAAATATGTTTTGAAACTGTTTTGCATCAAAAGACTCGTTACTAAAAACATTGGTTGGTGCTTGTCTAAAGTGGAGTTGTGCAAAGGAATAATTTATAATTGAATGTTGTAAAATAAATTTGGTTGTTATTTAATGCTACACCTTCGGTTTAGGAAATCAAAATACAGTTCAGTATTATTTTAAAATTAAGTGACTTGAAAGATCAATTGCGTAAAATTGTGAAAAATAATATTATTGAATTGTTTCTACAATTATTTAATTACAATTGAACTCGTAAATTTTCTATAAGAACTAGTAATTTAACTTTCTTTAATAAACACAATAGAACTCTAAAGGTGATTTTAATACCAAACACCACAATTATAAAAAAAAAACTGTTATAATAAACAGGGAGCTCTAACGAAGGATAATCATTTTTCAGTTTTAAATAAATGTGTGCTTACATACTAAGCTCAAAAAAAATTCCAAGCAAACCGGGGCGATCTAGGTTTGACGAAAAATTTAAACATTAATCTTTAAGATGACCTAAAGAGTTTTTTGGTTATTTACTAATTTTTACATTAAAAAACAAAGAAACGAAACTTACTTAATTTATTTCAAATGCCTGTTACGTAGTGAAGTAAGCTCGGTAGACCAGTGGGTATTGTGGGTTTATGGTTCACGTTAGGAGCCAATAGGAAATAAAAAAGTTCCTGTTGCCTTATGAACTTCTTCGTCGACACGGGAGCATCAAGCCCACTCCTGATATATCTGATACATAAGATATCCAGCCTTCTATTGACATCGAATATAGCTTCTTACGATAAACGCAACTTATTAGTTACTGTGTAACCCATTTTTCTTCCCAAATCAATCGACTAGTTCAATATCTTTTTTTCAAAGTCATAAAGAAAAGCAAAATTAAAAACAATTATCTAAAGGGTCACAAATGAACGGTGTCCGAACAGAATACCGTTAATCAGTCGAATCGGTCAAATACTAAAATATTTCATTCTCGATGTAAACTCAAAATATGACCTACCACAAAATATGTCCGACATCAAAAACCATGAAAAACGAAAGTTCCCTTTACATTTGAGATAACAGACGGTGGCTGCAGAAGCGGTACTATGGACGTGCAGTATGGGGGGAGTTTGCATGGACAAATTATTAAATTGGCAGCAATTTGTCCGAACCAAATATGGCACAATCTTCCTTTAACTCTCCATCCCTTCTTTCTTCCCTGCCCCTCTCCCGCGCATATATTACGATTCTTAACAACGAATCATAAATTAATTACACAAATAATGTTATTTTTGAAATATCTTTCTGGAAAAAACTTTGAGATCCTCTGTAAAAATCATTTGAATATACTCATACATATTATGTAATTGGACTGAAAAACGTTTAATTTTTTTTTTTTTATGAAACGAATTTAAATTTTAAATGTTATACATCATAAATGAATTGAATATAACATTACAGAACGTATCCGCTCCGGAAAAAACATACTTGGTTATTTGCAGAATACGATTATTTGTTATTAAGAGGTCGAAACGTGCTTTTAATTTATTGTGTTTATATTATGTCATATACGAGTATTACAAAAACACCATTCTTTTATGTCCAGTCGTTGTGACCCCGAAAACCGCTATTTCCGGGACAAAAGTTTACTGTTTGGATTTGTATACGTAAAGCTTCTTTAATTTAGGCCACCTTTCCTAAAAAAATTTTTTAATTAATGTGATAGGTGATAACATTTCACCTTTTGCAAACCCGATGGCTTAGTTTTTGCACTGCGAAATTATTAAATGTGGCGCTCTGTCAAATTCACACGGGATTATTCATATTTTTAGTTATCTTACGTGAAGAATTGAGATGATTACGTTACACATCAAAGAGAAAAGTCAGATAAATTCTGATGTTAAAAATGAATGAATATTGTTTTTAGATTGCGCGATTTGGGCAACGGGACTGTTAAAAAGTTTAATGAAATAAAGTATAGTACAAATTTAGAGTCGTTAGCAGTGCTCGTTTCATTCCCCACTGGTAACTGTTTAACTTTGCTATTTCAATATTGAACAACAAACAATATAATAATGCTCTCTATTTTAGTCGGTTTACCACTTTGGTAATGATTTTAACCATTCGTATGTCCCTTTTTGTGTTGTTTATCAGGCGCCACGAAAGTTGGGCAAATATTAAAAAAAATAAATTAAAACAGCATTGTTCGAATTACTGAGGTTTATGCCCTGACAAAAGCACGGTAGAACAGAAATCGGCATATTCACTACGGCGATGTGAACAAAGTTAAAGTGCTTCAATTATTAATGTTCCACCACGATGGTACCAATCTACAAAATATAAATAAAACATATTAAGTTGACATTAATCTAAAATTAATAAAAATTGTAATATTTACTTGGAAAATAGCCATGTTTTAAACGACAGTAAGATTTTGAAAATATTTAGGAAGTTCAGTTTAAATCATCTTCTTATCGAAAAATCGTAGCCTTCTTTTATTAAAACGAGCATAAGCTCTCGCATTACCTAGACGAGAGGCATTTAATGTTCGCAGATCATTTTCTATGAAGTATATAAAAATGCATTCGCTGCATTGTTCCACGTGACAACAGACAACAGACAAGACTGCGCGACATTCTGAAGCGGACGCTGTAAAAGACCCCCCTGGTTGGGACCGGGCGAGCTGCAAACTACAGGTAGCCTAGCATGGGATGTGGGGTAAACAGAGAAGGTAACATGTGTCACTGTAGGCGTGCGGAGTTGTGTTAACATAAATCAAGACTAGGAGAAGATCCATCCGTGCCCCGGGCTTGCAAAGAGCCCCGTCTCTTCTCCCGTGCCCGCATTGTACAGACTTTTTCTATTGTTGAAAAGCTTTCTTTGCGAAGAATTGTTCAGGATATTTCGCCGTAACACGCAAATGTAGCTTTTCCGTACATATTCAAAGCTGAGTAAAAAGATTTCTTTAAAAAGTACTCGATGGATTTTCGTATATTGAATACGTGCAACAAAATTTTGGAATCAAAATCGAATTGGAACCGTATTAATAAAAACCGTAAAATAATAATAAATTAATCCCGATATCTATTAGCTTATTATGAGTAGTTTTAATAAAATGAAGAGGTAAGCAGACATTTGAATAAGATCACAATAAAGCCTTCGTACATATAAAAGTATAAGCTTAAAATACATCGGTTAGATATTTTGGTGGCGGGCTAAAATCAATAAAAAAATCGGTCAAAATTAAAAAATTGTAATATTGTGATAAAGTTTTTCTTCATCATAATATTGCAATGAAATGTCACTACTTCTGTCAATATAATATCGAACTGCGGTTCCAGTATTTGACACCAAATCAAATAATGTCCCCACGCCGCTAACAGTTAAACTTTAAATTATTTGTCTGTTTAAAATATTAATATAAAGCCACGATTAGAAGGCACTAGAATGTAAGAAATTAATTTAAAAAGAATCATCCATTTCAAAATATAATACACCAACATCTGAGGGTGATAAATGCCCTTCGCTTCTTATCTGTCCTGTTCAACCAAGATACGTGGATCCACGGGTGCCGCGCCCATATTTGCAATTTGTGCGGGGCACACAGGCGACCTTGGGGGCGGCCGTAGGCTGCCGAGATTAACTAAACTTACCATAATTATATTACGTCATCTTGTTTTATCTTAAATAACTAATAAACAAAATTGGATTGAATGGAATACATCACTCATAATGTTTATCGTAGTTAATGGCCGTAGGCCATTTTTAACAATTTAATCACTCTGATTTCGACTCATGACAATAATCTCGGAGGAGCTTTGTTTGCATATTTCCCAACCTATCCATTTTGTAAAATAGTTTGTTCTTCGGCATAACGTTCACAGCATAACATACATAATTTCACGCGATTTCCCATTTTTTGATAAATAGTTCATGATCGTCAAGTGCTTCGTGTGTTGTCAAATCTAATGTAATTACCCTTTTTACTTTACACAAGTTACTTACTTTCAAACAAATATTTTTACCAAATAAAAACCTTTTTTATAAACGAAATAATATTTTGATTTTAATTGAATACATTTTATTTCTACACGTTCCTGGCCGATATATAAATTGAATATATGTGGGTACATTCACCATAGAAAAATAATCTAATGCAGACGTATTACGACGTCTTTATTTCATACATCTAATTAAATATAAAATGAATATTGCTAGCAATACTTTTTGGTTTTAAAAATACTTGAAAGGGGCGGCATTTTTAGTTTCGCACACAAAAGGCAGTACCTCTCGCGGCGTCCCTGCCTGTATCAGCAAACAGCTAACAGCAAAACAGCAAACAGCAACTGCCGACAGCTAACAGCAATGGTGACACGTTAATTGATTATGCATTCCTGCTCCCCGGGGATACGCATAATATCCGCGTCTGTCTGCCTGACTTTATATTTCCAGCCAGGCCGGCGAGAATTAAATATCTGTGAAAGCACGCGAAACAAAACACCAAATTGAATTTATTTATTAGTATTTAAATTCGTCGGAACTTTCCGTGATAAATTTGCGGGCGAACATTATTTACTGATTTCGTATATTGTTCATGGGGTTAACTTTAGCATATTTATGTCATTTTAAGAAAGAATTTACAACACGGTGCAAACAAAAATAAATTGTATTAAAAATCGGCAATTAAATTGGAAAATTTATTAATTGTGTATTTTATTTGTAGTAGTTTTTTTATAGAGAGAAAAACATTGCTTGCTTACGAATAACCTGTCAATATTCAAATTCTCCCTAAACCAAAAGAGTTGAAATTGTTGCTTGTTAGTAAGTAGTGGCTTTAGCTTGCAGTAGATTGAACCTGCGGCACCTTTGCGCAAATCTGACGCAAATCTGACCACTCCCCACAAACCACCTTAAATAAGGGAAACTTATAAATGGAGAAAGGAAGAAACCCTAGGCGTATTAGACATGCAGAGCGGATGGACGAAAAAATGAGTGTCTGGAGAATATAAGTAAGTAAATTTGGGACCCTAATTATTTTTAATTTTCATAAATATCATTTGAAATAATATTAAATTCCTTCGTTTTTTACTTTTTGCTGATGACATTTAACTATTTATGCGAATAAGATCGTTGAAAGACTGTAAGCATCTACAAGAAGATATTAATACAATTATTGACTGTAGTAATGTTGATTAACTCAGTTTTAAATTCCGAAAATGTTGCTTCACAAGGTCGCACAAAGACTGTATATTTCAATAACAAAATGAAAGAAGCATGCGACATAGGACTTGTAAGGACTTGGGGACAGTATTTGACGCTCGTTTGGCATTTCATAATCACATTGAAAAGATCTGCACATCAGCCACAAAAATGTTGGGTTTTGTCATTCATAATTCAAAGGAGTTGACAAATCTTGCAGTAATAAGACTGCTTTACTTTAACTTAGTGCGTAGCATTCTCCAGAGTGAATCTCAGGTATGGGGGCCAGAAGACACCGCCTATGTACTTATGGTCGGGAAAATTCTAAAGATTTTTTTACGATACCTCTACATGAGAGAGTTTGGTTTTCACCAATGGCTGTTTCAAACAGCGTTTACCTCGGGAATTCTGGGTATCTGCAGCCTTAGTTCGAAGAGGGATAGAACCATTACTATTTTTTCGCTGGTACACTTCTGATCGGTGTATTATTAATACCTGACATCCTGGCGGAAATAGGATTTTATGTCCCTGATAATTTCACGCGAGGCCGCCAACACAGGCTTTTGTTTCTTCCCAGATGCAGATCTAACTTACCAACGGTGATGCCCCTGGGAAGACAAACTAGGTTAATTAACTGCCTCGCACTAAATTTGGATATTTTTCCAAGTTTAAGCAAGAACTAACTATTTAGTTTTAACTTTATTATGTACTATTATAATTGTATAGTTATGATAACCATTTTTGTGTTCTTTTTATCGCTTTTGAATTGTAATTGGCATAAAACTGTTTATCCAAAATAAAAATAAATAAAAAAGACGCACGAGTGGATGAAGGAAAAATACATTTTATGATCCAGGGAAACAAATACTTTATTTGGTTCTTGCTTAGATTGGGAATAACATATATTAGATGATATATGAATGTGAATGAAGCAAGGAGTGCCTGTCAACACAGAGACATGTATCATTGAAATCTTTCTGCCCACCCAGTTAATGACGTGGTGGTTATTTAGCTAATGAGTATATCAGAACTGTATTAGCATATAGCCCATTAAAGTACGTAGAAACATCAAACCCCAACTTGACCGGTTAGGAGCTGAGTGGACGAATGCGTCGGGTTTCTAGTATTCCACTTATTATTATTCCAATCATTCCACCTAGGCGTCGTGGGTTCAATTCTTCTCAAATCAATCATCTGCTATAAAAGTAATATTTTATTTCACAAGCAGTAGGAGTTTTTCAAATATTGTCTGGTTATTCGCAATCCGGGAATGTTTTTCTTTCTTTAAGAAAAAATAAAGAAATAAACTTTTTATTTCAATTTTTTTTATTGTAAATTCCGCACCAAAGTCCCAACTGCTCCCAATGGTGACTATGACATCCCCAATCAGGGTATGTTGTGAGGCTTAAGGTAGGGGGGAGGGGAAGGAGATGGGGAAGAGGAAGAGGAAGGTTGGAAAGTACCTGGCTATTCAGATCTGGTCACCAAGCACGGCTAAAAGCCATTTCAAGCAACGTTTCGATTCTGAATGGTGGTCTTTCACCAGGGTGATACATAGTGTATCTACCACTCTGGAACGTGTCGCAAACATCCTCTCTATTATTTTATATGAATTAAATGTGTTATGACACATATTGATTAAATAAAATTTATTGGCGCACGCCGGGTTTGAACCCGCGACCTTTGGATTTGCAGCCGAGCGTCTTACCACTCGACTATGGAGGCCGGCATGCGTTTACATCATTTTTTTTTTTAAACGGCGTAATGAGATAGAAGACCTATACAAGTCTACGTAATTAAATAGTTATAATAATTAAATAATACTGAGATATGATAAAAGATTCTTTCGGCGAAAAATGTATTATCGTGATGGATTTTCGGATTATTTTGCCGTGGCGTGCTTTCTTCTCTTCGGGCTAACGTTTAGGACAGACTTGCAATGTCCATCATCAGGCCTGATGTGTATATTGTGGTGAAGAGTGTGTCTATGTTTGTAGAAATGATACAAGGCTGTATAAAACGTTGGCTAAAGGAGAAGAAACCACAACAAGGAATAATAACCCCCAAAACTACCACGATAATAAATAATAATATTTAAAAAAAACACCTAATAAATAGGTGTATTTATTTCTTCAAATGTAAAGAACGGCGGACTGTGAGAAATTTTATGAAAAATACAATATAATTTTCAAATATTTTATTTTTTCACAACATTCGGCCTTTCGTGGGTAAAGTAGTAGAAAATTATGGTGCGTCGCGTCGTTAACATTGTACAAAAAAAACACTCAATGTGATTTATTAGGGGCTCTCAGCATTGATAAATTATTTTGGATTGTTATGAACGGGCATATAGGCAGATTCTGAATGGTATACTCAAGCAAAATAATGAAAATGCGTTTTATTACTACACAATTCAATTTTCACACGCATAGGGACAATTGGAAGACACTGTCAGTATCGTTCTGGCTAGAGACATTCTGAATGAAAAGTTGACTTGAAATGACTAAAAGGGTGTTAGTAACTAGTTCGGAAAGGTTCTTACTATTTTTTTTACTTCTTCTATTCCTTTATTTCCTTCCTTCTCTCAACTTAAAACCCTTGACTATGTGCAGAAAAGGGGGGTCCGCTTGATAGATTCTCGTATCTTAACAAATGGATTGCAATCTTTAGAGCACAGACGTCAGGTGGGAATGCTATCCTTGTTCTACCGGTATTTCAATGTAGAATGCTCCGAGGAACTTTCGTCATTGATCCCTTGGGCACTGGTATATAGTCGGAAAACTCGCCAAACGCGCGCTCAACATTTGTACACGATTGACATTTAATACATGAGAACGGGTCGCTGTTACGACTCGTTCTTATGTTCAACAGCTTGGCTGTGGAACGATTTGTCGGCCTCTGTGTTTTCTCCCTCCTTCAATATGGGCCTCTTCAAGACCCAGGTTTACTCCCTCCTTTCCTCAAAAAGACCCTCCACACAGCATCCCTAAATATGACATAGGCCCTTGGGGAAATTATTTCCCTCAAGGCTTCCTGTGTGGAGTTAATGTACAAAAAAAACATTCCCCATTCAGAGATTTGATCAACATATTCAAAAAGTATATAACATTGTCCTTTCCCCATACACGTAGCCTTTTTTATATATTGCCGTATTGATATAATGGTCTGATTAAATGCAGATGATGTCATTTTCTCATAGTTGCTACCAGTCTGGAATATGTAGCCCTGATGATGCTAAGGTGCGTGAACGTCACAAAAATTTAAATTAAATCAGTGGTCTTGTACAAAGTTATTATTTATTTTCATTAATTTATATAATGTTACTTTTTTATTCTTATATCGTTCTCCAGTCTTGAATTTTGAGTAATAAATTTATATCCTTAAGAGCCCAGGTGAACTCCTAATATGAAGGATATTACTTGCACTAAAGTCAATAGGTAACAAATTTGTAAAATTTAAATTTCATCAGAATACGTACTGTATATAATAAATATCTTTATCGCGTCTCTTATTGTACGGTGTACTTGCATAATCACATCAGATGAAATGATGGATTCTCTGTCCTCACCGTGGCTGCTCAAGTCCGAAGGTAAAGCGCGGGGTGTAAAATAGAAAAGCTGCCAGTTAGTAGGTACGCCGTAAATCTTTCCTTGGCATATTTTATAAAATCGATAAGCTTCAATATCGTGTGCCGGAATTATTGAAAATTCCGAGTATTTCAATGCCGAATTCCAAAAGAATGAATGGGAATGAAGGCGGGATGACAATAAATAAGATTCGCTCAAGTTTCCCAATAAATCACGGGATAAACCTCCACACAAATGACTACGCGAGCAGAAAAATCTGTAAAAGGAAGCGCATTAAAATCAGAGGTGTAGGGGAGATGCCACCCTTAAACCCTAAACGACACTTCAACCTCTTTTATGAGAGAAATTTTCCAAAAACAGACTGCTTCGTAAAATATCTATAATCTTTCAGGAGATTTTAAAGAAAATCATTGCATTGAGCTTTAACGATACGTTTAAATACTGACCAAATAGCAAATTGAGGTCTATTCAAATTTAAGGGTGAATATCTTTATGCGAATCGTGGTTATACAATGGTTGGGTAAATATAAGTTCATACGAGTGCATTGTCAAATTCTTCTCCGTATTTAAATGTCACATTACACCACACTAGAAATGAATCGGCGAGGGGCGTTCACGAATTAGGTTTTCTCAAATATTTTTGTCACTGTGTGTTTTTACATGTTTTCTGAAAAGAAGATACTCTCGGTTATTGCCCATTTGTACACCTTTACTGTTTTAACAACTGGAGGAATAGTAGCTGTTATGTTCTGCCGGTCTCATTATGATAGTATAATACATTATAAGGCATATGTAGTGTAAATGTATTACTTACTTACTTCAAGTACGTATGGTCTGTACGACAGCTAAACCACCATTATTTAAGGTTACTTGCAGAGAGAAAAGAAAATATATTACACGTATTGAATTGAAACCCCAACCTAATCACGCGATGTAAAGTCCAAGCCGTAACCTCAGAGTAACAATATAAAGAGACCGTACTAATTTGAGACAAATCGTTGACAAACTCGCAAAATATAGCTCTCTCTTTATGCTCGGTTCTATACGCATATGAGAAAAAGAGACAAACAATTGTTGAAACCAATACACGATTTGGGGCGTGCTAAATACCATTTATGATCTGTAGAATTCACGTTTATGTCAGGCGAACGGACTGTCGTAAAAGTGCGTAAATAGTTAAAACTTGGTCCGATATCTAGCAAAACATCATGGCCATTAAAGAAAAATTTGGTTGCTTCAATCGAAGTAATAAAAGGTTTAAAAACAAACAGTTTTCACATGCATAAAAATCGTCTTTTTAGTTAGATCTCAAATATTTAACATTCTAACCTACAAAACAACTAGTAACTTGTATGTAATTAATCTTTGGACTATTCGTTCCAATATAATAAACTTCCGTTTGAAATGAGTTTTAGTGGATTCGTAATATTTTAACTTAGAGATATTTACTGTCACATAAGAAACCATTGTACCCATATTGTACGGCTTCTCCCCCTTCATAAATTGTTGGCAAACAGATAAAGACAGAATAGTGTTTATCTCTTAGTTATATTTATAATTTCGGTTACGTCCCCAGATTCAGGGCTATGTTCAAAATTTAACAGGGATACGGTTTTTCTTTTTCTTTGATTTAACAGTATGAATTCATACGTTTCATCTGATTTTTTACCCTTGTTTAGTTAATTTTTTTTTAAAATTGATGTGCACATGCACTCATTGTACCCATTTCGAACCTGTTCTCTGATGATTTATGATAACGATATGCATCTAGATAGTTTTAATTTTATGCATATTTTATACATTAGCTTTAATTAAGTTTTAACACGTGAAATATCACTGGTGCTACTGTTAGGGATCGGAAAAACATCCCCAATACTTAAAAGCGGTGTCATGTTTATGAATTTTTGTGCCGCTCTCATGGTGTACGACGTAAAAACGCAGAGAAAGTGATTTATCTAAATTTATATAGGGCATATGTTAAGAAAATGATTTTAACATCTGTTATCACCGTACATTTTTTTATTTTACTTTTGTTTGTAAACTATTTTGTTGATGGAACTGAAGTTCATTTTATAATATGTATTATAAAATGTTCTGTTTATATTTTTATCTATAAATAAGATTTTAATAATCTTATTGATTAATGTATATTTGAATAAACAAAAAATATACAACATTCATTCTTTTTAATGATTTACAACTACCTACTCACAACAAAATACCTAATTTACTTAATTTGTGACAACCCTGTTAGTGATTTTACTCCGAGTTTAGGCCACACCCTTTGGTCATTGCTTGGTCAAAAAGTGCGGACAAAATTTCGCAAAGTTAGGTCTCTAGATATTGTTACTCTAAGGCCGTAACCCATTACGCTATTGAAGCCGTTACGTCGTAAACATATAACTGTTAAAAGCAGTCGTCATAAATAATATGTTGATAAATATTTTATAAGGGTTAATGTGCGTTTTAATTTACGACAAAACTACGAGCGTGACTATTAAAAAAAAAAAGAATTTTTGAAGGTTAATTTCATTTTTTATGTTTAATTTAATTAAGAAACTCTATTGTGCCAATCACTTTCGATCTGGAATGGTTAAAATTCGACAAAGACAAAACTATCGTATTTTTATTGTAACAGCTGGTTCATCCTTTAAGGCCATTAACAAACAGGTCACATGAAGATGACGTATTTATATGAATGTACCATAGTTACCACCATCCCATTTTTTGTGACGTTTTCATTAATAATTTCGGACAAATCTGATTTGCATTGAAATTATAATTCTGCGAGTCACTTAACAGTAAAACTTAAAAATAATAGTTTTTTTTTTTTTATCAGAAATGAGCTAAGACTAAAAAGTTCATTTAAAAAAAAAACACATTTTCAAATTTATTGTTGGAATACCCTTTCTAGACCATAGTTACGTTTTCAAAATCTACCAATAAAAATGTATAAAATACAGGCAAAGTTCTTACCGCTCCGTTATAAAGCTTGTCGACTCGTATCATATGTTATAATTCAAAAATACGCCTCTTCTATGGCCTACATAATATTATTGTGTACTATTATCTCAACATATTCGCCACGGCTTGGTTAAAAAATTGCCAGAGATAAATCTCCCAGGGGAAGGGGAGGGAAAAGAACGCGCGGCTGAGCCAGCCACGAAAATTGGGATAACTCATGAATAATTTATCAACTAACAGTTATTTTGAGAGTATAATCTGCATCGTCCATATAAAATCTAATGTTTCGTACCAAGTAGGTACTTAAGTCTAGGAAGGAATTCTTTTTGTGTTCTTGTTATCTTAACTTTACGGTAGAAATCTGTTTCCTAAGGCTGTAAAAACTTTTTTCTTCTCTCGTTATCTAGATCAACGCAACTATTTTTAGCTTGCTCCGTTGGGGTTTGGAAAAAAATATATTCAATGTCAAAAAAGGTGGCCATGTGGAAATAATGCTAGATTATAGAAAATTCAAAATCATAACCAAATGCCCCAAGACCGAGTGCCCGAGTGGAAGATAGCGCAATCGCGGTGGACTGACCGCGTGTAAGAAGAATGAAGTAGGGTGAGGTCATGTCCGTACGATGGAGTATCGTGAATCGTGAAAATATTCATGGTGATGAGGTCTTATACTGTATATTTTTTAAAGCTTCATCGCCTTTTGGAAAATACAATGATTAAGAAAAACAGTTTTCATTTGTATTATCCATCCAGGTATTATTGACAAGCTCTGCGGATGAACGGAATGTTCTTTGCAAGACAGTGAGTTTTTCAACTAAGGGTTAAATTCTAATTTGTCATCGAAAATTCGCAATTGAAACGCTTCGTGAAATAAATAAAATATTAATTCTAACTAACTCCAAACACCCTTTCCCCCCTTACATTTCCTTCCCCGTTTTTCTATCGCCTCACGACATTGCACAACAAGTGCCGTGGCGTCACTTGCTCCAGTAAATGAGACATTCACGTGTCTCATAAAAAAAACTTTTTTAAATTCCCATACCCCAGAATCTTAATTTTTGTGAAATTCCCCACGATGGCCTATCACCATTTGAGTTTTAACGTAACATCGGCATTGAAGCGGGCGAGAAGCGGAGCCGTAATAAAAATTGGTGCGTCGTAAAATTTAAACGGGTCCATATATTATAATGTGAAGGAATAATCTTAGGGGAAATAGGCCCTTACTTGAGCTGCAAAATATAGGTAATTTTACGACTTCAAAGTTCCATCTAACGTCCTAGCGAGGCGTTGTTAATTTCACCGTGACGATAAGGAGTTATATCTAATTGAAATATTTAATCACAAACTAAACTCAACTTCACATGTTACGATATAGATTGCCCTTTAATGAACGTCGCGTTTAATTTGAATGATTAATTAAACTTGCCGTGATGTTGCGTAAATTATAGATTCTTATTGTTAAGTGATTTAACTTATTTCCTACGATAAATGCGTAGCTACTAATTCCCAGAGCTAGAGGCAATTAAGTGTTTGTATGTCAAATATTATAAACCTATTTTCTTGTAATTTATTGCATATATTAAGTACAAAAAACTAGTGTGGACTTTTTTAATTTGGGATGTGTCTGAAAAGGTACACGTGTATCATTTTGAGTTTTCAAATTTTGCTTTTGAATACTGTTTGAAAAGTTAGCAGGCTGAAATGCCATAACTTTACATGACTTTTCAAGAAATCAAATTCGGATTCGGAACCATTATAATATACAGTTAATTAGGTATGGGAATACCGACCAACAAATTTGACTGAAGTATATAAAAAAATGCGGTCTTGCCCAATACTCGTGGAAGAATTGATTTGCTAGTTTCCGGTGATATAACGGAAGCTGATCATTATATTTACATCCTGGGTAAATGACTACTCAACTGCTTTATTCACTCTCACCGCTTCTACATTCTAGACATATTCAAGCCGCAGAGGTCATGTAAGTAGAGTTTCAAACTACACTAGTACATGTAGTTATATGCGTATGTGTTATACAAGAGGCAGAGTTTCTTATCCAAGGTGTTTGGTGTTTGCTTAGTTTAATTAAAGATTCTATCGTACTGGAAACATAAAACGCCATAAACCCCTGTCCAAGCAATGTAGCCAAAACACTATTTTCGTACGTGAATTAATGTGTCCAACATCTTTTGTACCTTTTTTATCTGGGTTTCTGGTTCACATATGCGGCCATTTAGCCACTTTAAGTATAATACCTTTTGTACATTACGTTGTTTTCGTAGTCGTAGCAATATGTGAGCATTTACCTACACTTCAATACGTCTCCGTAATTTACAATACAACGCTTATTTATTTTTTCTGAAGAAGAAACACACTTCTTTGTGTCAGTTGTTCAAATGGGTATAAAATTGGTCAATACTTGTTTTATTTGTGGTTTTTTAGATGGCGTTTTTTTTAGTTTTTTTTTTTATTACTCATGTTGACAACACAATAATTATTTTTTCCCGTATGAAATGTGTTTTACCTCTTCGAGGAAATAGATCTCTGTCGGTAATAAATTCAATTAAATTTGACCCACCGGAATGGTAACACTAGAATATTTTTAAAAAATATCTCCATAGTACCGCCATGTCAGAGTAGAACAATTTAACCACGAGGCTCTGTGCTGAGAGGTCACGGGCTCAAAGCCCGTATAATAGGAAGGCCCGAATATATTAGAATAATCACAATTGATGTTATATATTTTATTTTGTTCTTCTGACTGTTAAATTATTAATTGGTAGCTGGGAATGACTCACGGGCGTTGCATGGGCGGGGCTAATGTCAAACTATGCGATGACTAGGCATTTACAACATGGGACCTTTAAATTTTAATAATTTATTAAGGTCACTGAAATATGTAATAGTTTTAGGGATGAAGCGTTTTCGTTGAACTTCACGCAGCGCTTCTCTCTAAAAGGAAGCAAGTACTTTATATATTTAACGGCGAGAGAGAAAGGAAACAGATAAAGAGAAAGCTGAATGATTAGTGAGCAAGTTGTCAACGTTTCCTGGTCGTTATGATTCCCATTTATTACAATGGAGACTATCTCTTTGTTCAAATTTAACGGATAAGAAGATTTTATGTGAAAATAATTTTATTATTTGCCCCTTCAAAAAGAAACGTAATAATATTCCTCCTAAAATTCATTAAAAAACATGTTTATTTTCAAATATTAGGTATTTTTCACTTCAAGTTACCCGCCTTACCCGGCTTTGCCCGGCAATCTATTTTGTACTGCAATAGATGCCCTTGAAGAACTTATAAAAATATACTTATAACAACAAAATTGGTGTCTTTTCTTTTTTGTTTATAGTTTTATAATTATTTTAAGGATCCATAGCTCAGGATGTTAATGAAATTTCAAGCAGAAAGTAGTTTTGTCGACTGACAAGTTCCATACGGAGAAAGTGTGCAGATTTCATTATTCTAGAGATCATCTCTCGAGAGTTTTTTCTAATTCAGACAAACCGATTTTTTCCTTCAAGTATAAGATAACTTCGCCGGGGTTGATCTTCTTTTTTTATAAAAAAAAAGCCAAACATTACCGCGTTACGAATAACCCAACTATATTTGAAAAACTCCTACTGCCATCATAATAAGCGGAAGATGTTGCTTTTGCAATTATGGGAGACTTAACTACCAGAGGAATTGAAACTACGACGCCTGGGTGGGAATCCGACGCATTTGTCCACTCAGCTACTAACCGATCAAATCAAAACATTCCATAAAAAATTTCAACTCAATAACGATAGTAATATTTTGTCTTCTGCGAACGGGAAAGAAATGTAAAAATAGGTTATAATGTCTCATCACCAAGTAAATAATATGTTTTTTTGTTGTTTTTTGAAGAGCCCAAAGGGTTTTTTTAACACAATTTATTTATTCAAAGCGATGTTTCTATGTAACATCTAGTGCGTTGATCGGCAGTTTTGCATTCCAAGGGCATTGTAAAAAAATGGTTTTTGATTTATTTATTTTGATAAAAAGTTTTGGTGCCAAAGCACCACTAAGTCGTATCCAGAATTCATTGTGAAAATAATTATCACCAGCAAATCCACAAATCAGCATAATCACAGATCGCAACCCAACCAACTCGTATGTGAAACAATCGTTCATTCGTATTCATGTCGCAAAAAAATATAAATTACATACAAATATTTGATGGATTTAAGAGTAAAAAGGAACTTTTATATTATATTACAACACAATTATTGACCCGAGATTCAAGCCAAATATTATTTAATTGTTATTATTTCCAGCTGTCGGACTACTGTTGTAGTTTATCAAGTTTTATTGAGACGAAAACTTCTAGCTTAAAACACGAGAAAAAATGTGCTAATATGAAATCACCGCACTTCGCTCTCGCCAACTACGATCTGTGAATAGAAATACCAGTTTGTGTTATCGAAGTAACGAGCTATTTATCAGTTAAACGTGATTTAAATATCCACGGGTAATAACTTAATCTTAAATAAATTTATAGAGAGAGTTCTCATCGATTATGATCATCGTTATAGAAGTGATAAATCAGATAAAACGGAATCATTGAAATCTCTAGTGAACAAAAGAGGTGCCTACTTGAAGGTTCGGTTCGTGCGACTTAAGAATTTTTGCGGCAGGCAATATAAATTTGATCAAACTTAAAAATGAAATTGGTAATGGAAAGGTAGCAGAAAAAGCAGCTTTGGAATTTATTCGAGCAAATACAAATTCAAACTGAAGTAGCTTCTCGCTGGCAGCCATGGTAACAATATGCATGACTAGACCGTTGACCATGCACGACTGTTATTTTTATGTTGAATTGTGGCGGCGTAAATGTTTTCTTCCGAGGCACGTACGCAAATTATGCAATTGACGAAAGCGAAATTGTATATTGAGAAAAAATGCCGCTCTCTCATCTTAGGGGCGGATAATTTTTACAAGCTCCCGACCACGGTGAAGCTCATCGAGATAAAATTTTTAATTATAATTCATTGGGTGGACGTCCGGAAATGATATAAAAGCTAGTTTGAAAGCTATAACTTTAAAACAATGAAAATGAAATAATTACTTTGACAGATTAACACAGATTTTATTTTATTTTTTATGACCCTCCGTTTTTGCTTAGCCTAAGCATTATCAGGGTACAAAATTAAACTACTTGTGTACCCTGATGATGCTTAGGCTAAGCGAAACCGGTCAGTCATAAAACAAAATTAAAAAGTTGTGGTTTTACACAAAGTTATTATTTTATTTTCATTAATATGTCAAACCACAAAGTGATTGCTTTTTACGAAAATATTTAAAAAAAAATAAAAAGAATAATGATTTCATAAGAATCATAAGTGTTTAACTCCTTGGACAACGGACTAATAGGTTTCAAAACAAAATATTTTCGTGAATGAACATATCTAGGTAAAATTAACACAATATTAATTATGTATATAAAAAAAAAACTAGGAATTTGGTTTTATGCATCGAACAGTAATGTGCCGTACCTTTTAATTTTAACCCATTTGAACATTTAAAAAATAATTTAAATTATTATGCATAAACTATAGGTCGGTAGGTAGTTTAAATTTAACATAAATAACAATTTTATTTTTTTTATTTATCTTGATAAAATATAAAACATAAGGGATTGCTCCATGTCTGCCTCATTAGAAAATTACTGTGTCGAGACAGACGTAGGGTACATAAATTATACAATAAGGTGGAATAATACAGTGATAAATATTTTACTTGAGGTTAACAAAATATTTAAAAAATAAATAAAGTAAGTTTATTCCTAAAAAAGTTAAAAATAATGTATATAAAAAGTATTGGTAACGGAGAAAATAAAGATGAAATAAAATGAATATAAGAACCAAGATATTATGAGGTTAGATTGAATATATAATGTTTTGGATGTTTTATAATTTAGGTAAAGGTAAATTTAAAAATAGAATTCTATATGCCATAGATTGTTATTTGAAATATGATCTGTCAATGCCTAAGGCTCCTTCCAGTTTATAAGTACGTACCTACGCTATCCGTGAATATGAAAAACAAAACTGAATGTAATTTACGTCCCCGTATACAATATTTACGTTCTTAGAGGGTATATGATAATAATATTATGTAAGGGAGCACATGGTACATCGTTACCGACCCGAGCACGGAAAGTTCATAAAAATATAGCGTATCCTTTGTGTAACATCTCTCTAAGTAGGAAAACGGCCCAAAACATTTTTCTTCATAACTAGCCGCCGATAAATTTTTACCTATCTCATTTCCAGGCGCATTTAAAACGCCAGTTTGCAAAACCGTATTATTTTTATACGGCCCATTTGATTACCGAAATCGATCGATCTTTTTTCGTAATGTCGGATATTATTTGTGGTTTATGCGGTTAGCTGAACATAACAGTTGGAATGAAGTGGTTTTCATTGATTCTTTTCAAAATAAAGATTGATTATTTTAAAGCATATATTATATACCTGGAATTTTATTAGTAAATGTACGCATTTTTTTGTTATGTCTAAGAACCTACTTCGACTTACTAACCCCTCCCCATAAGCCGCCTTAAGTGGTTTAGACATTTGGTGATTTAACAGGGATGCTTGTGCAGGATTTTTGTATGTATGGTTATAGTTGGACAATAGGTAGAGGAAAACCCCGTTAATTCAGTAAGCGCTGTCCAAACTGATGGATAGGACGGAAACCCAGCCACTGGGCTCACTCCAAGGGTGGAATGTTCCACCGCCCTGTAAAATTCTATTGTACCGATCACCATAACCGGTGAAAATCCAACTGCCAGTGTTTGAGATGCACTGATGTCTCTTAAATTAGTAGGATTTTGACTGTTAAGAAAATTAATTCTAATAATGTTGACATTTTCTCATTCTGCTACCCATCAGCAAAGTTATTAATCTATTTAAGTATGCGAGTACTTTTTTACTTTGTTAATTTTTTATGTTTAAAATAAGTAGACTCGGTTGGTAGATGTGTGGAATTGTTTTTCTTATCCATGGACTGAACCACCTGGCAGAATCACTTAACGTAAAACCAGATATCCAGCTTGTCTACGCGTCCTTTTCCTTGCCTGTGTTTTCTCGTGTAAAGAATGGAGATCGCAACGCCTCTAGGCTACTCTGGTCACTGCCTGGTAGACACGATAGCTAATATATGATGATCAAATCGCATTAGAAAAAAAAACTCCTACTGCAAGACTTCAAAGTGTCAAAAATCACCTAGAGCCACCATCACTAAATAATCACCAAAAAGATGATTCAGATATTTTATCCTGCCTTTGACACAGTCCAACGTTTTATTTTTACGCAAGATTTTGAAAAAAATGACAACCTCCTCGATAAGGGTTAGGGTCAACGTTGTTAATTTCTAAGTCGCAAAAGCTCAGGCGCGTCGGATTACATAAAAAAATGAAGACCAATATGCCTAGTACACTTTGATAAATAATCTAGTGAGATAGCATACTTTTTAATAGAGCCGGTATCTCAAGCCAGCCCAATAATTGAAGGGTCATTAAAGCCCATCTAAAGCCGGCTTTCAAAAAGCTGTGATTTATATGGTCCAACGGATTTGTAGCACTAAGATGATGATGATTTGAACATAAAAAAATAAATTAGACCATTGTTAAATTCTTCAAACTTATCAGTATAATTTGGCAACAAGTATATTTTAACAATAATTTAAACATATTTACATATTTATAAAATATTATTTCCTCAACTTCCTTTGATATCTGCAAGATTTCTTGAAGTTTGCTGATAAATATTATATACTTCCTCTAATTTCTTAAAACTATTTTCACTTATTTCTATGTGATTGCATCCGATTTGTTCTTCATCACTGTCTGAAACGAAAGAAAAATAATATCGTTAAGTAAACTCTAAAACAATTACAAAATATTTTATACCTCTCCTACAACAACCAACACGTGTTTCGCGGAATTAAAACTTAATTGATTCCGCATTTAAAAATAAGGTGTTAATTTATTTTTGAGTTCTAATTAAAAGTCGAACAAATTTATGAACATTTTATTATACCTTCCCATAACCTGGGAAAATGCACTTGAAACCCCTGAAAGGAGTCCCTAGATGTTTGTAAATTTTATGTTTACGTTTGTTTTGAAAGGATTGAGTAAAAAGATTTTTTTTAATCTTTAAAATATTTTGATGGGGATGTGGAATTTAGCTGCATATATAAAATAAATTTATTTGAGACATTTAGAAATTGATTTCGTTTTCGTTAGCTTTGACCAAGACACATGGTTATGACAAAGAAAAGCACAGACATACTCGCCGGGACATCTAACAGGTGCGATCCTCCGGTAAAGAAACGTTTAAAGAAAAAATATTATTCCATCCGAAAATCCTATCTTCAAAAAATGTGATTTTAATTCCTAGTAGATGTATATACATGAATGAAACATTAAATGTATGGAGGGGTTTCTGTAAAAAAACAGTATTTTTACGTGGGGCGAGCGACTGAAATGGGTGAATTTTAAAATAATAGTTAAATATATAGGGTTGGGAAGGAAAATGTGGAATATTAATAAAGTTTCGGGTAAAAATGTGATTAAAAAATAACTAACTAAAAAATGGCTATTGATTTTTAAAATTATGTTCCACTGCCTTTTAAGTTTTTTTTTTTATTTACTTAACATGATGGTTTATAATAACAAAATATTGTACATGGTCCTCCACGCTAGGAGTTAACCTGTTTTGTGGAGGACATAATGTTGATAGTTTAATCTTAAATATAATCATATAATATTTTCTTGTAGTGAAACAACCCAAAGGTTTTTTAGAAATTCTAGAAGAGAAGAATAATATATAATAGTAAAAGTAATTTATAGCCGTGAAAAATCACGGAATATAACATGACTCGCCGAGAAAATACCCACCTCTCGATTAGGTAGATAAAAAAAGAATTATTTAAAATTTTCTCTTACTTTTCACTATAGCTTGCAAAGTAGAATTAACCATAAATGTTTCTTTTATCACAAATAACATTTATACTGGTCGAATAATGTGAAATAATTAAAAAGTTTGCTTGTTTATACATGGGAATAATATCAAGTATGTGTATAAACAAATAAAACAAAACATTTTCAACAGGTACAATATGTAGGTTGTTTTTACTTAAAGTTACGAAGATTCCACGAGAGAATAAATAGTTAACTAAGTTAATATCTACGTACTTTTTATAGAAAAATATAATACGACGATTGGTTCTTCCGGAAAACTGATAACCGATATTAAATTGATGTACTTAATAGGTTTTTCTAAGAAAATACACGTGCAACACCTAACATTTATTATGGGAGAAAAGGCAAATGTCTAATTTACTGTCGTTAAAGGGAATGCATTTTTATTCATATTTTGTATGAAACCAAAGGTAAACATATTGTTGAAAAGAAAAAATGCGATTTTACAAAACATGATAGAAAAAATATATTTGTGGGACTACCAAAGAATATGTGATCCGTGGTTCCCAACTCGAGGCCACAGTTAATAAAACGCTGGGAGTTTTTAAGCAAAATACATTCTTTTCTTATTGAAATTAGCAACTATTTCTATACATTTCTGTATTCAAAGGATAAACTAGAACTTTGGTGACCGCACCCAAATAACAAAAAAAACCTAGGCACAGCATAAATTCAGGACCAGCTATTTAATATTAAGTGATATTGACAGTTATTTTAACCATCAGTGCACAGTTAAAAACTCAATAGAAATCGGTTAAATAAATTTAAAAATGTTACTTTATCAAATTTAACAAAAATTACGACTAACTACAACAAAAATCGTAATAAAATGAGTTCACAACATAATAATAAAATGTTGATAAAATGAGATATTACCATGTACTCGTACCTGGGGTAAAGCAGCTGAGAGATCCCGCTGTGCTGTTTTCTCCCTCGTAGCCGTAATTCCTCAGATCGTCGAAGGGCGGACAGTTGACATCGCAGTCGGCGCACTTTTTGTAGTTTTGTATCTCTTGTTTTTTGTTCGTCACTTTCTTTTTACCTTCTTTTTCTTTGCCGCCTAAACAAATAAGCATGCCTTTATATTGTTATATTTATTTAAACAAATCTGCAACCATCGCAAATCAACTAAATTGTATTAACTTTTAAATCTAGTTTGTCTGAGGCAGCAAAAAAAAACTTTCGAACGGTCTGCTTTTAAGTCATCAAAATTACAAAAAAATGTGTCTGAATATATTTTCAGCCTACAATCTTTTCTATCACAAGTTGAAGAATATTTAAAATATCGATTTAAACATCCAAAAACGAGACGCCACAATGTTTTATTCATATTTCTTAATAAGTTCAATAATGAATGTGATCGAAAAAATAAACTACGTACTTACTACTACGAATTAAAAAAATAAGAAAACATTCCTAAGGCCAAACCGCACTCAAGGGTCGCTAAGCGTCAAAATATTCTCCCGGAGGCAACTCAGTCGCGCCGCGCCGCGTCGCGCCGCCTAGTGCAGCGCCACTCCGGTGCGGTTTGTTTCATACTTCATACAAAACAGTGAAAACATATTTCGCGGTGATGCGACGCGCCGTGCAGGCAGCGCAGTGACGCTCTAGTACGGTATGACCTTCACACGTGCATAAATAAAGGTTTTCTACCCTTTGTCCCTTTTGGTTTGAATATTCGGAAAAGCTGAACAACCAGGTTTGAGTCCTTACTTAAACGAAGAAAATTATAAGAAACTATTCCAAAAGAAAAGCTTCAAATTTTCATTCACAGGTGTCGCCATCGTTTGATAACCAAACTGTTTCAATTTACTACAATGTATGAAATAAAATAGTAACTTACACTTCACCACTAATTATAGTAACAGTGTCATGCAAAGTAACATTTTCATGTAATGTATGTGTCAAACCACAAAGTTATGGATTTCTACGAAAAAAAATCTGTGAAATATTTACCACTTCGAGGAATATCCGTGAATTCGTTCAGCTGCGTGTTGGCTACGGGTATTTGAAGGGTTGTTATGTCAAAAGCCGTCATATCGTCCTCCCCGCCTCCTTCGTCGTCATAATTTATAACATTTTCCCTGACATCCTTCTCAGGACCAGGAGTCTTTCCCTTCCCATCCTTCCTGCGACTGCAGGTTAGGAATAATGGCACCACCACTGAAAAAAGGACACATTTCTGAATAAGTATATATCGTCGTCGGAAAGGTAAAAGGGCTGAAGCGCCATTTCAGGAAAATAACACCAGAGCACTTTACATTTTTTTGTTCTAAAATAAAATTCATTTCGTTCAAGTCTTCAGTACCTAGTTGGATTTTGAACAAAAGTTTGACTCGAAAAATCAGTACTCTCACTGAATAACCTGAAGCGACAAAAAACTTTAAAAAGTCCCAAACTTGTGTCGCTTGAGTCGAGCCTTCTAGACTAGCCATAAAGGGCCATAAAAGTCTTCAGAATCAAACGAGAGTCAGAGCATTTGATGCAGAAAAAAAACTGATCATAACTGCAATATTCTGAAAGTTTAAAAACATTTAGCGGAAGCCAGCATTATTTGTCGAAATACAAGCCTAAACGCATGATTAAATCATTTTTTCTGTCCACCAACATTTCATATTTCGCGAGCCTACAAAACCTCTAAAAAAACAAAAAATTGCTTGCTAGCCAAATTAATAGGTGGTAAATTAATACCACAATCATTGTCCCAGGCTCAGAGTGAAGGTATTTCCGCCAAACCAAAACTCTAAATATTTTTGTAAGTACTTTTTGAAAATGTTTTTCTACCGCCTTTTAATGTCGTGATTTATCATGTGACTCGTTTTGGTTTAATTAAAAATTTCCCATATAAATCTAGCTGTATAATAGGTAAATGAATATCACAGTTCTCGCTACCAATAATTCCTTTCTAATTTTAATAACGCCATTTTTATAAAATATAACTTTATGGGTACTAATTGCGGAAACTCGAATTCAATTAAACACATTTTATAGGTAATATGAAGGGAGTTCGACCCCTTTTGGATTTTTTAAAATATTGCATGAATGACAGCGATTGCGTGATATGTATATTTGACTACCGAACAAGACACCAATCTTATTGGTATTTGACATGTAAATATGTTATTTTGTTTTACATTATTTAACACATGATAATTATTATTCTTTTATGGTATATTTGACATACTCCTAAATATTTTATTTTTTTATACATTTTCAATATTATTTGTATGTATTATATTGTATGACACGTGTGAGATTTAACTAACTTGCCCACATTCTGGAACAAAGAACACAATTTGTTACATTATTGTCAAATATTAGTATTTTTTTTTTTGAAAATCAAAGGTTTTATGCGTTTTCAGCAAAAATCAGACGGATAATCTCAATAAATAGGTGCATTGAGTTAATTGTCTGAAATAGCTTCCAAAAATGAATTATTTAAAAAAAAAACAGTAACAAACTTTTTATGATACTTTTACCTTCATGTGTGAAGCTCGCCTTCGCCTCATTAAGATATATATCACCTTACCGAATATTATAATCATAAGGCTAATTAATATCGCCACCACAACTCCAAAGCTACACGTGAACGTAGGCCTATCGTAATCCAGCTAGAAGTCTTTGCCCTAGAGGCTGTCGAGATAAACGCCATTGTACCGCATCTTTAGGGTCTGGTTGATACGATGACCATCATTTTTACATAGCCATTTACGTACATTCAGATACATTATTCTTTCTTACTGAACATAATCAGAATGCAATTAAATATCGCCGCCACAGCCCCAAGACTTAGCGTATACGTACTCGTATGTCTGTCGTGCTCCAATTCACAGTCCTTCCCCAGAATTCGTCCAGACAGACACACTTGTAAAAAAGAGAATCTCGATTGATGCTGCGACCCTCACTCTTACAGGGTAATTTGAGTGCGCTAATTCAGATGTACCACTATAAAAAAGTCTTACCGAATATAATCAGAAGGCAAATGAATATCGCCGCCACAGCGCCTAGGCTCAGGGTGAACGTGTGCCTATCGAGCTCCAGTTCGCAGTCCTTCCCCCAGAAGCCGTCCACACAGACGCACTTGTAGCGAGTCCTGGGGTCTTGGTTGATGCACCGTCCCCCATTCTTGCAAGGCAGCTCAACGCACTCGTTCCGGTCCGTGCAGCCCTTTCCGTCGTGGGTTATGACTTGGCCCTCAGCGCACCTAAAAATAATAAATTGTTGGTTGTTTAACAATCTAATCTAATTAATAGAACAATAGAAACATTTGTTTTCATATACAAAAATGATGAAAGTTGACGCTCATAGCACTCGCTCAAAACACAAATAAACAGTAACCAAGGGAATCATCTAGCTCATTCTACTGTAAAGGTTTTGTGTAAATGAAACAATAAGTATATTTTCTTACTTCAATTAAAACACTAATTAGTGGACAGTAATTAAACTTTAACAAGTTCATATAACAGAAAGGTGCAATTAAAAGTTGGGATTATTTTGAAACTTTTATATTCAAACAAAAAAAAACCGAGACGAACTTAAATAATTTCGACACTAACGTTTTTTTTCTAAATACAGGATTGTTAATAAGACTAAACTTTTTAGTTATGTTTCTCCACAAGGTAATTGATATTTTAAAAATAAAAATATTATTATCTCACCTGCATTCTAATTTATTCCACAGGTCCACGCACACAAATGGCACCGAACAATCAACATTGATGCAAGGGGTACTGGACGCACACCCCTTGACCAGATTACGTGACATTGTGGCCTGTCCCCACTGCGTGCCATTCATAGCTGGCGGTAAAGGTAATTGTTTCCCGTCCAATCGAATATCATCCAGACAGCCTTTCTGAAAATCGGCGAAAACCTCTATTGTTTGCATTCCCGTAAATTCAGCCTTCCCACCAGCATATATACCTTCTTGCTTGTCTATAAAAAGCCATTGTTGTCCGACGAAATTGAAGCTTTCATTGTAGTACAGCCCCTCACCGCCATCCATTTCAAGTAAAACAGCACTTCCAAAACGGTTTACTTTGGCGACATGCCAATGCCCATCGTTCACCAAAAGTTTGCTGAGCCAAATATCATTTTCATCCAATTTCATCGAGTTCAAATTGTACCGAAAATGTAACCGAGAATCTTTGATCTCCAAAATACAATACTCCCTATTGTGCTGGTCGCTCATCCGAAAGAGTTCTCCCTGATTCTCTCGCGTTCGGAATCGCAGTTGGATGGTGGTAGTAAACCTGTCTGGCTCGAAACTCAGGGCATACTTGACGAAACTCTGGCTCTGGAACGTAATGGGCGTAGTGGGCGTCGTGCACGTCGGCCCGGTCCACCCCGACTTGCACTTGCAGTCCGCGCTGGAATACGTGGCGGCGCAAGAGCCGCTGTACCAGCAACGCGCGGTGTTCTCGTCTTGGTTGCAGAGCTCGTCAGTCTGCGGACACCCGGCCACCGAGTTTTGCTGAAGGCCGGGGTGAGCTAGATCGTATAATTTACTATTGAAAATAATATTCTTCAAGCATCCATTAAACCCGTCAATATTGGGAGTGTGTCTCCAAAAATATTGCATTTTATCGAATTCTTCAATGTAGGCTCCACCCAATTGAAGTGGGGTGTTGACATTGAGATATTCATTGAACAGGGGGACGATTCCTTGTACTTGACAATTTGTGTAGTCTAGCTCAGATAGACTTCCATTTTCTATTTTTTTCACTTCTGCCGACTTGCAATAGTCGAGAATCATCTTAACATTTTCAGTATCCCAGAAGATATCTAATCTGTGCCATTCCCCATCATCCAAGGATATTTTAGTTGTTATTTTTAATTCTAATGTGCCAGATCCGAAATCTATCAAAAGCCGAGGAATGCCATTTTGAAGTTCCACCGACACAAAATCAGACAATATTTCTTCGTATGCTTTAGGTAAAATGATTGGACCATTGTATAAAAAAAGACCATTTGCGCTTCTCGTTATGAACTCAAAACTCAAATGGGACTTATCACACATCTCTAAAGATGGAAACCAGGCCCAGCCCTTTCCTTGAAAACTGCGTTGAGTTTGCTGGCAACGCGGACCACCATATCCTGCAGGACAAGAACACGTTATCCCATGTTTATTATCAATACATATTCCCCCGTTGTAACAAGGGTTTGATCGACACGATTCTACTTTAGAATTTTTTGCTTCACATACGCAGTTTGGAATAAATTTCGCTCTTACTCCAACTAAAGCCGTTGTGTTGGCATCAACCAAGTAAGGATTCCCTTTTATTTCCAATGAATTAGTACACGATCCCTCACATTTCTTATTTTCCTGTAAGCATTCATTGATTCCGGCCATTGTAATATTAATACCCAAGTGAGTTTCTATTTCATTTTTGTGCAATAATATAATTCCATTCATGTTGACCGAGTTTATATTTGGGTCTTGGACAGTAAACATTATATCTACGGACGACGGGTTATTGAGGCTCTGTTGCACACTAAAAATATTTACACTTTCTTTGTCTGTCTTAAATAGCTCGATAAGTTTATCTTTTAAGTGATCTTTAATGCTTTTTTTACTTGAGTGAACTTTATAATCCCACTCTCTTATAAATTCTTCATCGGTTAATCCTTCGAATCTTATCGATCCTGAGTTCACAACTGAGCTATGGCTTATTTCTTGAACCATGACATTAAATGATGATGATACGTTGAACTGGTTATGTTTGTAGTCTGAAACCTTGAATTTAAGTTTATACGTTCCTTGCTTAATGCCTTGTCTCAGCTGAACCATTCCTGTTTTTTCGTTTAGTTTGAATCTGGGGTGTTCCGATGTCTCCCATTTGACAATTTTATCGAAAAGGTCCCAATCATCTGCATCATGAACAAACACTTTTCCGATATCAAAATCGTAAGACTGTCCTTGGTAATTATAAACGTAAATATTTTTCGTTCCTGGTTGCATTTTATTATCGTTGATATCTCCAATTGTTACAGTTAAAGTACTTGTTCCAAGTAAAGGTGGAGTACCACTATCTTTTATTATTATTGGAATCATGTACTCTTTTTGATATTCTCTATCGAATGTTCCCAATGAATAAACAAAAGCCATATTTTCGTTTCCATTGGTTTTATATACAACTTGCTCTACTTTGAACGCTGCACGTATTGTTTCATCGGCTAACGGGTCCATGTAAAATTTGTACGGTGGGCCATTTTTCATTGAATGGTCATCTTCATCTTTGGCACGTATCTCAACTACCATCTGCGATGGCACATGCTCCGGTAGAATGGGTCTATAGTCTTCAAGAAATGTGGGGGCATTGTCATTTACGTCTTTTACTATGACGATTAAGTGTGCTGTTGCACTTTTAGAGGGGATTCCATCATCCACTGCTAATATTTGTACATCGTGTCGAGATAACTTTTCCCTGTCTAAAGGTCTTTGAATAATAACAGAGCCTTTGTCGTTTATGTAAAAATGACGACCTTTGTCAGATGCACGATCTATCATATAAGTAATTTTACTTTTTCCACCATTGTCGGCATCAAACGCTCGAAAAGATTGTATTATTTTACCAACCTTTACATTCTCTAATACTTGTACTTCTGAAACGTTCTTTTCAAAAACAGGAACATTATCATTCACATCCCTTAATTTAACTACGACCCAAGAAGTGTCCCGATGGTAAGAGTCGGCTTTGTCAGCGACGTCTTTATCTTTTACCTGTATTCTAAATCTGAAACCATTTCTTTGCATCGGGTCTTCGAAATCTAGAGCCTCTTTTATCCTCAATGATCCTGTGCCATCAGCACCTTTGACCATTTCAAATTTGTTTGCTCCGTAACCGCTATTTTCTATGATTTTGTAGGTGAAATTATTAGATTCATCCTCATCGTGAACTGTAACAGTTAAAATTGAGTGAAGCGGCAACGCGGTGTCGTTGGTTTCATCAACCTCTGTTATCCATTCGTCTTTCACAAAATGTGGAGGCATATCGTTTATATCCTTCACTTTGATTGAAGCGGTTCCAGTTCCTTTGAGTCCCCCACCATCCATTGCCACGACTTGTATTGAATAATCTGGAGTTTTTTCTCTGTCCAAACAGCACACAGCAGTTTTTATAATGCCCGTTGTTGGTTCGATTTCAAATATTGGAAAGCCAGTTTCTTCCTCGATAACATTTTTTTCAATGGAATATACTAATTTTGCATTTCCGCCTTCATTTGGATCGTCATAGTCAACAGCTGCTATTTTCATAACATGCAGTCCTACTGTTCCATTCTCAGTGACGTTAGCCATGTAAACACCCAAAGGGAATATTGGAGCATTATCATTGATATCTTTCAGGTTCACTTGAACTTCAGAATAACCGACCAGACCATCGCCGCCTTCATCTTGAGCAAATATTGTAAATTTCCATTGTGGTCGCCCATTGGGTTGGTCTCGATCCAAAGGCTGAAAACAAAAAGGTAAAAGGTTTTAAAATGCTTAAAATTATAGAAAGTTTGCACTGTTTTCAATAATTTAATAACCGAATTCCATAGTGTGAAATCGAGGTGTAAGAAAATTCAAGAAAATTCAGAAAATTCAAGGCAGAGGTCGCAGATTCAAAATTCAGCGTGTGGAAATACATTTTATTTAATTAATATGTGTTATTCCAAATATTGATCAAATATAATTATATATAGCTTATATGCGGCACGTTTCAGAGTGGTAGTATCGTCCTGGTGAAAGACCACCATTTAGAATCGAAATGTTGCTTTAAATAGCTTTAGACGTATTTAGTGACCAGATCTAAAAAGCCAGGTATTTCTCAAAATTTCTGATTCTCATTCTCATCTCCTTCCTTCCCCACTCTTTTTAACCTCATAACATACCCCAATCGGGGTCGCCATAGTTCCACTGCCTCCGGACAATTGGGAGAAATTGGGACTCTTGTACCGTATTCATATAAAAATAAAAATAATAATTGAAACTAAAATGTCTATTTAAAGTAAGAATATATTAAAACAATGCTTAATTCGGAAAACAATAACTTCAATATTTCTGTTTCGTTGAGATTTATTCAGATTAAGAGCCTTAAAAGTGTATATATAATATATTATATTTATATATTCCGCTCTAGCGTTTCAATCAATCAATCTTACTTTACTGATGAGTTGTTACTGTAAGAATGCAAGAAGGATATTTCTATAAATACATATACCATATTTATCACATTATCACAAAATATATGTGAAACTTGCAAGTTACTTCAGTGCTAAATAAGACAAGAAGTGTACATGTAGCATATAGCCCGTAAATACCAAACGACATTTAATATCGTCATACACCCTGCAGTCAAATACCAAAGTACGAAACATCAGGAGGTACTCGTATACTCTCCGGCTAGAACAATGCAACTACTATCATACAAGGCGGCTAATATACAACGCCAGTACAGAAGTAAAGTGTAGGTACCTTCAAGACGAATATTTCTCCGGTGGTTCTGTTGACTTGGAACTTGCTGTTAGCCGGGTTATCCGTGTCGATCCCCTGCCCCGTGGGGAAGTAGACCACGCTGTGCGGCCGGTCTTTATCACCGTCGATCGCCGTTACCTGTTTTAGTACTGAAGATTACTTCTCCGAACACAATAATGTTATTAGGAAGTATCTACTTCCGATTGACGTATCGGACTTATAATCAAAGTGTAGTAAAGCAATTCTGCTTTATTGCGGTGATTTGATTCGGCTGGAATCTTTACAGGGGAATTAGAACAACTAGTAGCTTTCATCGTATTGTGAAACATAATTATTTTGTTTTCCAGTACATAATGTGCTTTCTGATGTTTCAAAAAAATTCAAATTAAGCTTATTTAATTTAGGCACGTAACTAGACTTTTAAGTGAAGCTTCATGAACATGATGTTCATTACTATTGAGCTTTTTGTGGGAAAAAACGAAAAGAACACATAAAATACATTTATTGACTATTTACAGTAAAACTTATTTTTTTTAAATAACATTCTGCCATTCTGCTGATTGGTTATTATAACGATTCCAGTTAAGTTAGCTGGAGAATTTTTTTGTTACATTTATTTAAAAAAACCTGCTTTTCTTAATTAGCAAAAATTTAAGTGCATTTCTTTCATATCAATAATAAATTTATTAAGCCAACGTTTACTTGAAAACCTGGTTCATGCATATGATTTTGAAGTGTTAATAAAGTTGAGTATAATTACACCATAATGTCACAAGTAAATAGTTTATGACAGAATCATTATCTTAGTTCGTGGCGAACCGATCGCATGTCGATGTTTAAATTATCGCGGGTTGATGTTCGGTGGAAATCCAAACATGAATTATTTATTACAATGTACGTTCTCCCATATGATGGGCCTCATACATATTTCCATGTATTCAGGGAAAGCTGTGTTTCTAAAATTCTCTACATATTTGTACTTGTTACGACAGAGTTGGTAGAGGAGTTATAAATATCATACATATATTTACAAAATTATAATTTATTAGCAATTCGTGCCTGACACTTCGGATTTATAATGTTCTACGTGATAATATCACGTATACACTGTTCTCAGAAACTCATTTAATATGCCAGTACTTACATGTGCTGTAAACGATACGTAGAGGTTTTTTAAGAGAAACGTAAGACAAATGTAATGTCTTTTTTTGTGTCGGTTAAACAGAAACCATTTGTTAGGAGTGTAGGTTTTCCGGGAGGTAAGGGGAATATATTTTATTCGCGGTGTTAGATTTCAACTGATGAAATATATATATATATATATATATAGCTATATATATATATATATATATATATATATATATATATATATATATATATATATATATATATATATATTTATATATGTTATAAGGTTGAGGGATTTGGGCTATCAGATAGATGAATCAAATTGGTATATATCTATTAATAACAGAAGACAAAGATAATTTAATGAACATTACAAATTCACTGGGACTGAGGGGGTGGGTGTCTAGGTCTATGCTTTGTAAAGGGTCATAAAGAGTAGCTACCATCGACCAAGTATAACTACCTATTTCAATGGTAGCCTCGAAAAAAATCGGATCGATCAAAGGGCGTAAGAGTATATAGAGGGTAGCGATATTGTACATTTATACCAGAGAAGGGGGTTCGGTGACCAGCAGGAGGGAATGGTGTCCATATTTTTTTAAGGGTTCTGAAAGTAACTTTTCAGTTTGGTTAGATCGGTCGAAAATGTGAAAAATACTATGAAAATATTATGGAATGAGGCTAAATGGCCAAAAAGAGGGTATGGCCTACGTTTTAAGAAGGGTTTGAAAAAGTAAGTGTAAAAAAAATGGGTTCACATTGTTCAAAAGGTATAAGATTGTATGAAAGACAGCAAAAATATACATTTATATCTAGGGTTAGGGTATGTTACCCAAAATAAGGCAAGGATATGTTTTGTGAAGGGCTTTATAGAGTAACTATGCAAAATCCTGCTTTGTTCGGTCAAAGGGTTTACGATAGTTTAGAGAACAGAGATTCCTTTCAAAGAGACAAACATTCTACGAGTAGATAATGAACTTATTATATTATAGTTTTTATTATTATTTGAGAGGATCTTAGTATTAATTCTGATTTAGAAATTAGTAGAAATAGAATTAAATAAAATTGTTATTCTATCGAATTATTTCAATGAAAACAATATTTATTACTTTGGGCAAGTTCCACGCAAATTGGTAATAACGTTATAATCTTGATTGAAATTTTCAGACCTATTAAATCTTATTTGGCAAGAGAAGCATAGAACATGACGATAATCAATACATTTAATAATTTCTGAGCACTATAATCACTATTATAATAGTAGACTATCTACGAGTATTACCATTCAGCTAGACATTAATTTCATGAAACGTGTACGCACTTAGCGGAAAAGTCATGGGTTCATGAATTACTAGGACAAATATTTAATCTTAATCTAATCCCCTTTTCAAAGGAAAAATCTTGAAGTATTATACGTATGTATGGTATAATTTCCTCAAAAACATTGAATTAAAATTACGAATAAGAGCGAGAATTTTCCTAAAAATATCCTTATTTTCTTAACTCTGAATCAAGGTTAAAGCAGATTGAGTGTACCTTATTTGAAAGTCGAAAAAGTCACACTAAAGTATTTATATTAAAAATTAGAACCAACCCATAGAATCTTGCCATATTTTAGAGAAAGGTAACGTCTATTTGCAATCAGGGTCGACTATTTCTGTGTGCGCAAGGAAGAACGGAATGAGTCAATAAACGCAGATGTTCAGGAGAACCAAAATAAAATTTAGGAATTTTGTTTTTTGTACGTAATCATGTCATACGAGTATGTCCTTTTTCAAAAAATAACAGCACATTACTTTATTTTCTGACTTATCTCATTTTGATTAAAATCATTATAATATTATAATAATTATCATTATTATCAGGAACAATTCTGCCTACTTAAATCAAAACATGTTTTTTTTTAATGATTTTAATAATACCATTTTTTTACTTTATTCCACTATTTTTTTTTATTTAAGACCTGACCGGTTTCACCTTATGCTGGGCATCTACAGACTGGTAGTTCAGTTGTTTTTTTTTACTCATTTCGTTCTTTCTTTTGCACACCGATTTATTTTTACACTCAGTTTAACTACACGCGAACGTTACACGTTTTTACCTAAGTGCATCATTGTTTTACTTGTACGGTGGTATTTGTCACTTTCACAGTATTTTCGAATCGGTTATTTAAAAAAAAAAGTTACCTTTATAATCACCGATGTAATTAAAGTCTATCTTAGTATTTAAATCTGTAAAATGTTTATTCTTCCCTTAGGACCAATAATTACATTTTGATTATTATTTGTATAGCGCCGTTTTTGTAAAAAATCACGTCAAAGGACAAATATTGAACGGTTAATCTGCTTCAGTGTCCTTGTTATTATATTCCTACGCACACATACAATACCTTATATTTGTCCTTTATTAAAATATCTTATGAGAAAATTATCAATGCTGAACATGCCCCTGAGAAAGAATCCGACAAAACGTGACGAGCCTTAATTACACCAAATTTGCTTTGCTTAGAGTTAAGAGGGTCTCAAAACAAGATAAAATAATAATTTTCTTTTAAATTTCAAACATAAAATGGACCATATTTTCATATAAAAACAAAAAATAACAAAATAATTAGATAAAAGTTTTAAAAATCATACCTCATCTGTTAAATAATCAATATTTCTAAATATTTTGTATAAAATCTAACACATCGCATGCAAGGTCATAATGATTCTACAAATTCTATAAATTTGGAATATACTTGTTTATTTGGTTGGATGGAGAACATCAATGGTGAAAGAAAACTAATGAAATAATAAAATAATTAGTATTATACTAAAAACATAACCAATTACCTACTTACTTACTTTGATTTTACTGAAAATATTTGGTTTCCAAAAATATTACTTGTATATAATTCTGAGAATACATCACAAATGAGTACATGTTTGTTTTATCAAACGACTAGATTCAATGAATAAGATTTTTTAATACCTCATGTAAAATATTTTTTTCCTTGATTTCCTATGAATTCCAAGGCTTCTGTTAATTGAAAACATTGGTATAATAAACATATTTGTTTTATAAACAAACTTAAAGCTTTTCTTATTATTTTACCATTAATCATTTAGTCGGCATCAATAGAAAATACTCCAAATGATCAGTAGAGCTAAAAATTCAACGAACATGAGAAAAAAACCAATGTGAATGTTAGTAGTATTACTTATCGATTTTTTTTTAAATAGTGCTTGTGTTGAAAGTTCTGTACTGTGGAATTGAAGGAAGTGCTTTTTCATGACAATCTTTTGAAAAATTTAATAGAGTATTTAATTTTTAAATAAATTTGTCGCAATATGTAGTACAATCATAGCCATTCTCTTGACTTACTAAGGTTACCATATTAGCTCGTGATTATGACACTTTTGAAGGGGTACCCACGTTTAAACAAAAGGCCGTCATGTTTTTTTCATAGTTGAATGATTCTAATTAAAATATATTTTTATGAATAAAAAGTTTTTTTTAGTTCACCCCGTATTTGCGCTACAAGCATGAAACACTTTGTGTATTGTCACGATGGTCGTATTATTTCGGATCCCAAAGTTGTCAAAACTTTGAAAGGCGTTGTTGTATTGTAGACAATATAAGATTTTTATTTATAAAATACAAACTCTTTCCAAATCTAAGAAGATTATTTATTTATTGTTTTACTGAAGAGCGCACACCCTTCAACCTAATAGTGTGTGCATTTAGAACGAATACAAAAAATACAAAACGATGGGTGAAGAAAACCAAAATCGGGAGAGCTACAAATCAAAGTAAAACTGACGTGCAAAGACCGTTCGACGATTGACCTGAAGGATTTTCTTGGGCAGGTTGCGGTCGTCCTCCTCCGTGATCTGCGTGCGGTAGGTGGGCCGCTCGAATACCGGCGGGTTGTCGTTCACGTCCTTCACGTGCACCACCACCGTGGTGTAATTGACGCGGCGGTGGGCGAACACGGCGAGCCGCAACTCGTACTGGAACATCAAATACAATCAAATGATTGATTCATGTAAGATCCTAAAAAGGATCAAATTTGTTTATTATATGGTATTAGATAACAGATACAATCCATGAAAAAAAATAGTGTAGATTATTTTTTTTTATCACGAACGAATTTCAACAAGCCAAATGTGGTACCTGTTTTTTACAACCTATCGGAGGGTTTATAGTACAAAATCAATTAGGCCTCTAAAAATGCTTTGAAATGTCGGATGTCCAAAGTACGAAATTTTTATCCTATTGGTTTGATTTTGTAAAATGTTGAATTAGGTTTTAAACTTACAAAATCAAATATATGACGCTTTGTGCGTAACTCGAGATAAACAGTCTACGCTAAAAAATAGCTTAACCCTTACGGCAACAAGTGAAAATACGTGGCATTCAAGATTTGAAGGGTTTATTTGAAAAACGATTTTACTATATTTAAAGAAAGATAAACATTCCCCGATTATTAATAACCTAAAAATAGCTAAAAAAACTCATACTCATTCTAATAAGTGAAAATGTTGCTTGTTCAATAATGAAGGACTTGAAAGCTATCAGATGAATTGAACCCTAAACCGCACGGGTGGGATTCGACGCGTTTGTCCACTCTTTCTAGTTTTATTTTTTACTCCTTGGGAATAATATACCTACCGACAAATGTATTTTTTGTACTATAATTAACATTTTAAATAAATATAATACTTGATCGTCGGTCATCAAAATCTTCATCTCGTTTAATAAATCAGTTAATCTGTCAACCAAAATTTGGAACATCATTTTAATTTAAAACCAAGATGAAAGTAATATAATCACACCTTACCCAAACATACAAGGCCAATTCTGATATTCTTGTACTGAGGGCATTTTCCTACCTCTAGTATTAAAACCCCAATAAATAATCCGTATCGAATAGTTTCTCAGGTGTATAGGGCACGACAAAGATGTTGAGAGGCTGAAGATAGAAGAAGAAGCGAAACACGACTCGAAACCCCCAAAAATAACCGTCTTAAAACATGTTTTTAAGAATCTAAAACGACACCAATCAATCGTGAACAATACAAAATTATTTTGTAAGCTGAAACCCTTAAAAGCAAAAGTAATCTTCAAAAATGACGTGCCTAAATTAAAGGTTAACAACAAACTTGTGTACGGATCAATACTAAAGTACTTCTATGAAATTATTTTGGTAGTTATTACATACTTAATCTGAAAAAAAAAATTGAATCATTATAGTATTATACTTTGCTGACGGTTGCTGTTTATCTTTCAAGCAGAATTGTAAAGCTGACGACGCCTTGTTATTATATAATCGAGTTTGGGTGTATCGAAATCCTGTTTTTACCGATTCGGGAAAAGGCGTGTGGATCGTAATTTCTTTGACCACCCACTACGTGCCTGTTTTGTCGATAGAAACTCTCTCACTTTATCTAATATCAATAAAATAAATATTAAATTACGGTTCCGTTGTTTACACAAATAAATAAAACAGTGTCACATATTGAGCTTTAGCTTGCAAAAAATAACCAATGTGATATAAAATTTATTTTATCTGACAAAATATCAGTATTTTATGACACACTTTTTTCTTTTTCGAATAAATATTTGAAGCATACCGCTTTTCATTTTATCAAAAATTTACACCATCTTTTTTTACACAAACGAGTCAAGCATTGATGAAACGGCTGATCTGGCTCAGTACAATATATAGCCAGGGGAACTATTACATCAAATACATTTTTGTTTAAATCCATGGCGTCCGTCGTCGTCGGTAATTTTATGAAAAATGTATTTGTGCGTTGTATGAGTAGGTACCTATCATGCTATATTTGTTTTTATTATTCAGCTAGTCACCACGGCATTTTCCCAAGGGCATACTAGAGAGCACTTGATTGATTCATATTCATAACTACTATTAAATGATTATTACTTTTGATATGACTCGACCTTAGAGTAACGTAGAGACCTAACATTGCGAAATTTTGTCCGCACTTTTTGACCAAGGATTGACCAAGGGAGGTATGACGTATATGCTTCCAGCCAATCGGATGCGAAGAAAACCGTAAAGATAAACATTATTCCGTCTTTATCTGTTCGCGAACAATTTTGCGTTAGTATCATGAGAAAGAAAGAGACCGGGATACTTTTAGAAGCCGTACAAAAGGGGAATTCCCCGTTCTTGAAAATTTTTTTGACATTCTCGTAAATATTTTTAAGTTAAACATATTACGAATCCATTAAAACTCATTTCAAACGGAAGTTTATTAAATTGGAACGAATAGTCCAAAGATTAATTACATATTGGTGTAAGTTACTAGTTGTTTTGTAGGTTAGAATGTTAAATATTTGAGATCTAACTAAAAAAGACGATTTTTATGGTACATACGTGTGAAAACTGTTTGTTTTTGGTCCTTTTGTACTTCGATTGAAGCAACCAAGTATAGCACATATGGCCATGATGTTTTGCTAGATATCGGACAAAAAATAACTCAAGTTTTTAACTATTTACGCACTTTTGACAGTCCGTTCGCCTGACACTCCAAACGTGAATGAAGTGCGTACAGATCAAATATCGCGGACATAGTATTTAGCCCGCCCCAAATCGTGTATTGGTTTCAACAATTGTTTGTCTCTTTTTCTCATATGCGTATAGAACCGAGCATAAAGAGAGAGCTATATTTTGCGAGTTTGTCAACGATTTGTCACAAATTAGTATGGTCTCTTTATATTGTTACTCTGAGGACTCGACTGTTTTAATATCTGAACCACGTCACAGAAAACATGACTTCTGGAACGTACCCGATTTTTTACTTTTCTCCACTTGCTCTTCGTTATTTATTTCTCATGCTATTACTTTCTTAACGTGTCCGCTGTACACATTCAAACCACATAGGCTTCCCTTTCGTCATTTTGATAACTACGATTACATCAAAGGTGAATTTTATTCAGATAACCTCATTTGTAATTCAGTCACACGTGGGTTTACACAAATGTGTCTCAGGGATCTCATTTCTACTAAACTCAGTCTGCTTTTCATCATTTTTCTGCCAATTATATCTCATGATAACATGCACGACTAACCTAGCTTTCTTTGACAACTTCCTTCTCGTGACCATAGTATTAAATAAACCCCTTGAATAATATTTCTGAGAACCTGATTTTGTAGATTGTAAAAAATATATAAGTCTGGTACCGGCAGCGGCCCAACGTAAAATGAGCGTATTTTGCATAAAATTCTATTTGCAAACTCAACAACTTTTGGCTTTTAATGATTTATGATTCAAAAACAAAGTTTGTATCCTATTTACTTTTCGCAGTATAGGATTACACTACCGCGCCGCCGTCAACTTGATGGACAGTAGCGCTAAGCTGGAATATTTTAAATTTTTATTTCGACTTCAGAAACCAGAGAGCTGTTATAAGACGACATTCTAAAAAAATATTGAAAGTGTAAGAAAACCCTAATAAATTATAGGCGTGATATTAAAAAATAAACAATATTTGTAATCGATACGTTCCCAATTTAATAAAATACATATTAATTAGTAATTTTATTTTTTATTTATTTTATTTACTTAATATGTTTTTTTCAATTACAAAATAATGTACATTGTCCTCCACGTTAAGAGTTCACCTGTGTAGTGGAGGACATTTGTCAAGGGCAAAAATTACAATGGAAGATGTTTGATTACATGTTGCACTACTTCCATATTTCTGCTCATACAATGATATATAAAATTACAATTGAAGATGTTTGATTATATGTTGTACCACTTCCATATTTCGGCTCATATAATAATATATAAAATCACGGCCACGTAGCTTGTATAAGAAACCGTTGAGCCTGGACGTTCAAGTGTTCTTATAATATTAATTTGTTGGAAATAGTCTGCAAAGGTCCCGTAAGAACTGGGGTCATAATCTCATTGTTTATCTGTGTTCACCCTGTTCCCTTGGCAGTAGCGCTCTCCAATTACCAATCGGATGTCCCACGGGTGTCTGAACCTTCTTCAACCTATACTAAGGCGGTACATCGGCAACATATACTATCGGTGTTTATTCATATACATCATATTTACTAAAGGTAACTGTTGGTTTGAGTTCCATTCCCGTCAGTTACTTGAACATTTGCTAATAGCTCTAGTATATCCCCAGGGAGTTTCTATACTTATTGAGTAGTTAGCCGTTCCGCTTGGAGTTTGAACCGGCTCTGAGCAAACCGAATTGTCTCATTCCAGATGCTTCCTCCCCTTCCTTCTTGCGCAGGTAAATATGGCAAGCAGCCACTGTAAGTGGGTTTCCCGCCACATGCCACCAAGTTGGCTGGCTCGTTGCCCCCCATACCGTTATGTCTTAGCGCTCAGAGTAGCATTCTGTTGATGTTGACGATAACGTCCTTTTAGGGCAATCCTTCATTTCACTTTCCTTTACTTCACGTCACCAGTTTGAGGTCGCATTAGCTACACTTCAGTTCCATTAAGGCTACCTGGCTATAGAAACATATGCCTACTCGATGTGCGCATTCTCATAGAAGCTATCATTTTAGCATGAAATACAGTGGGGGACATTCTTAGATATGCAAAGTTTTCCCTCGTTAGACTTTACGGAGACACTTTGGCCGCAGTTCGTTTCTCCACTTGTAGCTGTCCGCTAACTAGATTAGTTATTATCTAAAGGTAGGCCCTGACTCCTTAACCCAGTCATCTCGCTTGGGATATTCCACTGTAGCTTCTGTCTGAAACCAGTATGTACTAAGTTCGTTTTATAGTGGTAAGACGCTCGACTACGAATCCAAAGGTCGCGGGTTCAAACCCGGCGTGCGCCAATAACTTTTATTTAATGAATATAAAAATAATAAAAAAGTATATCTGCGGCACGTTCAGAGTGGTAGATACTCTAAGTATCGCCCCGGTGAAAGACCACCATTCAGAATCGAAACGTTGCTTGAAATGGCTTTAGCCGTGTTTGGTGACCAGATCTAAATAGCCAGGTACTTTTCAACCTTCATCTTCCTAATCTCCTTTCCCTCCCCACAACCTTCAGCCTCACAACATACCCTATTTGGGGATGCCATAATCTCACTGGCTCTAGACGGTTGGGAGCAGTTGAGACTCTTGTACGGTCTTGTGTTGTGTTTGTGGTATTCATATAAAAAAATATATTTAAAAAAATGTCCTGCATTATTTCTGGCCTCGCTCCAAATTACATGTTCGGCAGATCTCTCCATAATTTTATTTCAATTTAAGTTCATGCTTCAACGTCGCCACTACCTCCGCACCCCGTATGCCAGTTTATCGTTAGGGTAAATCCAGCAGTGCTTCTGTGGTTGCGATCGGTGTTATCTTCGTGACTTCTGTGATACCACCGCACGCAAATATAAGTAAGTAGTTTTGACCACCACTGTTTTTTTGTTTACAACCGTTTTTGGGATACTGTAAAAACCGTCTGTTTAAGAAATGAACAAAATAAATCCTTATCCTTGTTTCCAATAGAAACACAAATTTCAGCATCATTATTCAGTCAAATTGTACAGCACAAGCATAAATCTTAAAAACGATGCGTTCTCATGATGTAAATGTCAACCGTGTACAATGATTGGCTACACGTTTGTCGTGCTTCTTGGCTCGGTGCTGAAGGGGTAGGTTAGGGGTGTGTATGTATGCTATAATTATAATATGCAAACGCCGTTTAAGACGTTGAGGCGATACCCGTTTCGTCTGTTTTGCCAGTTTTTACTTTGATCGTAATACGATAAAGCATTTTGATTGGATGTTAATAGTAATCGTGTTTGTTAACGAAAGCATACTACTGAGATAAACCTACATCATTAGTCAATGGAATAAATTCGATAACGAGATTGAAATTACTGGAATTTGTTGGAAGAATCATGTTAACGTGTGTTCACATACATGGGTAATTGCACGTTGTTAAAGCAAACACTTTCAGCACCGTGATCACGCATATTATGGATTCTGCTACATATTATCATAATATTTAATGCCCTGCTATTCTTTAAGCGTCGTACAGTACACATTGTTACGATAACCAAAGTGAACTTTATCATCGACCTTTTTTTCATTTGAAAACCAACATGGTGTTTTTTTTTAATTTCGGAAGGGTTGAAATAATAAAGTTTGTTCAGAGTTTACAAGAAGTGTTACAACAAATAACCACATTCTAAGAAACAGGAAATTCTGACGTCCTAGTTTAACGGTATCAAGTCCTCATACCACAGTAAGTTTCTAATTTTGTTATCAGTGGACCATTAAAAAGTGCACCACTTCAAGTCGTTTTTTTTAGATGGTAATAGTTTTCGGTTTATGAAGTTTTGTTAATTGGTTTCAACACGTGAGTACGTGTTACAAATACATCGTCAAAATATATGATCTTCAGTAAAAAAACAGTTTTATGAAAGCTTTTCAAATAATTTAATCAGCATGTAAGATATTAAGCTTTCTCATAAATTGATATGATTATTTATTAATTTTATTGTTTACTCCCGAGTGGGATTTACGTATAAAGGCTTACATTAAACAGTAAAAAAATAAAATCATTTTCCAAGAATAGTGTTTGATTATATTAAATTAAAATTGACCAAAGATATAAAATATTATGCCTTTTTGTATCTATATTTCGTGCAGTAAAATACATCAGTCACTGCGTATGTATTACCAACTGCATGCAATCTACATAGTTATAAGCGAGTATCTGAAAGACTCAGTCCTGATATTATTGTTCCAGCTAAATAGAATTTTGGATCGAGTAGTTCCCGGTGGTATGTGAAAGTAAATAAATTTCAATAAATCAAGGCTGTATATAATACCATTGAAAATTTTATAATTAAAAGTCAAGTCAAAAATAATTCTTCGATCTGAAAGTTATAATAAATTTAATTCTTTCATCAAGTAGCTATAGTTTATACATATGGATATCCTATAAAATGTTTTTTTTGTTGTATTTTCTATAAATTGTTTTTGGTTTTTATTTTTTTCCTTGCGTTTCAACTACATAAACATTTGCAGTGCCTTAAAAAAATCTTCTTATTCGTTAACGAAATATTTTGATAACGGACTGCACAGATTGGGTTCATTGTTAAAACATTAATTTCAGCAAGTCTCGAAACTCTATTCCAATCAACGTGAAATACGAGTATATGATTGTACAACTGAAAGACGGGTTTTTTTATAGAATGATATGAGTAAACAACAAACATTTCCGGGTTACTATTTACCTGACAATATTTGAAAGCTCCCACCACCATTATAATAAGAGGAAAATGTTGCTTGTGTAATAATGGAAGACTTAGCTAGCAGAGGAATTTATTGAACCCACGAAACCCGAGTGGGAATCCGACGCGTTTTTCCACTTGGCTACTAACTGGTCAGCATAAAATATTAATAAAACGTTATCTAGAATACAACAGCGAAGGATTATTTTTTTATGTAGGGGATTCAATTGGGCCCTCGTGCATATTTTATCGTTTTGTAAATTACAGACTATATTTTATAGTGAGATTATCAAACGTTAGTTGTATTTTTATCCAAATACTGGTGTTTTCTTGTTTAAACCGGTTAGGACTTTAAGGTTTAGTTTTCTTTATAAAATGCAATATTGTTTTTATAAGGTTTTCCCCGAGTGTATATTTTTACTACTGACGAATGATGATATAAGTCTAAGATATAATTAAATATACGCTGCTTGGAAGTTTCAGATCGACACACCGAACTACGCAGTCGGTGGCGTTCCCACATATTTGATATACCCATGCAAAATAAATTCTTGTTTGTATCCCAATTGAATTATAAATATCTTAATTTTATGTGGAGTTTCCAAAAATAATTTAAACAATGAAAACATTAAAATAAATACATTTAATGATTGTTCACTACCAGTCGGAATAAACGTGAAAGTTACTTAAAATTCAGTAACCAATCATGAAGAATTCCAAATAACACACTCTTTTTATGTGTCATTAATTACAGCGTCATAATACTGAAATTATTGGGGTTATTTCATAGGTTTTCCAAGTCCAAAAATGCGTAAGTCCTCAGAATAAGGCTTCATGCTTTTCCGAATCGAAACGTTGCATGAAATGGCTTTAGACGAGTTTGGTGACCAGACCTGAATAGACAGGTACTTTCTTACAATCCTCTTCCTCAGTGAGATTATGGGAGATGCCATAATCTCACTGGCTCCAGGTGGTTAGACTTTTGTGTGGTATTTACGTTTTTTTTTTTTTAGCATGGTAGATGTACATTGAACCTGATTTAAAAAATACGGATTAAAATTATCAAGTAACGCTTTTGACCTACCAAGCATCTAATGATAATTCACATTTAAGTCTCAGTACCCAAAATGGCTCTAAACGTCACTTTGTAGCGTTCTAATATAAGCAATACTACAAATGATTTATGTATAAATTTTACATGGGTAGTTAGAAAAATGTCTGAGGTTTCCAGTGAATTCAATTTTGCTAACTGTCACCCTTTAAATTCTGTGTATAACATTATTTTCAGTAAAAGGCGCATTTTGAAAACCAAAAAGGCATTTTTTAACGTTTCACCTAAAATTCCAGTATGCATTTTATAAAGAATCCAAGAGATTACTGTTTAAGAATCATATTCACTGGAAACCTTAGACATTTTTCTGACTACCCGTATAGAATTAACAGATAAATAATTTGTAGTTTTGTTTGTACTAGAAAACCAAAAAGTGTATATTTTTAGGTGCTGACCCTTAAGGTGAGTACAAAACTCTATTTTTTGTCTGTTGTTAAATAAAATCAACATATTTCTTATTTTACTAAAGGTCGACGCCTACGTACACTCGTACATAACAAATAAATGTTTTGTTGCGAGAAGTCCGTCATCAATTTTCAGAGGGTTCCTTAAATTTGACCACTATGGGGATATTTATGAATGTTTATATTGGAGGATGTATTTATTATTCAACTTCTGCAAAATCCCTATTATCTCAACCCGAAAGTTAGCCCGGGAAAACATTGTTAAACTATATTTACATTACCATCATATATTCACCCAGGCTGCAAATAAGTACCTACCCATCTATTCTAGTTGGAGTTTCTCCGGAGCGTGGATTTAGAAATTTATGTTTAGTTCAATAAGCCGAGCAATTTAATTAAAACGGTAGTTTGTGTATTTTCATTAAGCAATTTTACGCTATTCCTAAATTACATTTTATGAATCTTTATACATTAAAGTTGAAAGCACGTATCGGTTTCTGTGTAAACAAACAACGACAAGACGTGTTTTATTTAACTTTGTGTTTTTAAGCACCCTTTGGCAAACAACTGCGAGTTCTTGCGTTATGAAAATTGCTCAGGTTGTTTGTTGTATATTTCTTTGTTGACGGAGCAATTACCAGTTTTTCCATAGTGAGTTACCGAGCATAGAAATGTTCATATGATTGTCAAATAATAAAGGTCATTCGCAATTTGTTCTATTTTTCCAACAATTCTTTTCAGGAAAAATATGTTGAAAAAAAAGCTAGTATAATTTAAACACAACAAGTACCGTTCCTAATAGAGGAACTAATATTATTAGGGGCACCTTTACAAAAAAATGTAAGCAATTTAGGAATATACAATAAATCAATCCCAATAGAAAAACGGTTTTTATCTAAGTAAACCAGGAACCAGGTTCATGGTTTATTATATATTAAAGTGTAAATTTACCTTTCTTTTAGTTTCATAGTCCAGGGATCCCGCTACAAAGATGTCACCGGTCCTATTTCTGATGCCAAATGCTCCACCTATATTTCCTCCAGTAATCTCGTATCGGAAATTGGATGCTGGAATAACAATAAAAGTCAATTTACGCAGCAGAAAATATGAGCTCCCATTATTCAGAGGGAAACTTCTAATCATCCCCCGTATCATATAGAAAACAATGATTACTATTTTATGCCACAAGTTTTAACAGGAATGTTATGAATTTTGTCATTATAATATATGAGTAATTTTCTCCTTAGAATCAATCGAAAAAGATGATCTACATTATCTTTTAAAATATTGAGAAAATATATGTTAAATAATTGAAAAGAGTGATCTGAGAATGCGGGTGAGGAATTATATTACTTTGAAATCTTTTTCTGATAGTAAAAGCATATTCTGTAAATTAATGCTAAAATGTATTTCGTATGTTTTAAATTCTAAATATTCCATTTTCTATTATAAAAGAAGGCAGAAGTAACCTTTTTTCAACGAAAAATGTTGAAGGTTCTTTTTTAATATACTGTGACTTGTGACACATTGGATTTTATCAATACACTAGAAAAAATGCCATCAATACTGACGGATAAAAAGATTTGCTCACAAAAAGCAGTGTAATAATAAAATATGGCTTTCTTTCAAAATCATAATATATAATACTATAGTTCTTCAAATCGGTGATCCAAAACCCCTAAAATATATAAATTTATATTTTCCGTCAAAATTTCAGAAAAAATATTGTATCTGTAAAATAATTTATTAACAATGATACATAAAAAAATGTAAAAATCATTTTTTCAAATGCAGTTCGATTGACGGAAGAAAAATGGAATGTTAACACAAAAAATAAGATTTTAAAATTTGAATGTGCCTACTTCCTTTTGAAAATAAATGCTAACAAAAATACAAAAGTATGTTAATATCTAGGTACCTAATAATGGTGATCATAATATTAATCGTTATAAAAATAAGGCTCTAGTATTTTTATCAACCCGTCATAACATATTTAGTGAAAAAAAAGTTGTCTACGACTAAAAAAAATATAAAAAATCGTTTCGTGTTTCCATTCGCAAATTTACGTGAAAATTTTATAATTCTTTGTTAATAGACTATTTAAATAATAGAATAACAGAAGAGTATGTACGAATGTAAATGAACCAAGGAGTTTGTGCCAAGACAGAGTTATATGGCGCTCCGTCCTCTCTGCCTACCCCTGCGGGGAAACGGCGTGATGGTTAGTTAGTTAGTTTCTATTTGATCCTAAATTATTTTGGGGTTCTAAAAACATACATTTGACATTTTTAAAGACAAACCAATAGATGTTCAGTAAGTGAACAATATTTTGCTGCATTATCTCTCAACATTCACTTGGAGCATCATATTTTGTGCGTGATCTGCACGCATTTTTTTTCTTGAGAGTTATGGCATAACATTGAAAGAGTAATGGCTTACTACGTTTCCGAATGGGCGCTTATAGCCTCGCTTCCGGCTCGAATGCACAATGTGTTATGTTTCCCAAAGCAACGTGTTTCATTTACCTGGCTACGGCTACACCACGCGTTTTATTACCAGCTATATTTCATCCCCGACTAGCGAAGAGCTGTACAAAGGGTGGATTTTTTTCCTTTATCAAACCGTAAAATGAGTATGACTATGAGGATACGGAAAATAGCGTGGTAAGCTAAAAACTGTTTCCGGACCTCGAGTACATTTGTATCGCCGTGTTATTGCTATACCCACAAATGTCCAAATACATATTTTTAAAATAAATACAACGTACCTATATCTGATGAGAAAAGTTTAATAATGCGTATACACACCGAAATGGCCGCCATGCAATAAGCAATTCCGAGAAAGCAAAACAATCTCAATAATAGTAATAATTTTGCGTTGGAATCATAAATTGTAACAAATAAATAATTAAATAATAATGTTCATTTCATTTATTATTAAAGACTGAATGATTTTGGTCGGTCTTTACGCAAATTATTTTTAATTATATTTTTTCATCAAAACCTCGGTTAGGCTTCGAATTGACATATCTTCCTAACATACATCTCTTATATGTTTGTTAGGACAATGTCATTGAGACATTGTCACTATTTATTCTTGTTTATGTACCATAATTTTTCTCTCATGTCTATTGTTTCTCATTCAATTTATTTCAAGATTATAACTAATCTTCATCATAATAATAATTACCACGGTGTTTGTAAACTTGTTAACCTCGGGATTACATATTTATTATGTTTTGAACCTCATATTTTAAATATATATTTTAATGTATGTATTTTAATTTATGTATATTTGTATCGTATCGTCTTTGATTATAGGATTTAGTGCCTTGCAATTTTACCTACTGTCAATGTATATTATGTGGTATCAAAAGAGTTTTAGGGTCAGTATCTGTTTCATCATCTAACATTGTGTAACAAATATGATCATTTTTTACTACTATTCTACTTGTACTCACTACCACTTACCTCAGAACAGGTTCTTATGACCTAGTGAGGTGGGTAATGTAAAAAAATAATATAAGAAACAAAAAGTTAATAAATAAATAAAAATAAAAGAATAAAAAATTAAGGAATGAAGATTCAACATTTTTTCTCAATTTAATTAGATGTTAATTCGTACTTCAAATTCAAATATTTTGACATTCAGTAACGATGTGGTGAGACATTATCAACAAAAAAAACTTCGTCTTGACGACTTAATTTGAGTTTAAATCCACAAATTCAACGATTATGTTTTCGAAAAGATTTTTTTTTATGATTTTTTTATTTAATAGAGTTTTTTGGTACACACAAATGAAAATCAATTGTTACTCTTCTATATGTGTTGGCAAAACAATTTATTAGGGGAGTTTTGATACTAGAATGAAATACTTTTCACAATATTGATAAGTAACCAAAAACACATTATATATTTATACGAAAAATATAAATTAACAAAGAAACGTCTCACTCTTGCTCCAACATAACAGTCCCTTTTGGTTACTAAACTGAGCGAACACAAGTTAATAAAATATGGCATTTATAAGATTTTTTTTTTTTTTTTTATAAATTAGGATAATATTTCTCGTAAACGTAGACACCTCCATTAAAGAAAATAAAAATGTTAAATAAACTAGTCAGATATATTTGTTGATATTAATCCTATGTATATTTATGATCTTGCATACTAAACAATGTAAGGATGCAAAGCTAAGGTATAACATCGGTTGGTAAAATAAATGTAAAATTAAAGCAAAAAAAAATTTCAAAATATAAAGAGATTGTAAAAAACAGTAAAATTGATTTAGATTAAGCAAAAAACAAGGCAACAAATAAAAACACGGTTTTAATAACTTAATTTAAATAAATTTTAATTTATAACTAGGAATTGAAATTAACTAGAAATTAAAATTTCTACAGCGCCATTGAAGTGATTTTTTACAAAAACGGCGCTACACAAATTATCCAAATATTATTATTATGTAAACTATAAATAATTTTATTTGTGAGGAAAGTAAGTCCATACGAGCGTGAACTTTTAAAATTTGAATTGACACCGTTTCGAAATGTACAATATTTTTGAGAAATACAACCGTGAACAAAATTTATGTAAAATACATACATAGAATACATGCTTAAGAAAAGCTATATTTCTTTTTTTCTGTAAACGTGGGATGTCCAGCCCATCTCTAACTTAAAAAACAGCAAATTCCTGGTTTATCTTGAACATTGGCTAGGTTTATGTTAATGGGCACAAGAAATAAGTAAGGTAAACAAATTAAAGAAGGGTCTTATAAGAATAAGGGATGGAGCAAAGTACGATCTTTTATATTATATACTTATTTTCCTCGAATAAATCATCGCTGAAGCGTAATTTATTGGTGTTTTCTTTGTAAATAATAGTGTACAAGACTCAGCTGAGTTCTAACGTGCCCCTAAATTTATTTTTATTCGTAGTATATTTTATTACTTTTATTTAGTAGCCGCAGCGAATCGGATCAAAAACCTCCTCTTAAAATGTTTATGCGTACAGTATGTATATTATTATTTCCTGTATTATTACATCATAGATTACTGATGCTGAACATACATTTTATATTTTTGCTTAAAGCATTTCTTCTTTAACGGAGAAAAATATCTTTTGGCATTGTTCATAAATGGGTTTTTTTAAGTGGGGTATTATTTTAAAGGGATTACGTGTTTTTATTCACACCCGATGAACATAGCAATTACGACATAATATGTTGTCACGCCCATAGCAAACTCACGTGGCACTGAATAACGGCACTTCACGTTAGACGTCACGAATATAAAGTACCACAAATATAACGGTGGCTGGTCCCGGCCTTTTGAATGCAATTTAGAAGTGTATTGACGATATACATTTTCATTCCCAACAAAGCTGCCACATTGGAATTGGAAAATAAGGTCTGTGAATACATTTTCACATTTCAAAAAAATGCTAAATATTAATTATCCGCATAACTGATAACTTATATATTTAAACATCAAAGGCGTGTTTGGCGATATCCACAAGAGAATGCCTCAAAATCATTGAAAGCATTTACAGTTTTTGTGATTAATTTGTAGAACTCCATTTTCTTTTATTTGTATTGCATTAAGTTTAATATTATTATTATTTAGTTCTGCTATTTTTAGTGAAAGCAGTATTTAATAGTGGCATTAAATGCCAAACAGCTGTCACTTAAAATAGTAGAACTAAATAATAAGAAGGTCAAATGTAATTCAATGGAATTATTAAAAAATATTGTCGTTTCTTTGATATCTACTTATGCGTTGGCGGTTTTCCCATGGAATCACCGTTAATACCACTTCTAGTCGAGATATTACGGATTATGTGGAGAACATAATTCTTCAATCTTCGTTAGCTGAACATATAATATATTGTTTCAGATGTGTAGACGATATCCTCATATGTTCGGAAAAGCACCTTCAGATAGTTAGAGATAACTTTACTAAATGAACACCTTAATACTAAAATCTGCTTCACAGTTGAACATACCTTCGAAATATTTAGAAAGCCAACATTTACAGACACAACAATTGATGCAAATTCAACTCACCCTTGGACCCAAAAACTAGCGACTTACCATTCAATGATACATAAACTCATTAAGCCCCTCTAATAAAGAAGTGTATGAAGAAGAAAAGGAAACGATAAAAAACATTTGCGGTCTATAAAGGCTATGAGGCAAGTGACATTGACAAAAAAATAATTCAATCTAATATATCCGGCCCATAAATGTAAAATAAATACATTTGCAAGATTGGATTTTTTCAGTTCAATGTCTTCAAAAATAGCGACAGAAACGATACAATGCGGTTTAAATATGTAAAGCTTTTAGAATTAGCATTTACTTCAAAAACTCTAAATGTAAAATACCTGAGCTTATAAATAGTGCCATCTATGAATTAAAATGTGCCATAAAGAATTTAAAACCACATACAGTGGACAAGCCGGAAGGGCTTTTTCATTTTTTTTAAATAAAGACTAACATCACCGGGTTACGAATAACCTGACAATATTTGAAAAACTCCTAGTGCCATCATAATAAGCAGACAATGTTGCTTGTGCAATTATGGAGGACTATATTCATAATTTTGTTTTATTCAATCGGTAAAGTAGGTTTTAAACTTGCAGCCCATTTCTTTAAAATATACCGCAGAGCTTAAAATCACACTTAAGCAATTAGAAATAAACAAATGATAAACAGAATATTATTTAATAATCAAACAAAAATAATAATATCACCACTCATTAGTATGTTCAACCAAAAATCAAAGCCAAATGGGAAGTTAAATTCCAAATAACAATAGTAAAAAGCTAAACAATGTAAATTCTAAAATATTTCACCAAGTAATCAGGAGAGGGACTTTCAATAATAATATTAAAATATTTTTACAAGCGGGGCAATAACGAATGGCAAATCAACTGATGTAGTATTCACATTATAAAACAATTAAGGTAAACTTGCCTTTAGTGAGCAATACGTTATAATCAGAAAGTGCCTCTTCGAGTTAAAAATTCAAACTAAATCGGTTTTTAACGAAATAATTCTTTCAAAATAATATAAATATCTTTTGTTTTAATTAAATGGAGTGGTGGTAACTAAATTCATATAAATAAGTCATTTCCATATGGCTTAACAACAGTGATAATGTGTTTAAACGCCGAAACAACTGTCACAATTAAAAGTAAAAATTAGCAGAACTTTACAATAATATTATTGAATTTGATAACATTTTCATTACAAACAAAATCAAATCCAGAATGGCGGTGAGCATTGTCAAAACCAACCGGAACGGGGATGCAATCATTATTTCTGTTCAATCAAATTGATTGCAACAAAATTGTATAAACGCAAAGTTGCTATTAATTTATTTAGATCAATACTTATTAGCAAATTTTGTTTATTGTCTACGTATGTTTGAATTATCTTTCAGTGTTTTATTTCAAACTGTTTCAAAATAAATTTGATTGACTGTTTTTTTTTATGTAAATACCACACCATAATGTCCGGATCCAGCGAAATGTAGCAACCCTAATTATTGGGGTATTTTGTAAGGCTGAATAAAGTGGGGAGGGGAAGGAGAGGAGGAAAAGGGTGGTTGAAAAGTACCTGGCTGTTTAAATCTGGTCACTAAACATGCTATTTCCATTTCAAGCAACGTTTCAATTCTTAATGGTTGTCTTTCACAATTCAAAAGAGTGATTCTTAAAGTACCTACCACGTGTCGCAAATACGCCATAAATTATTTATGAAAAATAATGTATCGTAATAACGTGTATTTAACACCTTTTCCCGCAAAGCGGGCTTCGAACCCGCAATCTTTTTATCTGTAGCCGAGAACCTTAACCAGTCGGCTACGAAGACTACTAATTGGATACATACTAATCACTGATGCCAATTACCATGTCGCAAAAATATCTTTCTGGAATTTCTTTCCAAACCCCTACCTTAGACAACCTTAAACCCCATCAAATATGTACAAAGAATGAATTATTATTTATCAAACTTGTGAGTATTCACCGGAAACTCTTCACAGTCAGCGCTGAATTTTAAGAAGGTATTTTTTAAAAACTATTTTACCCTCACAAAATTATTTTACCACTAATTTTTGACCACTCAATTTCTGGTAGATATGTGTTTAATCACAATGGGAATGTGTTGTAACACTGAATGGTCCTTAAACTGAAGACAGTTCTACAGCGCATCCAAGTAAGCAGTTCTGTGTCCGGGCGCTGTTTCTTTCTTTGGCCCTTTAGGATTGAAACACTGTTCATACGTAGATGCATACATTATTATTTGTCTACCGCAGTTCAGAAGTGAAAATTATAATGTAGAATGCCAAAGAACCATCTAAAAATCACTAATAGCCACCGAGTACTATGTTTACACTGCCCACACTGTACAACTATGCAAATAACAGCGCTCGACAACACCGGTGAAATTGTAACGCGGGGAAAATGTAAGGTAGTTACTTCCAGCTTCATATAATTTGATGATTTATTTTTTTTTTTCTTAATTTTTTAATTTCTTTAAATGCCTAGACTATGTTTGTACTTGATCGAATAGTCTTATCAGAAAAAATAGTTTTTTTTTTACATTAGCTAGTTAGATAGATACTCTTCATAGGTGGATATTATCGTATCTTACATTCCTTTACATACGGCTAGTAAATATTTATTGTTTCTGAACGTCTATTCTTTGTGACAGGGTTGGACATGTTTTGGCTGTCTTTTGTGGAGTGGCGGAAGTTACGTTTCGAAAGGTTTGTATTTTCTTTTATAAATTTCGATATTTTGTATTATTTGGAGCATTGCTGCGTTCACCACTATAATCTCTTTCATGTGTGCATTTAAATTTTAACGATAATTAAGGAGGTATGAATAAATAAATTTACATGCACACATAATCGTTCTCAAATAGCGTTCGAATATAAAATTGATGACATCATAGTGTTCGAGACCTCGGAGTTGAATTCGACAGGAAACTTAACTTTAATTTTCACATTGAAAACATAGTATCCAAGGAATATCGTCTTCTTGGATTTCTGTATCGAGTCACTAAACCATTCAAAAACCCAATGTCTCTCAAATATTTATACACATCTATAATTCGCAGCATTCTTGAGATTCGTTCCGTAGTTTGGAGTCCAATTTACGAAACTCACAAAATAAGGATAGAATCAGTTCAAAAGAAACTAGTCCGAGCATTGTCTTATAGAGCTGGATTGTCCACATTGCTTGACGACTATCAGAAGCGTTTGGAATATTTTAAAATGGAGACATTGAAAGAACGTCGAGACAAAAATGCCGTCAAATTTCTTTACAAAATTATAAATAACCACGTAGAATCTTCCCTTTATCCACAATTAAATTTAATACTTATCCCCGTCATTTAAGAAACCCCGAAACTTTTAACATTCCTTTCAAAAAAACTAATTTAACCTTCTCCCAACCTCTTATGCGAATGTGTCAACTGAATAACATCCACAGTAGTGGCAAGATTAACGAACATGGTATGATCAACGAAATTGATATATTTTCCAACTCACCTTTTAGGTTTAATCAAATCTTAAATACCATTTTTACTTAAAACATAAAACAGAAAAAGGTACGCACAAATACAACTTTTTAAGGTAATTTTATGTTTTTTTCCTAAATTTAAACTTGTGTTGATATTTCTTTTTATAAACGGTTGTTTTCCTTATTTTTCTATTGTTTTTATTGGTGTAATATAGTGTATTTCTAATTGTACGATGTGAACATTTTCAAATGTTCCAAATAAATAAATAAATAATCATGCCGTTATGAAATCGCATGAAACTGTTTGCGTTAAATCTAGAGGTCTTAAATAATTTATAAAACCTAAAAGCGCATACAATTACTGATACTATTTTTACTATTAATTTTACCATATGAGTAAATATTTGCACTATACAGGTTAATACAAAAAACCACAAATCTTTTAGAAGTTCATTATTTCCGTTAAAAAGGTTTCGATGTCATAATTGAAACGCTATTCCGTGTTACAAACAAAAAAATGTCTGCCCAATTTCAATTATTTTCGGTTTTAAAAATGCTCGTTTGGTTTTATAAACGGTTTTACTTTTACGTTCACTTATTTACACAACAAATTATATTTATTTTTTATGTGAATACCGGGCAAGAGTCCCAACTGCCCGGAACCAGTAGGTCTACGGCATCCCCATTTGGGGTATGTTTTGAAAGTGAATGGACTTGAAAGGGGAAGGAGTTCAGAAAAAGGTTAGTTAGGAAGTATCTGGCTATTCATATCTAGTCACTAAACATGACTAAAGTCATTACAAGCAACGTTTTGATTCTGAATGTTTGTCTTTCATCTGGGCGATACTCAGAGTATATAACCACTCTTGAGCGTGCCACAAATACACTTTTATTTGTATTTTACATCAATAATATTTGAAATCATATACGCAGTAAATAAATAAATAAAAATTGCATACACCATGCTTTTAACCCGCAACGTTTTGATTCGTGACCGTGTACCAGGGAGGTCGTCAAATGTGAGGAATTTAACCAAATTTATATTAAAATGCAAAAATTATCATATTTTTTTACAAATTTCCGGCCTATAGATAAATAATATACATTCCTATAGGTATAAAACAACGCAATACAAAAAATAAATAAAAATCGTTTTTAAAATATTACGTGTTTTATTTTCATAATGTTTTCAAAACTCAATTCCGATAAAATATTTATATATTTTTAATGCAATTGTAAAACTCGTTCATTTCAATAGGCAGTCCATTTTGAGATAATGTCAGATAAAATTATAAAAATGCATAAGCTGATATATTTAATCTGATACTCGTAGAGCTAGTTTTGTAACTTCACACGTGTATATTTTTCTCCAAACCTCGCTACCTACATTGCTTAATGTATTTTGTTTTGTATCCCGATATTCGTATAAACAGATGTATCTCATATGACTTAAGACTTTAGAGTACTAATAAGATATAGTGCGCTTTTGTTATCGATGTTTGTTCCGATATGTTCTCGCATTTACCATACCAACTAACGCCACACAAATTATAACATAGGGAATGACGGCAACCTATTCATATTACTTCTGCTGTATTAGCTGCCTATCAGTTTTGGTTCGAACATAAATCTGCATTGCATCTCTTCCCAATCATCTGTAAATATTATTTGACCAGTAAGCAGATCACATCAAGATGCATTGCACGACCGTTTACATTAAAATCGTTTGTAAGCAAAAAAATATTTAAAATCTACTACGTTTTTCTTCCCCTCAAAAATCTTATACATATTTGGTGTAACCTTGAGTCTCTGGTAGAGTAGTGTATTTGTTTTTCTTATTAATGGCATTACATAGAGATTGTAATAATTGTTAAGTAGGATGTGTACGACGTATTATGTCTGCAGTGAGAGTACATAAATGTCGTACGGAAGAGAGTGAGACTCAGGGGTAAGTCGATCTCCCAATTTTGTGTATTCTGAAGCTAAAAAATAAAAAGGGTTATTGCTAGTATATTAAGATAATGTTTTTAGACCAAGTTTGGGAAATAAAAACATTATATTCTGGGAAAAAGCCTTTCGGTATAAAAAACCCAATTTATTAATATAAGTACAAAGAAAACTGAAACCTGATGTGCAATCCAAAACAAAATGTGTTATGAGTATCTACTATGTGTGTGTGTGTGTGTGTGTGTATATGGTGCGAGCAGTCCGCTAGACTTGTAAGACTTGGTGTCTTCAGGGCAGTTGGCCAAACTTCGCATGCTCTCGTTACGAGAGTGGTTTCTTGAGTTCGCAGTTACGAACAAGCAACGTGTGGCATGGTGTGCCTAGCCCCGGCCAAACTAGCATGATCAAGTAGATGCACACCAAGCTGGCGCACAGAAGCTTTGTGTGTGTGTGTGTGTGTGTGTGTGTGTGTGTGTGTGTGTGTGTGTGTGTGTGTGTGTGTATAAAGATATGGTGCTAGCAGTCTGCTCGACTTGTAAGACTTGGTGTCTTCAGGGCAGTTGGCCAAACTCCGCATGCTCTCGTTACGAGAGTGGTTTCTTGAGTTCGCAGTTACGAACAAGCAACGTGTGGCATGGTGTGCCTAGCCCGGCCGAACTGGCATGATCAAGTAGATGAACACCAAGCTGGCGCACAGAAGCTATGTAAGAACCTAACAAATCGTGATATCCCGTGTATGTAAACATGGACGAGAAAAGGATGTGATATGTGCCCGCACGTGTGGTAACGCGGCAAAGAAGGCCTGGAGGCGGCCTCGAGTGATATCGCGTTTATGAATTTATTTCACTAATCCAAAAACAAAGTGGTTTAAGAAGAATGACGACACTAAACAAAATATTATGCAATACAGAAACGCTGTGGCGTAATGAAATGTAGCGCCCGAACAGTAGGGCCGTCGGAAAAGAAGTATCACGTTAAATTGAATAGTTAACAAGCTAATACGGTTCAAAGGGAATGACAATACGAAACAAAATATTATGCAATACAGAAACGCTGCGGCGTAATGAAATGTAGCGCCCGAACAGTATGGCCGTCGTAAAAGAAGTATCACCTTAAATTGAATAGTTAGCAAACTAATACGGTTCAAAAGGAATTACAATATGAAACAAAATATTATGCAATACAGATCCGATGCGGAGTGACGAGATGTATAGCGTCTGAACCGTATGGCCGTCGGTTGAGAAGTATCACGTAAAATTGAATAGTTAGCAAGCTAATACGGTTCAAAAGGAATGACAATACGAAACAAAATGTTATGCAATACAGAACCGCTGCGGAGTGACGAGATATTCCTCAGCTGGAGGTGTCCGGACAGTAGGCCAGTCGGATGGTAAGTAACGACACGACGCGCATAAGGCCGTGCGAATGCCTAGGCTGCCGAATTGGCACCCCTGCTTATCTGACTCAGATAAACAAACCTGAGCGCAGAAGCGTGACGTTATCAATATATTCCCACGCTATTAATTGATTACTTTTGTTATTTCCTATTATAACGTGTTGAATCTTTGAATGTCATTCTAAACTTTAAACATATCTTCTTGGGTGTTAATGGCTCAAGGTAACAACGCAACAATAATGCTATATTATATTTCAGTAACTAGATAAGTACACTATTTAAATAACAATGTAAATATGTACCTATTAAGTACTAAGATTCTAACTTCTCTAATATTGGTATTAGAAAGTAAAATAATATTTCACGCGCTCTCCGCAAATGAATAATTTTATATTGGCGGCATGTTTCAAGTGGTCGTAAATTATTAAAATACGAAAATGTGTTTACATTACCTTCGACACCGATAAATAACATGTCGTATCTGTAGAAATCAGCAGACAAGTGCCCAACCGCTTATGAATGATTTATATACATAGGAGGCATCTATTCAAAACACTAGTGACAACCCCTACCTAACCCCACAAATCACATTTGTCATGTCAGCCACGGGAATCCCCTTTCTGCGCGACAAAACGCGTGGGGACAATGATATATTCCTCCGAGCCGTTCCTACGCTCAACCCTTGCCTCTGCACATTTCTTTCCTCGTAAAAAACATTTAATCATCCTCCTTGGCACAAATCGCATTCTTTTCTGTGAGGAATGTAGGTAACAAATTGCACCAGCCACTGATGAAATTATTTTTGCGTGTTACAAGTTTAATTAATTACTCAAATTTAGTTGAGAAGTTATGAAAAGAATTTTTGTAAAAGAAATTTAAACCCCGTTCACCGCTTTTTTCTGGCATTCTCCAAATAGTTGTGATTTTTTACAGCATGTTGATTAATTTTGACAGGTAAATTTTTTGGGATCGGCTTTTTTAGTTTTAAAGGGTTCTATCAACTTTTTATTACATCTTTGGAGCACACACTGAGCGATGTTTTTTTTATGAAGAAAAAAATATTGCGAAAGCGTTAAGAAAATTAATTAAAGGGGATCCAATTAGTACAAGAGACGCGATGAAAATTAGGGAGGTGAAAGAAAAAATCTTCATCAAACCAAAGCGTACTTTTCCAAGAGAAGGTACCTATTGCGTATGATGAGAATTAAAATATATAAATACATTTTGTAATATTTAACATGAAAGGATGACATCAAAAACAAAATTAATTCATTTAAATTGAGATACATTTTCAGCTTCCAAAGCTACCGCTATGTTGTCTTATCAAATTGTCGTTTTGGAAAGTCCTCGCTGTTTTTGCTATTCAAATATTTGAAAGACGATTTGGAACATTAGAACTAAATAACGGGCGGGCTGACCTTCTGTACAATCCGAGATCTGACGTTCCATATTCAAAGAGATAACTGCGAGGTTAATAAAAGAATAATGTTTAGAGGCAAAGGTAGGCAGGAAGAAAGACCGTAAAAGTCAACGACAGCCGATTGTAGAAATTAGGAAGGTGTGTCGTCAACCTTAACCTACTCAGTCGATCCCAGCTAGCGTCAAACTAATACATTTATATTGCCAGGCTGAGACAAGTCAAGGGAACTGTTCAATCCTCGCTACGGCAGCTTACTTCTCCATTTACAGAGGGATTCTTTTAGGGGATGCAATTATTGCAATCCTTATTTTGTATGGGATCTGACAGAAGTGTTCACACAGAGAAGTTTTTGTTTCTTGTGGGCGCTGTGTTGGCTATAAAAAGAGCCGGTAGCTTTTTTTCCTCCCAATACGAACAAGGTTTAATACAATGTCTTAATTGGAATCGTATGTTTTTACGAAGAGGAAAAAAAATTGTTATGTATTTTGGAGGAGATGATTAATTTATATAAATATCCTGATAATTTTTAACAGAAAAAAATCTGTTAAATGGGAGTAGGTACTTCAACGTTTTGGAATTATTCTTTCTCAAGAATTTCAAATACGGCTTTTGCCGTTTTCAACATTTTTAAATATGATCTAAAAATAATTTAAACCAATGATAAATAAATCACCTTGTTTTTATTTATTATTTATTGAACATTTAAAAATATAAAATTGAAATAGATCTTTAACTGCCGCACTTATGGAATGTGAAATAAGAGAATGTTGAACTAATTCCACAAATACCTACATAATTCTTAAGCCCTTACATCTTATAAATTATAAGGGTCCTATTTACATTTGAAAATAATTAATTTCTGAAAACGTGAAAACTTACCCCAACGAGACCAACAATATTTTTGAAACCATGCGTAATGGGAATTTATTGTGAACCAAGGAGATTTCTTATTTTCGTAATGAAATTTTTTTAATAGAAAAGCTGTACTTAGTTTATAACAAATTATAATATGTTTATGATATCGTTTTAATATTTTTATTTACTTTATTATAAAAAAATAAAACTTTAACAGTATCACATCCACTATATTCCAGTTAGTGTTTTCATTAAATTTACATATTTTATAGAAAGCCGCAGTCCATTTTTTCTGATTTACCATTTTGCGACATAAATTCTGAATAAGTTCCTATTGAAATTTTAGACACCGAACTTTTTTTCCGTTTCTCCGTTTATTTGATAATTTCTGACAAAGCCTTAGGTTTATGGTTCATTATTCAAGCGGAATTATAATATCTTAATTCCTTGATTTATAAAATTATAAAGCGATCAACATTAAATTTTTATCTCCGAAATTTGGATTTTTGCGCCTCCAAAAAGGAACCTCGCTTTTTATTAGTTCATTTACGTACGCTCTTCAACCTTTAGTTATACTAACATTTTGATATTTTTTATTAGACTCACAAAGTTAAATGGCATTTTTTTATTCTTCATCAGAATTCTGAGCCAAAAATGAAATATTTCTTTACGGCTTTATTAATTTTTCACACTTGTCCCTGAAAAAAGAACTACCCACATCTTACATTATTTCTTTCTTCTACAACTCTAAAAAAATTACAAACGCAATAACAAGCTCGGTATTAAAGAACGTGCCATTCGGAACCATTTTGTAAAGGTGAATATAAGTTTCGATTAGATGAGGTTTTGTTTGGATTTCAAAATGGTACCGGATAATATATATTTTAATACCCTAACTCCATATTATGGTGAGGTATTCCTGAAATTATTAAAATAAATAAGGTTTCCATTGACTTTGATAATATCCGAAATTGAATCAAGCCTCTCTCCGATCTCCTAATTATCAAACATACCATTTAACCTTCTCTGCGTTCGATTTGAGAAACTTCATCGTTTTGTGAATGCCAAATCACGATGATCAGACTCAATTGTTAGGCACAAAGTATTATAGTATAGAAACGCCACCCTCAACACATCAAAATTTTAATGAAACAGCTCACTCATACGACGTGCTAATTATTAATTACATCAGTCATTGTATGGAATACTTTAATATTTCAGTGTCGTCATCCGTTCACTTTGCATAGCCAAATGTTGAGGCTTTACTGAAAGGCTGTTTCCCGACTATTCATGTTTGAGGGTTACATCAAAATTTTACATACCAGAATTAAACATGGATAAAATAAAACATGAAAGAAGTTTCACGTGGAAGAAAATATCTCTTAATTTAAATAAAAAATAATTTTGTTTTAAGCCACTTTATTTATACACATATAACAATTCGACCGGTTTCGGTTAGACTTAACCTTCATCAGGAACGTATAAGTATAAACTACGTTCCTGATGAAGGTTAAGTCTAACCGAAACCGGTCGAATTGTTATATGTGTATAAATAAAGTGGCTTAAAACAAAATTATTTTTTATTTAAATTATAATGTCAAGCTACAAAGTGTTTGCTTCCTTCGATAATAAAATATCTCTTTTTAAAATTACTAAATCGCACAGGTTCAAAAAAATTTTTTTTATGGGCTACAATTTTTTGAATGTTTAAATTGTACAAAAAAAAAAGTTTCCATGTTGTGAAAAATACACAAGTTAGATTTAATCGTTGTATCTCGAAAACTTGCATAATTTCGTCATTTGCCACATATTTGAAATTAATATTGGTAGTTTATATATATTCTGCTGGATGAGTACTTTTCAAGTTAGTTTCAAACGTCACGCGCTTTGGTGTGAGGTGATTTTAACACTTTTCGTTTGCAGAAGAAAGTTTATGGAATGTTTTCAGTAGTGTTAAGAAATCATGTGCTAAATGCTTTCACAGTGGTAAATATTCTTAGAACCTTTCTTGTGAAAGACTATATGGTGACCAGATCGGAATAGCTATTCACGAAGTAGGTATTTCAAGATAAAACGATGAAACCTAATGTGTTTTTTTCCTACACGAAACTTGTTTTCGCACACAATTTCAAACACTCAAATTTGAACTTGTAAATTTTTTCTGTAATTGATGACTATAATTTTAGTACATGAAATTTCATCCATGTGTAATTTTGGAACGTGAAATTTCCGCCGGCTTAATTTCATCCTGACACCATGTTCAAGTATCCTTCCTACTCACATAATACGCGTAGGTACCTTTAATAATATGACACTATAAAATCATTATACGCTCAAGCCAGATGGGAATAAATGAAAACGAGACAAATTTATTCACGTTCTAAGTCTTTGTAGATAGATAAATCATGACTACCTAAAATTCATTATATTATTTTAGTACCTACTCAGCCGGAATCATCTGTCATTCTTATGATCGATCCCAACCATAAAATAAAAATCTGTTTTGATAAAGTCTGAAGCAGCATAACCAATGGTGAGCTCTGACGTTATGAAATTTGCACCGATGTTATTCTTAAATTTAAAACATTTTTAGGTCACAAATTCATATTTATTATATCATGGTATAATCTGGGGTTTTTAAATATCTATTTAACCGTCAAAAATGATGACATATTTTATAAGAACTCAAAAAGAAAATAAAGTTTTGTAAAAACTGGGAAATAAAGCCAGGCATCTATAGTTTGGTTAATCTGTCAATAGGCATCAAAAGGAATAGGCGTTGATTGAATTGCGTTGGAAGAAAAAATCGCTAGCTTATATGGAATAAATTATATCATGAGCACAATAAGCCCAAAAAAATTTCATCACATAATATAATTTTTAATGGTGACCGAAATAACCGCGTTCACAAGAAAACAGTAGGCAAGAGTTTTTTAACAAACGCTTTTGAAATTGAGTATTGAGTAATAATGAATGCCTGAATTTCAATCTAGCTAAGAAATAATATCAGTAAACAATTTATCCTTGAGTTGAAATCAATCGATTTGATCTGTTAAGTTATTTGCTTTGGCTCGCGTTGAGTTTTGCCATTACACTAAATTCCCAAGTACAAAACGTTCTCTGCCAATCTCAATTTGAAAGACTCTTTCTACATAAATATTTGTGAATATTGAATTTGTTATTTTGAAAGGTCGAACTTACTTAGAAGGAAACCAAAAATATTAGGGAATATTATTAAATCATAACAGTAGTTTGTAGTAACTTAGAGAAAAGGAACTGTTTACAAAACTGAAACTATATTGAAAAACAATAATTGTTTATCTCATGTTTACTCATTCCTTAATACCTATGGAAGCAACGTTATAAATCTAGAATAATTCTTATGCACAGTTAAATAGATGTTGAAATAAAAAATATTATAACGAGGCGAAAATCTAAAATTACAATTTACGTTAAATTATATTAAGGGCAATTGTTATTATTCATCTTTCATCGAAGATTCAGTTATTATACAACAGAAATTAAATAAATATTTCCACAATAATTTTAATTGCTTTTCACAACCTGAAGAATTAATCAATTTATTTTTAGGTGTTTTTAAAAAAGAATTTAACCTAGAATATCACTTTTCCATGATAAAATATATTTTTGCCTTTTAAATTTCAGCAACATGCGAAATTCTCGGCTTGAGTTTGTAATTTCTGTACCCACGAGCGAGCACCTGCCTAATTAAATTAAAGCTTAATTATTTTTCTTTGAAATATCATCTGATTGCTTTTGGCGAAAGCTTTAAAATCACATGCAGATAACATCAAAAAGCAAAACGAATTCATAATATTCAAATAACGTTTGAATAAAAAGTATCTCCGTTTCTATTTGTTAATTGAAATGAATAGTACCTAGTAATTTTATTAATTCCAAGCTGGTAGATACTCTTAGTGTTGCCCTAATGAAAGACTTCCAATCAGAATTGAAACTTTGCTTGAATCTTTTTCGGCCCCAGTGTTTTCAGACTCACAAAATACTCTAAATTGGTGATGCCATAGTGCCACTGGCTTTGAGCAGTTGGCAGTGTGGCGATCGCATTTACAAATTAAGAAACTAAAAATATTGAATTTCATCTCTGTACTTCAAATTGTACTTATTTTCAGTGAAAAAGGCACTTCACTTGACTCTATAAGTCTGAATAATCATACTTTTAAGCAAGTTGACTTTTTCGTTGAATACAAAGTTGTCTTTTGTATTCAATAATTATATGAAGTTGGCTTTTGTGCTAAAATTGGACTAAGAGGCAATCCACAAATCTCCACGAAATTAGTAAAACTTAACCCCATTATGTTTACAGTAGGAAGCAACTATTCTGATTAAATACTCTTTGTCTGGAAGTTAACTTTGAAAAGGTTAGATTAAATACACTGATTTTCTTAACGTTGTAGCGAAGTGATTTTCGGAAAAGCCTTATTTTGGTTAGTTCCTTTGATATTCATAATATTTTTTTAGAAAAACAAAAGAACAAAGTATCTGCTACTTATGGAATGAACACGAACATTGATTATTTCTGAATCACTGAACGTAACGCGTACGCCTAACTTTGACTATAAAGTAGGTATTGATTTATATGATAACTTAAGCAAGTAAGATTAAGGCTTACAAAAATGGAAATATTTTTGAAAAAATCTTAAAACATTTAACTTGGATAAGTTTTTGAATCCTGCATTTGGTGCAAGCGCACAGTGGTATTTCAAATATATTTCTAAAGATTAATTTTGTTTTGTCGGCGTATAACTAAAATGACCACTGTAAAACACATTTAATATTTCAATTAGAATTAACTTATTGAAGCTTTATGCCTTGTTTTAATATTAATTACTAAAATAAAATCAATAATTTTCAACGAAATATGAGAAAAACACAGAAAACTAAAATATGTAGTTGTGACCGAGACTTGATCTCGGTACCTCTATTAAGTTATAAAAGCTTTTTTTTTGTTTTTTAAAAGATTTATCAATTGTTGAAACAATATATGTAAGTTTTAATGAAATTCAAAACAGAAGAAGACACAGAATAAATAAGCTGTTTACCTATGTTGTTTTTCCCATTTTTATGACGTGGTAATTGAACGCTTACTGGATTGATGTATGCTTGAGTATCTTTTGCTACTATTGTGGTAGTGTTACCGAATTTTAAGCCAAAGCCGAAGATAAATTATTAAGTCTGCCACCAAACCAAATAGTATTAATGTTCTCACGTAAACAATAAACTGATTTTTGGGTTATCTATGTTTGCAGTTTCGTGTGGTTATTGTCTATTGTTTCTGTTTCAAGTTACGAAGTTCCCCAAGAGATGTGTTAGCTTTCCTAAATTTTCTCCCAAGCTAGAAATACCCAGACAAAACCAAACGACGCACATACCATTAGAAAGCTTTGTGTTTCTATACACAAGTTGTTTTATGTATTTATATACGTACGTAATTATTCTAACGAATTAATAACAATGTTATCATTGTATTCCGTTCTGTTAATGATAAACAATTATTGGTCCCGAGTTACAAATGATAAATTGATTTATAATTGTGTGCAAGTAAACATGCGCGTTTACATATTAAGCAAATAAAGAGATATTTCATGTTTGTTCGTGTGAAATTATTTCAGTCCAGTTATTCGATGTTATCACAGGCCCCGCGTTAAGTGCTAACACTGTTAATGTTAATATAAACACCCAAGCAAATTGTGAAACCTTTTAGAGTAAATCACTAACAGATCCCTTAAAATAAGCTTCCACAGCCTCAAAAACTTGGCGTTTGGAATCTATGGAGGACACATGAAGTTGCAAGTGCGTAGAATCTGCATCATAGAGTCATAAATGGAAGTTGTGTTTAGTTACAAAGTAAAACTTACCTCTGTAAGAGTTCATATATATTTACGAGACCCCCACTGACAGTTTTACAGAGCGCTTGTTAACGCAAGGTCAATATTTATTATACTCATATTTTGAGTAGTTTTAAAATGATTTCAATAGCTTAATGTTTTGTGACCAGGTCTGAGTAGACAGGTATTTTTCAACCTTACTCTTCCCTTATCCTTCCTCTCGCCATTTACTTAAGGCTCACAAAATATCCGGTAAATTGTGGATGTCAATCTTCTTTGGGCACGATTAAATGTGTGATTACCCTTGGAGTAACAATATATGAAGAGAGAGCTAATTATTTTTACCCAACTTTACAAATTTGGGATAAATCACTTTCTCCGGGGTTTTAAGTCGTACACCATGAGAAAGAAAGAGACAGCAAAATTTTCCAAATGATCACACCGCCTGAATGTGTTGTATGGATGTTCTTCGTGTCCCGCGTCTCCGTTGACTCCGTCCACACGTTTTGATATGCGACATAAATGGACACAAGTCAATGTTTTTTTAGGTCATATGGTATATTTTTATTTGTTACAATACTGTGAAAAAGTGGTAATACGAATAAACAAAAACATTATGTTGACATGTGCTATAAATGGATGCATAAATACCCTAGCCTTAGTCATAGCCACGCCCGGATCTAGCCGAGTCCGGCAAAACTCATCAAAACTGACTACAGCAGCGCTCTCTCTTGTATATTATTGCTCTGAGGTGATACCACTTGGCTTGTGTGACAACCACTCATTATATTGGAAGTGAAAAATTATATTCAATATTGATGCACTTTTTATTTGTAATAATGAAATCATAAGCATCAGAAAAATACAAAGAAACTAATTATTGCACCAACATCAAAAGTGGTTGGTGCAACTGGGACTCGGAACTCGGAACATTTCACTTGCAGGGCGCGTTCTAGGCCATTGTGCTATTGTATCAAGCGTGAAACGTGCCATATTTTCCCACTGCTTACTCGTATGTTGTTCTCGCATTGTGCGATATCTCTACTCTCCCAAGTCCCTAACTTAGGAGCTCGCTTGTGGTGGAAGCGACAAACTAACCCAGTTCGGTTATGGTAATGCGTGAAGTTTGGCGCTTCCTACAAATAATGTTATTGATGTGCTGACGTACCAATGAACATTGAATATACACTTCGTGGGAGACGAGATTATTCCGTTGGGTCTACAAATTAAACAGATCATAATTCCCCGCCTGTAACTTTTCGTCACATTTTCCAAACAGATACAGAATTAACAATGGAGCCCTATTTCGTGACCAGAGTTGTGAAACTTTTTGCTTCAAAATATTTTGAAGTCTCAATGGAAAATTTGTTTTGGTGGTATTCGAGCCTAATCTAAAGAATTCTAATTAAATATAAACCTTATGTTTTTAAATTAGAATTAACTTGTTAAAGCTTTAATTTTCATTTTGTTATTAATTAATGAAATAGTGCTTTAAGCGTTCAAAGAATTTGAAAAAGACAATAAAGAAATATCACTTTTTGGTTAGACATATTTAAAGAAATGAAAAAATAACTTAGTATTAGACCACGGATATTATTTATTTTTTATGACTGACAGGTTTCACATAGACTAAGCATCATCAGGGTACAAAATTAATCTTAAAAATACAAGTGTGTGTTTATATATATATAACAGAGGGAAAACAAAATATAAAATAAACTAACAGAACTATGAGAAAACAATAGAATAACATTTAAATTAAAACAAAGGAACAGAGAGAAAGAGACAGATAATATGAATTGAAAGAGACAAAACGTTAACTGATAAGGTGATTAAGGAATAATGATAAATTTTCTTATTGAGTTTACAGGAAATATGCCTAATATTAAACGACTGGACAAATTTACCTGATTATTAAGAATATGACCATTAATTTTAATGGCTTTTTTTATTTCTAGTGCTTCATAATTATTTAATCTGATGCCATAATCATTTTTGATTAAGAATATGAGCACTGGCGCTTTTATTGATTAGATGATTAGCGAATTCAGAAAAATCGTGGTTATCTAAACAACTAGTTGTTGTTGTTTTACCAATTTAAAATGCAGAACAATCACTACAAACCAATTTATAAATTCCCGAGTGACTTAGTTTGTTATCTTTGTCTTTAGAATTGATGAGAAATTTACCTTCATAATTGTTTTTATAAAAGGCTGGTCGTGTTCCGGGAGGAAGTTTTTTTGCGTTGTAGTAAGAAAAATTATTCATAAATAAAACACAACGCCATTGGTAACCAAGGTTATCATAATTTATATTATTATGCGGATAAATAAACAAGAATTAAATGTGGCTAATTGTTTCTGTTTCCGACTTAAGATTACATAAATGTAGTCCAAATCATATCCATTTTTTGTCACTTTTTTTTAATTAAAGTTAATTCATTGGAGAAATTTATATTGGATAATGATATCTTGACCAAACTATGAACCATTGAATGAAAAGTGAAGTGTTTATGTGAAATTGGATGACTAGAAGTGTTGTGTGTGACAATATCTGTGTAAGTAGGTTTACTCTGGTTTCGATGGAGCCCTTGTGCCTCAGCTGGTCACTTAAGGTTACATTAAGCATTTCAATGGAAGGCTTGTTCGGAAGATTACTTCCGTTGAAGGAGACTAAATTGTCATTACGATTAGCCACTACCTACCACGGTTAAAATAACACTTATTTGGATTGGTTTGGCGTTCCATACTCTATTGTCACTTACCAGCTCAAATTGGGCCGTTTTGGCATGTATAGTATATATCTATGTTAACATTTATCCAAGAAAATGTGATTTGCAAAAAAAATGTTACGTTCATATGTCATAATAATATAATTTCCTACGCATTACGAATTTTTGATAGTTCATTACTTATAAGAAATTAGACATGGTGTTTGCAAAAATTTCAGTGAGTGGTGACGATCACGTCAATGGAGGAATTCTTTCGAAAATCAATAGGATTTACTTTTAGAATTTATTCTCACTGACGTGGCTAAGATGAATGGAAGAAGAAGTCGAGGACGCCCGAGGAAAACATGGCAAGTAAATCAAATACTTGAATCGGGTAATGTGAAGAGCCAGAATAACAGAAGAGTATGTACGAGACGATTTATGAATGTGAATAAAGCAAGGAGTGTGTGCCAAGGCAGAGTTATATGACGGTCCGTCCTCTCTGCCTGCCCCTGCGGAGAAACGGAGTGATGGTTAGTTAGGTAGTTAGTTAGACGTAGCTATAGACTATGTGATCAATAGGGAATTACGCAGAGTAGGCGGGCATTTTTATTAATTCCCATAGAAGAAAGGTAGACTGATAAATACGTGTTAATCAGGTATTCTAAAGGACGACTAGGTAAAAGGCTAAGACTAGGTGAAAAATACAAATAATGAAATAATGTCCATTTTACACGTTACCTAGGCGTTGTTAAAAATGCCGACGACTCGGTATTCAATTGGTGCCAACCTATTTTTTTTTTTTAATTTAACTTTAAAATTTTAATAAAATCAAATTTTATATTAGTGATAGTAACTGCCTGTGATTATAGATACAGAACAGATGGTACTCTCAATAAATAAAAGGCTTGGGAGTTATACCGAGTCATTATGAAAAAATCCTTCACTATTAATCGCTTGTTATTATTTGTTTTATCTCGGTAAATAGTTAAGTTGGCCAAACGTTATTTATGTATAGTTTCGACTTATTTCAAGCACACTGTGTTTTTTTTTCGAAAAATTGACTATTATTAAGTATTATTTATAATATCTTTGTCTCAAAGTAGATCTCCATGGATAATATAAAAATAACACATTTCTTTGAATATATATAAAATAACATTTATAAGTTTGATCAGAAAAATATTAAAATGGTATTTTTGAACCAACCTTTTAATTTGATTTACTAGTTTTGGGCACAGCCTTACTTACCATCTTCCAGATATAATCAATAATCTGCCCTGGTGAAGTCAGGTTGTGTCTTAAGTCGGCTTTGAACTAAAATAAACTGTTGTTTTGGTATTACTTCAGAGCAAGAATATTTATGGAAAGAGAGAAAAATATTTTTACCCAACCTATACAAATTTATGATAAATCACTTTCTCCGGGTTTTTACGTCGTCAACCGTGAAAGAGATAAGACAAGTTCTCACATAATACAGTACTACTTTCAGGTATGTATGCATGTTTTCCGTCTCCGGCGACTCCGCCCACTACATTTTGTTATGCGACAAACTCAAACGTTTTTTAAGGTTATATTCTACATTTTTCTTTATAACAATACTGAGAAAAAGTGATTATACAAATAAACAAAAACATTATGCCGACATGTGATATGAATGGATGTATAAATACCCTAGCCCTAACCCTAGCCACGCCCCAGTCAGGCAAAAAACATCAATCCTGACTATATATAGTCACGAGTGTTATATTATAGCTCTGAGGTTATTACTTTATGCGCTATCGTGTTTTATGTTACTATACTGAAACAATTTGACAAAAGCACACCGCTTGCGGAACTATATCTACAACATTTGAGTAGACAATGCTGGTAAAATTAATATGGAAACATGAAAAATCATCTAAAAGTGTATGCAAATTAAAGTTTAGTACGCGAGTTGGATCTGTCAATTATCGGTACATAGAAAAAGCTTACAAATGCATTTCGTTTTTTTTTTAAATTATTATCACATTCTAAAATCATGTAATCGTTATATGATCCTTAATTAAATTAGCACGAATTATATTTTTTAATGAGAGATAACGACTTAAAAAAACATGTAAAATTACAATTAAATACAAAAACATTTTAATTAAAAACATACATATTTTAAAAATCATTATTTATTGTATAATATATGGAACCAACATAAACCCAATGAGTTCAAATACAATTGACTTCGTCATAACTTTACCAATGAATATTTCGATATTTAATCTATACATTTACACTTTAATCCTAAAACACTCTTTGTCCATATAAAATCAAATTTAATTACATACTTACATAACATAATACGTAATGAGAATTATTCTTATTGATAACTGCTGTTATCTTTGTTATGCTGCAACCCCACGCTTTATGAAAATTTGATTTTTCTGTGCGGGTAATTATTATTTTCGTGATAAATTAATTAAATTAAAAATTTTCGATTGGTTTTAATCTCGCTTGAACTTTGGTTTTATTTTCTGAAAAATATTTACCACGCTTAACCAAGTATATCCAGCTGGAAATGGTTGTGTTTTTTAAGAAATTTATTTTTATTAAATTGTTTAGCAAATTTGTAAATCGTTATTCTGAAACAATGGATTTTCCAAGTACCCACATCGTTAGTTGTTTATTCAAACCGTAACGCTGGCTTAAGGTTCAAGTTACTTATCCAATTTACTTTGTGAATTCGACATGTTTTTGTTCCGGAAATTTCTGTAGCTTTAAATGAAGCAAGAAAATATCATCATAGATAATATGAGCCATTAAATACGACACGGTTTAAGAGAATCAGTATTTCCAAGAATACAAATGGAGAAGTTTGAATATTTAACCTAATTTAAAGTTCTGTTATTTTTATCATCCACCTCAAGTTTGAAATGTGTTCGTGAAAATAATATATTTCTTCACTCATAAAGAAAAAAGATGGCAAACCACCTTTTAAAAAATTGTGTTGTTATCTTAAAAAGAGGATTATTATAGAACAGCTTTTTTATTGTAAACGACCCATATAGGTAGACATATAATATGTGACCTATAAATACTAGTACTATAAGCCACAGTTTAATAATACATGTTAGTAGATACAAATTAAACTGGAAAGAATTCTCTTGTGGAGTTGATAATTCGATTCCCACTTTTTCCCTCATCCTTTTGTTTTGTATTTTCAGAAAATAATTTTAGTTTATTTAACCCCACTCAATTCGTTGCTGAATAAAGGTTTAATTGATTACAATATATTTCTTAAGTACATACCTTTCAAATTTTATTTTCCTGTGACGTCGAAATTGATGCAAACTGTATTATATTTGCCCAACGTTTGCCAATGCAAGACGTGAAAATCCACTTTTAGAAAATTACTTCTAAATCAAGTTGGCAAGGGGAAAGTAGATAGATACTTGTAATATTAAAATATGTCGTTGATTTTGTTCAGCTCTACGAAACAATTTTTTTACTCTCTTTCAAAAAGCTACTCAAACCCACCGATTAATTTAGTAAAATATCCCCCATTTTAAAATACCTGAAAGATTCAGTAAAGCGAATACGTCTCCAGTTTGTGCAACTATTCCAAACACTTTTTACGAAACCTACTAAAGGACAATCATTTTCACAATTCCTTAACTGGGCATTTTTAAGCCCAACTATTTATTTGAAATCTGACGTCATCACCCCAGAATCAACGGTCCTACCACTTGACTAAGCATATTCCGTGGCGGTGACCTTTCTTTTGTAAAAATATATAGTACACAGTACAAACAACCTCTATAAATGAAATTTTAAACAGTTTTCTTTCTGAAAAAAATGTTAAGAAATACCCAAAATATCGAAGTTTCTTTTGGGAATTTTATCTGACCACTTGTATTTTGTGGCTTCACATTACGGTAAAACCTCACACGGTTTTTAAACGTTTGCAATCTAATTAAGTTAAAGTTTTTCGGATCATTATTTTTTAATACAAATTCTTTGGGGGCTGGATATGTGCATCGATTGACAAAATAGAATTTTTATGATTCCATCGAACCAGTCCCAAGCAGCACGTCCAACATATGAGTCTGGAAAAATGGTAGGCATTGCAAAAATGTTTGATATTTGCAATCTACCGATGTCTAGTACATCGTTGAGAACTATTCACGGTTTAACCTGAGCGAGCAGACGGCCAATAATGTGTTTTTTTTTTTTATTACGCTCCCTCTTTAACATACGGTCATTGACATTCAGCAAGGAAATATATATTTGGTTACGGTCAGAACATCAAATTATTAAAACGTTTTCCCCCCTCGTAAAAAAAATCCAATCGAAAAATCTCTTACCTGCTTTCCCGCAAATCAGAGACATTTTTTTAAAGAAAATTTCTTTGAATTCAAAATTTTTAAATATTTCAAATAAAAAAAAAAACATATACCCCATTTTCATGTAACACTTATTTATGTGTATTCCATATAAGAGTTCTTACTGCCCAGAGCCAGAGGAAATATGGTATACCGAATCGGGGTATGTTGTGAGGCTGAATGGAGTGGGAAAAGGAAGGCTATGGGGAAGGGGAAGGTTGGGAAATGCCTGAATGATTGATCTGGTCAGTAAACGCGGTTAAACCACCTTTTAAGTAACATTTCATCTCTGAATAGTGGTCTTTAGCAGGGGGGTCTTAAGATAAGAGTATCTACCATAAAGTGTGGGTCGTTTAGTTGTCTAGTGAGTTTTGGTCGTAATTCAAAACTTTGCGTATTTCATAATTTATTGTAAATGCATTGAAAACTGTTTTTATCAACTATTTTTCTTATGCTTTTAAATTTTCAAACACGGTGTTACATACATTAAGTGCCGGCATCTCGCACATTACCGAAACTCCTTGGGAATTTCATATTTGTGGCAAAAAAAACGTCTTTTCAATGCATCCTTTCGCCAAATGCCATTCAAATATATTGCTTCGAGTATATCAGACATGTGAAGTACCTTCTTTTGAAAGCAGGATCATCTTCAATGTCAATTTCACCCACATCAAGAATTGTTACGAAGTCATGAATTTCACAATGTGTATCTAGAAAATAAATAAATCGATCGTCTGTACGTGGCTTCTTCACAGATTGACAGTGCCTTCGGGGCGAAACAGCTGTCACGTTTACAAATAATTACATAACAGATTTTTTTATTAAAAAACTCGTTGTAAATTTAAATAATAATTATCATTATAAAAAATATTAACCCTTAAAATCAAAAAGGAGTTCTACAAAATAAACTCTAAAACAACAATTATAATATTCACAATGCATCGAAAATATACAGTATAAATAATCGCCTAGCTAAATGTATGCTCGCTTGGCTGGATTATGAAAAACGAATCTACTCTTTCCAATTTATTCGCTTTTAAAAGCTCGATGCATAAACTTGGTTCATACGGGTCGACGAATTATTAATGGAAAGCTAGTTGGATTTGGAAATGAAATTTTGATGATGGAAATAATTCACGATTTTCGGGAAATGAATTTTAAACACTTTTATTAAAATTTTCTGAGGTTTTCACCATTTCTTAAATTTACTTATCAGTATTAACGAGCTTTTTAAAATTTAGGGTAACATTTTATGGTTATTCCATATCCAAAACACACTAGACAAATGATTATAACCGCAACACGAGGTTTTAACGCTGGTTCTTCCGCCACTCGGGCGACTAACTAACCACTGGAATATCTTGGCGTTTATATGGTGTGATGACTATTAATACTATTAACTTATTTAACATCGTAATGGAGAAATATGGTTTTTAAAACTTCCGATGACAGTTAAAAATAATCTACATAAAATATTATTTGGATCAAAAAAATATTCGATATAAAGATGAAATGTCAAAAATGAAAGTCTGTACAAAAAACAACTCAAATGTCCCCGAAACTAAACCTAAAAATAATGCGTATACTCGTAGTTGTATTTTTATTTTAATAATAGCATAGAATAACTAAAAACACAAAGATTTTGATTCTATAAATAAATTATATGTTTTTTTTAAATGACGCAATGCCACGCAAGGTTCCGAGCTAGATTCTCGGTCTCACCCAAAACTTTTTAATATTCTCGGAGCATTTCTTTCTTCATATTTTTTTGTATAAACTGTTATAGTGCAGAAAAGCGCCACAGCGCTGCCACGTGATCATTTCAAAAGTGCCAACGACGCAACAATTCAGCGTGTGACTCGCAGTAGTGACAGTTGTGTGCGTTGAGCTTGTGTTTTTTTTTAACTTTGATTTCAGTTTATTGTATTCAAATATATTTATATTAATTAATTAATATTGGTTCCGAGATAAAACTCTTTCTGAAATACTTTCAACATCGTTAACACCGAGAATGCATTTTGGTTTAGAAAAATAACCAGGGCGCAATTTACGGCGATGCGCGGTATGCAGCAATAAGGATGGCAGCGCAGTAAATAGATCTAGTTTGATTTTCCTACAGTGTAAAAAGTAATTGCATGTTTTTGTTATATTTTTGTTTTCAATAAAGTATTGTGTTTTATTATAATTTGAAGCTTGGTGAAAAGAACATTGAAAGAATTTTGAAAATCGGATCATTTTTTTTCCGGCAGTAGTAAGTGACATGCAAAAGCAGAAGTTTTTTTTCCACTTTATCATATATTTAATGAAAATATTTGGCAATAATGTTTATAATATTTATTTAAATGGAAACGTCAAGCTCAAGGATAGTTTAAATATTTAAGAAATTAAATATCACCATAATAATATACCTACTGAAAAAAAAACCGATAGAAGTGTATATATCATACTGATTTGAAATGAAACTGACACTACCAATTTACATAAGACCTTTTGACAAAAAAGAATTTCGACATCAATTTTAGCAAAGTAAGAAAAAGATAAGTGACTTCTGCCCACAACACGCAAATAACTTCATTAAAGTAGAAACGTCAGATGTCTTCTCATCTTCCATCAAGAAGAGCGTTTCATTAATCGTTTCCAGATCACCAGTTGCGCTAGATGAATTGTGAACTCTACCTAAAATTGATTGATAGTGCCCACAGATTAAATAAGATATGGTATAACCTCGTCTGTGGTTTCTCGTTAATACGTACAATTGCTCTGGTTGTTGGCAGTGAGCTTGAGAACGGTGTGCTGTAGGTCTTCATTTTCATCTACGTCCACCTCGTAAAGCGCTCGGTCGAAGTAGGGGGCGCTCTCGTTCCTGTCTGCTATCCCAGTTCGGATGAATTTTGTCACTGGAAAAAAAAGTTTCAATTAGGTTATATACAATAAATTTATGATAATTTAAATTTTGAAGTTAATTTAACATTTATATTTTTTAGACAAATTTGCGATTTAGTTCAGATAGAATCTTAGCTGATAAAAATAGAGATATTTACACCTCACATAGAAATTACATTGTGAACGGTGTTAGTGATTTTCGGGGAAATATATGTTAGACAAAAGCAACAGTATGGAAACTGGTATCGGTGGCGCAATGGTATCCGGCAAGCATATCATACAAACTCTTTCGTTTTCAGAAAGTTATTTATATAACTAATAAGTCGACTGAACTTGGCTGAGCCAGAGTTTTGTGATACTGAATAAAGTCAGGCGTAGAAATAATGAAGGCGATATTTATGAAGAAAAAAACATCAAACCTCCATTTGAAACCAAATTCAGATATTTCACTTTTCACTAATTACTTTCAGAGCTTTTTATTATATTCATTCGTGGAATTCAAATTCCTGGATCACGAGTAAGTTGTTAAGAGGAACGCAAGGTTTGTCTATTTAAAAAAAAATTTCGAACTTTAGGCTAAATTCCTAACTGAATTGAATGATCTTTATTTTCAATTAAAATGTAGGTTATATATCTAATACACTTGAGAAACGTTTTTTTTACCTCTGTTCTTAATTATAAAATATTGGCTACAAGTATACCGACGTTTTCATGAATGTATAGGCAAATTTAGAAATAAACTGTGAATAAATGGTAGCTTTTTTTTTAAATCTCAGTGCAGCTGCCTTAGATATACGATAAGAGGAAAATATAAAATAATAAAAAAAATCAAACTCTTTAGTGTGTGCAACGAAAAAAAATCCCAAATAAAAAAATAAAACAAGACTTGATATTTTTTCCTGTTAAATACGAAAGATTTTTTCATTAATCACATTAACTCTATTAAAAAAAAAATTTTTTTTCGCCTGTTTATATAACCATTTAAAAATCCTTTTTTTTTAGTGGGGAAATCCAAAGGAGTTTGCCTGGAATTTGGACATTTTTTTCTTTCTATTATATACGGCACAATATGTGCCATTAACATTTAAGTATGTAGTAAAATATGTACGATTGAATTTTCCAGTGAAAAGCTAATGTATACAAAAAAATATAGAGAAATATAAAAGTTAGATATTTATGCTAGTATGACAAATTTAAGGTACTGCTAAGTAGGAGCCAAGAAGATAAATATTATGGTAAAATACCAGTAACATCGTATATTGTGGAATGAATGACGATTAAAATACATTGGATATATTCTCAGAAGACTGATTTTAACGTGTACCTATGGGTTATAATTAATTAGTTTACGACAGGCGAAAACAGACAAAAGCATGTGTTTTAAACGTAAGTTACTGATTGATTGGTAACCGAAATAATTCAATTTATTTTCTTATAAAGTGATATGATACTCAAATATTTATCTTTCCCAATTCGCAGATCATCAAGGTTGAATTTTTCAATATCGTAAGTTAAAACTATTACTTTTCACAATCATCTCAAATCATAAATAATTGACTTTCGGAGAACACATAGATTTTTGCAAAGGTTTTTCTAAAGGGTTTTTTTAGGCAGTGGTAGTTGCAGATCAAATTATGTGATGCATCAAAAAACGCCCCATTGGAAACACGTGGGAATTAATTTTATAAAAATGGCCTTGATTCTTGAAGGTATTTAAAAAATAAATAAATTATTAACGCTCAACGAAAAATGTCAGATACACGAATTATCTTTATTAGAGACCTCTACGACAATATTTTCCGGTATATTTATAAGCTTATTGTAACTTCTTACAAAATATATAGTGCATTATAAATCCATATCAACGACCAGAATAAATTCCTTTTTATTATTTTAACCATTTTGCGCAAAAGTAGCATTGCTCTTTTTCTAATTTAATAAACACGGGTAATAACAATGATTTAAAATAGTATTTTACCATACATTATTACAAATAAACCATGATTTTGTTTTACTTATTGTCTTGTTTTAATTTTCTCCGATCGCTTCTCAAATGCCACGATAAGCATTTTGTATCAATAAAATCTTATTTGAAAGCAGAAATGTGATTTCTGACATACTTTCATGAATACATATCAAATATTTTATTATAATGTGGCTATTAATAAGTTGATAGAATTATTTTTAACGTGTACTGCAGTATATATATTGGAACATTTACATTATAAAATAATCCGTTGTTATCCCAATAATATCTAATAAATATGGAGGACGAACGCTAGAATTCTGTGTTCCAGTGATTTTTAGTTAACCCTAATAAAAACCTTGTATCTGAGAAAAATCAGAGACCTTGCGACGAAACCGTAAAGATGTGGTTAATGAACGCAAAATCCGTGTATCTTCAAATCAAGTTGCTTAAATATTATTTAAGAGTCACTTTAAAAAAAAACATAAATATGAGATTAAATTTATGCAAAAAGATGCTTCTTATCGGTGTGTTCAATAAATGGGTAGACTTTGGTAGGTTTTATTAAACATTCAAAAGAATGTTCGCATCATTCAAAAGGATTGATGAATAAAATAGTCGTTGTACTTATTGCAAATGTCGCTGTCGTTTGAAGCGTGGCACACGCTACGTAACACCTTATTTCTCAAATTATAATTCATGTTTCTTTGACGCTTTTTGATCATTCGACATGCGTCTCAAATAAATTTCATTTGACGAAAACGGCGCTCATCCCTGTCACTTTAGGAATTTAAATTGAGAAACACGCGTCGTCATACGCGTGTTCAACGTATGTACTTGCCAATCCTTTTTGGCGTACTAAAATACCGTCGTGATGATACATTTTACTTATTTGCTGGTTGTTTCACAACTCGTGAAAAATCGCGGGATGTAACTTCACTCTCTAAGAAAAAATATAAGTTTCTTTAATCAATCCATTTCAAGTATAAAATAATGTCTGCGCAAATAAATTACAGGTATGTTTAATACTTTATTAGGTAGGTAGGGATTTGAAAAGATTGTTTTTTAAATATAATATTATAAGATAAAAACCCTTGACTCTGTGCAGAAACGGGCGGCCCGTTTGATAGATTCTCCTATCTTAACAAACGGATTACAAACTTTGGAGCACAGACGTCAGGTGGGAATGCTGTCCTTGTTCTACAAGTATTTCAATGGAAGATGCTCCGAGGAACTTGCGTCATTGATCCCTTCGGCACCGGTGCATAGTCGGGAAACTCGCCAAACGCGCGCCCAACATTTGTACACAGTTGACATTCAATACATGAGAACGGGTCGCTTTTACGACTCGTTCTTATGTTCAACAGCTCGGCTATGGAACGATTTGCCGGCCTCTGTGTTTCCTTCCTCCTTCAACATGGGCCTCTTCAAGACCCAAGTTCACTCCTTCCTTTCCTCAAAAAAACCCCCCACACAGCATCCCCAAAGATGACATAGGCCCTGAGGGAAATTGTTTTCCTCAAGGCCTCCTGTGTGGAGTTATTGTAAAAAAAAAAAAAAGATAATTTCAAATGGCATTAGCGTCAAATTTTAAAATTTCTCATTTGTACGTACGTACTTATTCACAAAATAACTATTTGAAGTCATTAAAATTACTTACTTTTACCTACCATAGGAAGTCGATATTCAAGTTTTTATTCGTTGTCAGTTCCAAATAAATTTTAATTGTAGGTGGGTACTATACAGAAACCCTATTTTAAATATTCACTTAAAATACAAGTTTTATTTTCGGCTTTTAAGTTGGTGCTTTTAGTTAATCGATATTTTAGAAAAAAATCGTTCTTTATGAATTACAATTTTACGACCCAGCTTCTCCCAAAAAATTTTTTTCTCGTTAATCTTCTAACCAAACAATATGGTGTCTTATCATATTTTTTGACAAAATTAATTTATATTTTAAAGTTCCGTATCTCATTATTGAAATGACTTAGCGAGCTAATAAATAAATGCTACACAGAAAAGAATTGCAAAATCCACGACGCTCACCCTAAAAAAAAAATATTATATAGTACAATGAAAACATACAATTACGTTATACCCTACGTTAATATGAATGTTATTTTTTGTTTGAACATTGCCAATGTTCAAAAAATTACAGAGCAGTCAGTATGTCACGAAAATTTCAAATGTCAAAAAGAAGAACAAGTAAAAACTTTGAAATTTTCTCCTCGAATTTTAGACTAGAGCAAACTAATTTCCGTTTCATAAAAGCCTTAAGAAAAAAAGAGTTTTATGTGTTCAGAAGACGGCACGGTTGTAATGATCAAAAAACTTGAAAGTAAAAGTTTTAGATTATTTTTACTATTATCATTACGAGCATGGGCAATCTCTCGGTAGTATCATGAACATATTCATATGTGACATCACGTAAAGTCCACAAATTCGACACCACCATGCCTTTTTATAACCATGTTAACGTTTTCTTGGAAAAAAAAACAAGTTACGACTCTTTATGGCCTCCCCAAGAGCGTGTAGATAATTAGTTATAATAGTAGTAGATTAGCTGTACAATAATTAAACAAAACCCTCTATTAACTATTTCCATCACAAACACATAGTAAAAATAACCATAAATAGAAGAATAAATTAATAACAATTACACCACTGTTTTTATTCAGAACCATTATTAGAATAAAGTCATTAATGCTAATATACCTACCATTGGTTTTATTTTAGTGAAATGACAGCACCACGATGCCCATTTCCAAAGTCTAATTTATGCAACAAATACATTTAGAATGTTTTAATAGTAGACATATTTGGAAGAGGCTTTATTTTGATTGATCTGATTGTCAATTTTCTTTGAAATACGAATTGAAATGATAGGAATGAACTTTTAGTGAAATTTATTTGATTTATATTGTATAAGACAGGCCCATTTTATGTCTTTAAAGCTTTATTTGTAGAGAAATTTAAAAACAAAATGAAACATCACACTAGAATGGAGTGTCAATAATTTCCAATAGATACTGACAATGTTTGAGAAATAACGGGATGGATTGTTTAACAATGGTTTTGGAGCAAACAATAAGAAAATGTATTATTAGCGCATGTTTTTGTTATTATTATTATTTTTTCCCATTATTTTCGCATCATCTGTTCCCGGAGAATCATTTGCTAACGAGTTCCAGTGTTGTGACACATTTGTTAATATCTTCATCCTGTGTCTTGTTTCATCTGCGCATTTCTTATTGATACTCGGGATGAATGAAGAAAATCTGGAGCACTGCTATCTCCGCCGGATATGAGAGATCGGTAATGAGATTTTGAACTAATGGCGACATCGCGCTTTGTGACGCGTTCTATTAACTCACCCCAATAAACATCGCAAGTACAAATATTCTTGTTTTATAATTATTTTGCAAAATATGCATATTTACAAAACATTTTATGATCCGTTTGATTTATTTCAAGGATTTAAACTTCGATTTTGGGCCTTTAAAAATACAATATTTGTATTTATCATTGATTTTGAGAAAAATTTCTTTAGTGAGGTTTAAATTGTAAAAATCGTACTCAACATATTCGTTCGTAGACAGCAACTACATTTTAAAATAATTGTTTTAAACGAGCCTTTACTAAAAACTTTACAACTATCGTTCATCACCTCACGTATGGTAAAGTGTAAGAAACTAATAATCCAGTGATTCCTTCGAAGCTGTATTTTCACAATAGGTACTTACATAAGTAAGCTATAACTTACGCACTAGCCCCGCCCCGTTCACAGCAATTCAAACTACAAATCCATTATTCTCAAGTACTCTTGATGTGACTATATACGTCCCTATCCGCTTAATCTAAAGTTCTAAAGCACCTGCTTTTAGATGAATCCATTTCAATTTAAAGCGTTTAAAGTGTCCGTAACAATTACGCCGCGCCAGAATAAACGGGACCGCATAAAAGTCACTGCATTCTCACTCAATAAGGTACGGTTAGGCGAGGGAATGAATCCGCAATTTTCCCTCTACAACCCAGTGGCCTGTGTTTGGGAATTAGTGGATATACGTAATGGCTGTACAGATTCGGGTTAATGTGGCATTAAATGGCAGGCATTCGTTTTATACAACTTGCTAGTAAATGCCTCCAGTTCCTCCTTGGCCAGCCGCAGGCCGGAATAAATTACTGCAACTCCTTATTAATTTGTTTGCAAGGACGGTGCAAAACCATTGTTGATCGACTATTGACCACATAATCGTTGCATAGTGAAGCGGTACCCTACTTGGTATTTGTGCGTCGCATTTTGAAAAGGTGTGGTTTGTTTGGTTTTCTATATATTTTATAACGACTTTTGTTGTTAGAACGTCTTCCACATCAAATTCAATCGTTCATTCGAGAAAAAAAGGCGTCCAGATTTTCACCTTAAACAAAGCTGGATAAAATAAGAGCCGATGCTGTGCAAGAAGAGATTAGGCCTGGAATGGACCAAAGTCATGGAAGTAGAGCAATATAGGGATGCCTTGAAGTTCCTTGTCGAAACAATATAGCCTGTCTAGGAAAAGAGGGTTATAGTAATGATTAAAGTTTTGACACCGACCTGTACCTACTTTGAAAAATAAAAACATGGACCTTAAAATGATAGAACTAAAGACACAGATGTACTAAAAACACAGTGTTTCTGATCAAATTCGTATTCCACGTATATTTTGTGTCATTTTATCAGTGTATTATCAGACTTAACCTTTTTCCTCTGTTTTTATCCGCGAAAATAATAATAATACGAAATGTTTGGTTATCATTTTCAAAATTATTTCGTTCTTATCTAAAATATTTTGTTTAAATGAATTTGCCTTGGGGCTGTTGTTGGCTGTTGTCAGATTAACAATATCCCTGCAAAAAATAAATGACTTTCCGTCATCAGATTTGACAGCGGTTTAACGGAGAGATCTTGATAAATATCATGATGTGTATTTGATTGTTAAACGCCAAATAACCAAATTTCTTTACTTCAAAGATTTATATTTCTAGAAAAATTAATAATCTACAAAAAATTATTGTTTTGGACAAAAACTAAGAAAGCATGAAAAATTATATTCAATATTGAAGACGCATCCTTCTTTTGAAATGGATATCTTAAAGCAAAATTTTAATAATCCCGCTGGACTTCTGCTTTTCATTTCATATTTAATTATAAAAGACGACCCAGGAAAAAATCTTTACATTTGTGAAATCTCGAATGATGAAATTACTCAAACGTAAATCTTGTAGGCTTGCCGTGCCGGGTCTTGCCTTATTAAAAATATTTTCTTCAAAGAGCCCCTTCTACTGCGCAGTAATAATGTCAATCGTGTTTTACGCTCCCGTGTTGTAGTTTATAATACTTTACATACATTTTGCAGGGACTCGTTTTGAAATTCATGATGAAAGTTTTTCATCGGAGCATTTTACGGTATAATTTAACGGTGAATAATATTTTTCAGCTAACTATGTGGTGAAAAGATAAATATTGTTCCCAAAAGAGTTTTCCGAGGTGAAAGTTACGCGTTGAATACCTTAACGCAGATAGGTAAAAGGTACTGGAAATATAACCAAACCACTCAGTCGAGGGCGCTATTCACCTGCAAAACTTTGGGTCGGCGTCGGCGTCGGTGCCACGGTATTCAGTCGGCGGAAAACATTGCCTATTTTTCAAACTTTCTTCCAATTCGTTTGTTTCACCAAAATTATTAAAATCTTTAATAGCTTTAGGTAATGTATCTTGGTATTTGGGAAAAATAGGGTACTTCAATTGTTTTGTTATTTTAAATAATTATGCGTTCCCTTCCATGAAGCTTGCACAGCAACAATACATTTCCCGAAACTTGAAATTGATTGTGGGTTTAGCGTATAACATACTATGTTCTCAAAATATTGCGAAAAATTTTCCGGATTAAACTTGAAACAATATTTATAAATATTCTAAAGCATTGCCTATACATTGGAGTAGATTGGGTTTGAAGACATCGTCATCTAAAAAATTATATTTTTGTGTAAAAATATGATTTGGTGACTGATATCGAGACTGGTTTTGGATAAAGCATTACTCAAACTAGCAGAACTAAATAATAACATTAATAAAACTGGATTAATTATAAATGATAATAAAACTAGCACAGTAGAACTCTACAAAATAACCGCACAAATATATAAATAAATAACTGTTGGTATTGTTTCAACATTTAAAAATATATGGGGTACTTCGGGAAAAAATTACGGTAACTTGTAATTTTCAAGTGTAATACATTCATTTTATTGGGTGCAAACCTACAAGAATGTACTCCAGTTTCAAATATACACTTTAACAAAGTTATCAAATTCGAACATAAAGTCTGTCAATAAATCTTAATTATGTTACTAACGGTTTATTTATTGTATAGCTTAGACTCAGCATTCATATTAGGCCCGAGGCGTAATAACATTTATTGTATTTGGGCAAATTTCTGGCCTTAACTGTCAAAATGTCTGTCCCTCGATTTGCATTTAACCCGAATTCATTAACTCCTCCATAGCCTCGAGAGTTCAAGAAAGTCCTATTTACACGGGTTGTTATTCAGTGACGAACAATGTCGGCTTCTGTTACGAGCACCCAGTTTTCGATCAATAAAATAAATAACTCTTCAAAATATGTATCAGGAACTAGTTATTTCTACTGGGTAAAAAATTATTTTTGGTAAAAATTTAATTAAATATACGTAAAAATGTTGCGTCTTTGGTGTGAAGTTTATAAAAGCGGAATAGCTGTGCAATGTGTCTGCCCCAGATTAGGGCTTGCTTGAATAATATGTGGTACGTCATTGTACATGTTTTTGAAAGAGGTCTAAGTAAGTCATCATTTTTGATAAAAGGATATCTAAATCTCAATATTTCCCTACGTTTTTTTTTTAAATAATAACGAAAAAAATTTTTTTTTCTGCACGTAAACGCTGGTCGTGGTGGTCACATTTGACATTAGAAATTTAGAATTGGTGAAAAATTATCGTTTATATTCTTTGGCCGTCCCCACTCTGATATATTAAGACTGTTTTTTTAAACGTTCATTCGAGGTGAATCATCTCTTACAAAACTTTTATTAGAATGTCACATTTTGAGATATAATAATATATTCTGCTCAATTCTCGAATCTTTATTTTCTTGAATTAATAGTTTGAAAAAACATTAATTACTTATCCCCAAAACCAATAAAATTGCGAACCTACTGAAACAAACGCGCTGAAAGCTCACAGCCCACTCTTGGTCAAATAGTAATATACGCCACTGGTTTAGACGATCTTTCACATTTCTCTTTATTTCTTCGTGGCGTTTGAAATAAGAGCTTTTAATCATCATAAATATTATGATCTAGATTTATTTTCATCGTCTTTCCCAAATTCACTTTCCCTCTCAAACTCTTGAAAATTCTGCTCTATATCGGTAAATAAACGATAAATCATTTCTCGCAAAAATATAGGATATCTAAATGATTTGAATTTAATCAAGCTACGTTTTTTTGCGACGTAGTCTATGGGATTTCCAATTTAGTAACAGGGGAGAGGAAGTGCGATTAATTTTGCGGGATTGTTTGTGTTAATTGCATTTCCGATCTAAGCTGTGGTTAACAGGAAATCGGAAGCTGCTTAATAAGGAAATACAGATGGCAGTAACTGGATGAACTTAATCAATAACCGTATTTAACGGAGAAATCTTGCACGTAAATCGACTAATTGAATCATATGTTTATTTGTTCCAGAAAGGGAATTGATTTAGGTCTGTAATATTATCAGAGTAGAAAAACATTCGAGATGGAGGTAGTTTCCATGAAAAGTAAGAAATTTTTTTTTCTTCTTTTGAATTGTAATATTTTTTGTAGATCCTTCGATATCCTGCCTAGTGCCTAATAACCACCAAATTTGAACCATTTTATAAAAATGTGTTCCAGGTTAACCAGTTTAGTCTTGGTAACAGTCAACCCTTGTTATGAAATTTAAATTTCACAAAAGACTTTCATTACTCAAGAGTTAAAAGTACATTAGGTTTTTATGGGTGACAAGAGAATTGTTTTCTTCCAGATAACTCTGTTATCTCCTTTGTTACATCATCAAGTTATTTCAACTTTGATTCTCAAGAAAGTAACCCGAATCACGCTCACGGGTATGCGCGGAGTTTTTACGCTCGCTGAGGTCGTAAGAAACACTTTGTGCTGGGACAAGTGAAAACATGCCGCCATGCGCCCAGTGGCATGTCGGGCCGGTAGAAGTCGCTTTAGTCGTGCCGCCATCACCGGGTATTCCTAAACTTGAGCATTATGAACACGCTGTGCTGGATTCAACAATAACAATGACAATTGGCGTAGTCCCTTACCAAAAACTCAGCACTGTGTAATTTGAAACCATTCCCACTAAGCTTGGAATTACTCGAAACGGGTATTTTTTCGTGAATGATTCAAATACTTATAAAAATTACTCTTTCCATTCTTACAACATTTTGCATTGTCATCGACTGCGTGCTTTAATTTTTTTTCTTCGTAAAATAAGTTACTGAGGTGAATAATTTAATTATAACTGAAAGTAGAATCTTTTATTTCTGAACATAAAGGGACAATTAAATGGGTGAAACGAAATGAGTTATAAATCAGGTTTTTCATTTAATGTCAATAGTCCCCAAAGGTTTATTATTCAGCGTATAATTATTTCCGAAAAACAGTATTCTTTTTAACGATTCATAATATTTTTGTGACGTAATACATATTTTTAGATTCTGAATGTGTACGAAACTTTTATATAAGGGTCGAAGAATATTTTCCAAGCGACTTCAAAATACCAAATATGGGGATGAAAAATAAAAACATCTCTAATGTCGATAGCAAAAATTTTAAGCTTCACCGGATTGGCTTTTAAAGTTCGCAAAGATAAAATTTTCTTATGCTTTCTCATTAAACTTTTAGAGGTTATCTTAATGTTTCCAGAAAGAATGGGAAAAATAATAGTACAAAGTTTTTGTCTGAACAATGGGAATATTGAAAAAAAAATCTTAATGTAGCGAGAAAACCAGATAAACCTTTCAAAGGGCTTACAAGTTGTTGAAGCGTTTGTTTCCCGGGAAGACTTTCCCAATTATTACTATTTTAAACAGTCGATCAAATTAGTTCAACATTTCAAAATACACTTAATGAGGGTGTAACTCGGGGGTTCTCAATGTGCGGGTCATGACAATTTTTATTTTATTTTTTATTTAACCGGTTTGGTTTCAACAAAGTAACCAAATCGACTTATTATCAACAACAAACTTGTACCATAAAAATGAGGTAATACAAAGAATGAATTTCAGAATAACCACCATATTTACACATTTTTCTATCACAAAGATGATCATAATCTAAATTGCCGAAATTTTTCAGCAAAAGAACTATATACCTGAATTGCGAATTAATTTCTCAGAAAAAACCTTATGTGCATAACAAACGTTTCACTATATGAATCAAATCAAAATTGGTGTGATTATGTAAATCACGATAATGCAAATCATAACGACAGCAAAAATTTGAATAATGAGCTTATCGATCATCTGTCTGAAAACTTAGTTTACATGTACCTCGGCAGCTAGGGGGAAGAGGAAAAGACGGTACAAATAAACTAAAATCTGTCAATGAAAATAAAAATAATTTGTATGCTTTCTGAATCGGTATGGGTGTATTTAAGTATCTTTTATGTATTTTGACTTACATATATATATATATATATTTTTTTTTTGATGAACATATATGTAATAAATTTAAAAAAATGCAGGTAGTTCTGAAAGCTAGTTACATATAGTTTGTTTTAATACTACTAAGTAACTTTAAAATTAGATCTCGTGTTTGAGTTAGGTATTAACGCCATTACAGTTTTAATAAGGTGTAAGAATGACATTTGACGTTTGAATCATCGATTGGTCGATGATTATAGAAAATAATAAGCTTCTGCGTGATTATAATTATACCCAGTAAAAAATAATAATAAGTGTAAATATACCCACTAGAAATAAACATAATTTAAAAAAAATATTTATATACGAGTAAATATATGCACATACAGTAGAATTCAGAAACGTGTGTGTGTTTTTTTTAAATAGTTACTACCCTACAAGAGTCCCAAATGCTCACAACGCTCTAGAGCCAGTGAGATTAGGGCATCCCCAATTAGGGTATGTTGTGAGGCTGAAGGAAGTAGGGAGGGGAAGGAGATGGGGAAGAGGTAGGTTTAGACTTGGCTATTCAGATTTGGTCAGCAAACACGGCTATTGCCATTTCTAGCAACGTTTTCATTCTGAATGGTGGTTTTTCACCGGGCGATACTTAGCGTATGTACTACTTCTGTTCAACATTGTTGAAAAAAATCGTAAATATTACTATTTTTATTAAATATTGATATTACTTAGGAATTACTTAGACTTAGAACTAATGAAAGTCTCTTCTGGTATGCCGAATGATGTGGTTCTGGGTTCACTAAACTTTTTTTTTTTATTTTCTTCAGATAACTCTGGAACATCAGTAACACTTTTCCGGTTTGTGTTAGTTTATCGTTGAGATTGGCATTAGCTTACTATCAAAATCTTGCGGAAGTCAATAAAAATTCGACGACACTTTTCTTTACTATCTAATGATTGCGTTATTATTGATCCTTTTCATTTCATTAATTCAATTTTTTTGGAGTTATGCGGGAACCGATGCCTCTTATTCTCCGTCATCTCGAGTAAGGGAACTGGTGAGAATCTATTGACCGCTAGGCGGCGAAAGCTGAAATAATTGCTTGTGTGTGTGGGTTTTATTTTTTCAAATGGGATGTATACCTTTTTATACTAAAAAAAAACACTTTATTTCAGCAACGAAATGTGGAACCTGTTTTTTATTTGTTATTTTTTTAATTTTCTAACGGGGGGGATGAGATTGTTCCTGAAACCAAAGTATTATGAAGTCTCTAAATTTGAAACTGTTAATTCGTGGTGGAACTCCATTTCAATGATTTTAATAATCCCAATAAAACAAAACCCAAAGCCACAAATGTTTATTCCGAACACTAACAATATATATATATATATGCTATAGATTTACTCAAAATTGTACCATTCTGAAGATGCCCGTCATAAGGTGAAATCGGTCAAGTCTTAAATAAAAAAATAGTTGAGTAAAGTTAAAAATTTGGAATAATTAAAATCATTTTTATGAAGGCATTATCTTTTTTTATCTAGTTGTTGAGTGGTTTCTTCAGATTTTTACAAAACTTTTCGCCATAACTGATGTGAGTGCTATGGGACGGTAGTTTCTTGTTTTCTTCACCAGATTTAAATAATTTTCTTGTGGTTATTCGGTAACATACCCTTCTATAAGTTACTATACTATATTATTAGGTATGTATATTTATCGGATTTTACCATTCTTAAGTCCTATTTTCTTACAAAACTTACCAATCATGCTTCTTGCTAATAAATAACAAGGTTAAAAATAAAAAAGGCGTTACTAGAGAAATACATCTCCCACATCGCAAACTTAAAGGCTACGTGGATCACGAAAATATTCTCTGTTAAGTTAGTCTCGTTGCTGCATTTTTAGGGAACTTCTCGTTTAGCTCCCGTTTACCTTAGAAAAGGTTAAAACTCTATTGATTTGTCATATGCCTTAGTGATAAGAAAGCAGGTGCTCAACGACTGGCAATCTATGATAATTTGTCATACGCTCCAGTGATAAAAAGGCAGGTACTCAACGACTGGCAATCAATGATTATTTGTCATATGCCTTAGTAATAAGAGAGCAAGTACTCAAAGACTGGAAATCAATGAGAATTTTATAATACCCGATAAGTCTCGTTTTTAGTACATGTTATAAAGAAGAAGCCGATATTTAAATCAAAAATTATTATTAATATAGATTATATTATGCGTCAATTAGTATAACTTATTTTACAGCAGTGATCATCTACAATTAGATCACTCGTGTTGATGATGAAAAAAATCTTTATTGTTATGGTAGCATTCTGCAAGGTTTACAAAAATATATGAGAATACAACAGTTTTTTAGGAAGAGGAAATAATATACGTAGAAGTAGACTTTACCTAAAAAATGTCTTCCAAAAATATATCACAAATAAAAATGTTTGTATTTATAAGACCCAACCAAAAAATTAAATAAATCAAGAAAACAATGGTAATAGACAAGTATTTTTAAATGTTTTGATATAAAAAAAACATCGTTAAGATGTATTTACAAATCTGATACATTTTTTTTCAACTAACACGTTTGTGGCAGGAACTCATAAAATTTCTAATAAAATTATGCAGCAAGGTACCGAACCCAATATATTTTCAATAATACGTTATCATGCGGACGTGCTTCCGCACAGCCACACTTCCCCACGATGGTACCTTGAAAAATGCTAGCCCCTACAACTTACTCTGAAGGGTGTAACCATTATGATAAAGTGGAATCAATTTACTTTCATCCATCAAGTTATAGCACGTCATCTGGCTTATGTGCCTCATTACTGTCTGATTTTGTGAAATTGATGGCAGGATGGAAAGATTCATTTTTCTTGTTTAACTGTTATCCAACGGTATTTATCCTTTAACTGCGCCTCTTTATTCAGCTTGGGGCGTTTGGGCCGACTGAGGTAAACAAACAATTGTAAATAATAGAAAGAAAGTTATTTTCGTCTTATGAAAATGATGTAAAAAAATAATCCTATTCTTTACTTTGTAGCTTTTTCCAAACTGTAGTGAATAAAATTCTAATAAAGAAGTTCTTGGTTAGTTATTTGCACGATTTATTATTAAATATAAAATGAGTTTTATAGATAATTGAACGGGGAGTACAGAGTAAAAACGTTCATCTCTAACATTGCTTTAATAAGAAATATATCATTCGAGTCATGTTTCAGGATCGGAATGCTTCACATCCAATATAGGGTGCCTTATAAATTTTGGAATCCTTTCCCTTGTTATGTGCAAACACGTATTGAATGATGAATCCAAAGCGAACAGTACGTTTTTATGATTTTTTGTTTATTTTATTTACCTAATATGTCGGTGCACCTAAATAAAGCTTGTATAAGTAATCCCAAAAATAATTCAAAGGACTAATAAAATACCACTTTATTTAGAAGAAATAAAATCATGTTTGAATGACACAAAAGTTGAAACCTTCTTTCTATATATTTTTTTCATTCTCATGGAAAACTGATATAATTATGATTCAAGTATTTCTGTATTACTTTACATAAATTCGTACACTTTGAACTCTTAGCTTTACTTTCACATTTAATATTGATTCTATTAATTTACATAAAAAATAATTAAGATCGTTTTTATTATTTTAGTATTACTTACAGTTTATTGAGTTTTACAGATTTTTTTACTTTATAATTTTTACCATATTATTTCATGTGTGAAATGTCGTAAAATTTATATTCTTGTTATAAATAGGCTGTTTTTAATATAACTATTTATTTTCACGCTGTATTGACCACACACAAGCAACGATTTTGGGGGTTCCATTTACTTTATCTTTTTATTTATGCTTTTATTATGTATGTCAAAATCTTGTATTACTTTTTTGTTTATTATTTTGGGGAAAAGGGAAATATATAAATATATAATGTATACAAATATATAAATATACGAGACCTGTTCAAAAGAAAAATTCATTTTTTTTTCAAATGTAAAAAATCGAAGAACATACAAAAACGTGACTAACCTTTCCAGTTGTCAAAAACAAACCACTAATCCAAAATGGCTGATAATGCTAACATATGAAAAACATATGTGTACCAACATAACAACAACAAAAAAATCGATAATCGAATGTACACAGCCCGCGAAAATTCAAAATTCATCTTTTCTTTTCAACATATACATGGCCTATTATATATGTATATATATATATATATATATATATATATATATATATATATATATATATATATATATATATATACATGGCCTATATATATCACAGATTTGTACAAAATTAGGTAATAAGTATACTTGTCAGTATGAAATCACATGTAAGGAAAATGATTAATCAATTCATAATTTCGTAATTAATTTACCAAGGTCATAAACAATATCAAGGTTCAAAGACAAAAAATAATATGATTATTACTAATTATCTTTTAAATTTCGGTCTCTAAAAATATTATTGCGTGTTTTATAAACATAATTTTTAAAAAATTGCTACGCATTATATCACACTACAGAAAACATACAATTTAAAGTATTTTAAAATAAAATATCAAAGAGTGTCATTTTTTTGGCTGATCACATCGCTATCACCCTGTGATCCCAAGAATTGGAACACATTTTAGGTACTATCTCCCACTCCATTCCTACACAACAGCTTACTGGGCCGTGGAATCCATACAAAGCACAGGGTAAAGCACACACATCACTAAACTTTACGAATTTAATTCTTAATCGTCATTAAAAGTGTGGTCACATAATTGTCCCGTTTTCACAACCCTTATCGAGCATAGCCGGTCGAGAATTTCGCCAACAACGATTTTAACTACTCTTAATTGGGTTCATATTTTACTGTCAAATCAAATTTTTTGGACAATTTCAACTAAGTGATGGAATCGGAAATAAATTTATGAAAAACGACTGTTCTACACTAACACACACTCACTCAGTACTCGAACAAACTCATAAATAAATAGCTGTTGAAAACAACATTATTCTCTGCGGTAATTTATTGCAGATGTTGTTTTCTAAATGACCGCCATAAAACTTGTATGATATTTCAAACAGTAAATACACGATTAAATAGATTCAATCTAACGCAACAAAATAAAATAAATTAATAAAGGGGAAAAGGGATCTACCCACACTTTTTCACAAAAGTCATTGCAGCACGGTAGTTTAGATATATCTTTTCGTATTTATTGTATGGATTATACCAACCGCGGTAATTTATTATCCGATGAGAGAGAAATTTCAAATGTTCTTCAGAAAAACTATGACACGACGCGACATTAAGAGGCGTTCGCCTTTCAAATAATTTTTTTTTTTGAGATATTTATTTTATGATTTATGTTCGAATTCTGTTTACAGCCGAATGATTCGATGAAATCGTTCAGAGGGATTTGTTGTCTCGCCCTGTGGATCATTTAAAAATGATGTCGGTATTAAGCCCATCGCTAATCCGAAATGACATTGTATTCTTGAGAAAATTTTCATTTTCTTAAAACTCTCCGAGCGATAATCCGAAACTAAATATTGACATTATTTCCAAAAAGAAAGCGGGAGTGAGAAACGGAGAACCTTTGAGGGTTCTAAGTATTCAAGTGTTCCAACACGCGAGAAGAAACAAAGCACTCGGTTGAAAAGACATTACCAAAGCTTCGGGCCTAAAAATACTTCCTGAGACCAAACGGGTTGGAAGAAAATAATGCGAAATAGATTATTTTATAGGAAAACAAAACTTCACCCATTCTAAACTTTGTTCCAATATATACTTTTGGAATATTTATGAGGAAATTGATTTTTTTATCGCAACTCGGAGTTTAGTTTGTTTACTGAAAATATATTTTATATGATTTTAGTTCTAACAAATATGGCTGCATTTGTATTTTAACCTGCTCAGGGAACTTAGACATATTCCAACTTAATTAGCCAGTAAATCCATAGTTGCATCAACCACTGAGCATGAATCGGAAGGGGTGGAGTGGAATAAAGTTGTGTTTCAGAATAAAATCCATTAAATGCTTATCTTTACTGACAAAATAATCGTGTGTTGTTTTGTTTTTATTTTTACCTTTAAATTAAATTAATTCTCATCGCAGAGAAATATAATAAATATTTCATGTTAACTCGGTTGCCATTCACAATATGCTGTGTATGGAAACTGTTTGCTCCAGTGGGATAAAAATTACGGGAAACGGATGAAAAACAAAGCAATAAACAGAGAAACAACCGTGAAAGCTGGATACGCGTCATTCAAACATTCTTGTACCAATAAAGAGGATCTTGTAATAAATAAGGAAATTCTCTAGTGGTGTCTGGCAATAACATAATATCAGGCTGTATTGTGTTATGAACATATTATATGTTTCCAAATTGGATACCTTCTTAATGGCAATATTAAAAATATATTAAGTTGATTTATTAAAATATCACAGAAAAACAGATATTCCTCGGAGACGTAAACTGAGCTCGATTTAACATAGAATACGTACAACATTTATTAGTATAGCTTTTATCGCCAAAAAGTATGGAAGAACCTTTAAAAATAAATGTTCATCACACTGAAAGCTTAATAAATTCAGTACGTAGTAAAGTAGGTCCGCATTTATAGAATAGTATCTGCAGTACTTTAGCGTATAATTTTATCTGAAAGGAAAATATATATTTAAGAGATAAATATTATCTTGAATCAAATGTGAGATATCTTATTATGTATCTATAAATCGTTACTTTTTTGTTTGTTTTGTGTCAATATCGCACAAGAGTACAAACTGTCCGGATTCAGTGAGACTGCAGCATTCCCGATTGGGGTTTATTGTATGGTTGAAGGGAGTGGAGATGGGAAGATGAAGGTTTGGAAACCACTTGCTTTTCAGATCTGGTAACTAAGCACTGGTATTGCAATTTAAGACAACGTTTCGATTCTGAATGGTGGTCTTCCACCTAGGCGATGCGAGTATCTACCACTCCGGGACGTGCTGCAAATATAACATAAAAATATATATATCGTCCATAAACTCGTAGACAAGCGAGAAACTGGTATATTTACATCATATTTGGAGTCGATTTTGTAGTTTTTAATTTTTTTTTATAATCTTTCTTTTTCGAATAAATTGAATTTTCCGAAGCTGAATTGTTTTTGCCCAAATTCAAAATATTCGGTAACTACGGGATTACTATTAGCTTTTCATTGACATTTTTTAAATCCGTCAAAGCCTAGACTTAGCTCTAATAGTATATTAACCCCTAATTTACCGAAAAAATTGGAAAAAAAATTAAATCAAATAAATCATAACGAAAAAACTTATGTTTATTGTGAATTCGCAATATATTGAAATTTTTCTGCTGTAACTCAACTTTCATTGTTTTTTTTTTAGAATTTCTAAAGTTACGCATATAAATTTAATTGGATTTATTTTCTCACGCCGCGGCCGTGCCTCGAACCCACAACCTCCAGATTCATAACCGAGGATCTTACGACACTATCCTAGAAATAAATCGGTGAGGGGCGTTCCCAAAAAAAATATTCCAAGACCTACGAATAGAATAAATTCCTTTGGATTCGTTTATGTTCTATTAAATTACAATAATCTTTTATTTACAGGTAGGTGAACCCAAAATGTTAAAAAACATAAGATTTCGCTGAGAATTAGTTAAAATAAATTATCAATTCACGGTTACATTAAGAGCGAAGCTTATACGTATGTACCCATTTTAAATAGCCAAGGACGAATTGGTTGGCAATGTTGGTTATTGCGCTGCTTTCGTATAGAGTCCCAAGTTCGAGTCTCTCTCATAACGTTTTTTTTTCTGTGTCTCTTTGTGTACCTTTTTATCGCCATATTTTTTGAAGAAAGATATTAATATTCTTTCAATAATCAATATTACAGTGATGCGAAAAACTTTAATAAGATACTTTTGATTTTAAAAATATTCCCAAATTTTCCATTCGTAAGTACGAATGGTAGCAAGTGAGGAACGAGAAGAACAAGGGAGTTTTATCCAAACCGTGTAGAGAAATATAAGGCGTAAGTCAGTCGACGTTTGCCCTATTGTCGGTCAAGAAACCCTTGCGCTATCCGTCAATCGATTCTTTTTCATTTGTGCGTAAAGAAAGGGCGCTGTTTTTCACAAAAGAGACTTAAAACAATGTAAACAGTTTTTTTACTTCGAACAAAAGGAGAGATTTTCCGGAATAATATACATATCTTATGTATAAACAGCACTAACGACGAAATCCATCAATCTCCATGAAAAACGCTGAAACGGTTTGAAATTAGTGATACAGAATCATCAATCTTAATCTGTTTTGTTTGATTCGTTTATTTATCTTGCTTTAAAAAACGGATGCTGATAGAGAACAAAGAGACCAAAGGTTTGGTTTGATGACGAAATAATACCTTGGTAGAAAAATATTTTACTATTTTTTCTGTAACAAGATTACTTCCGAAATCTAGGCCTTAGGGTGTTGTTTTTTGGGCTTCTAAGTCCTCTAATAAATCTATGTTTTAGGACCTTTGAAGATCATTTGTAACTTCACCCTACCCAATCCGATAGGGAATTGATTCGATGATACTAGATAATCGATTCCTTCTTGACGACGTTTCGAGACGATCTCCTTTCATTTATTGTCGCTCGCGACACATAAAAATGTAGTTAAATTAGAGTCGTTTTTCTTGGTTCATCTCTTTTTTCCACTAGATACCGATTTGTAGATTGTATACACGTGCTTCATCTTATATCTATAAAATCCTAAATGTACTTCAATCTTCTTTCGGTGAGTCAATCGTACCAACTAGCAATCTTTTCGCTTATGTGAGCTTTAAGGAACGGAATATGTTTTTTTTTCAGTTTAACTCGAATGTATTACAAAGCTACCATACTTCTTTTAAAACTCTTACTAGTTTTAATTTGACCGCTTTCAATTGACAAAAAAACGTCCAATCGTGCTGAAGGATGCTGGAGGGGTCGACAAAGACTTTAAAATAAGGTAAAGGGAGATACTGAGTTAAAAAATAATTTGATCATAAACACAACGTATGAGGAAGCACGCTATGAAGTCGACTAACTACGCCGTAGCGAGCAGAAAGTACGTAATACAGAGCTAATACGATTAGGTACTTTATAAAAGGAGCATCAGCAATCATAAAAAATTACGACCGTGTGCCAGAAAATTTACCCCTACTTTATAATTTGTCTGAAAACGTTGTATCAAGATATTGCTACCTGCCTGTTAGGAGACATGGTAAAAATAATTGGTTGTATGGCAAAAGTCCAAAAATCCCTAACCCGAATAAATGTTTTCTTTTTCGTCTCCCTCGGGTTATTATTGTTCCTCTATAATTAGGGAAGAACAAACAAATAGTTTTTCCGAGCACGGCCAACTATCTACCCTTTTAATCGGCTCAGACGTGGGCCGATTTCATCCGTCGGTAGGTTTCGGTAAAATAATCAAATATTCAGATTTCAATTAGACCCCTGAGATTTCGGGAAAGTTGTTCAACGTGGAATGTAAACAAACGTGAGTATACGTCACCATCTAGATCTCAGTAAATTGGGAGAAAATTGTCTTATCTCACCTCAAGAGATGGTTTGATTAGATCCACTAGGTATAAACAGACCCTCAAACAATAAAAAAATGTAATGGTCACGGGATGATTGGACTCGGACCTTTCTCACTGAGGCCGTGAGCAAACTGCCGCTTACATTTTTACGGTTCAATTGCATATCTTATCTGACAGCCTAAATGGAAGATTGAAAAATGATTTTACAGATTTTAAAATAATATTTGCAGTAATCTTGCGTAAACCAACAACACAGTGGATTAAACGTTATATTTTTTTATAAAAGCGTATTTTTTACAGGAGTAATCAAATAATATTTCAGTCACACATATAGTTATTAATGCACATTGTCCGATGAGAAGGTACTTCCAAAATAAGTCTTATCAAGCCAGTGTTTTTCAGTCATAAGACGAATATTGGGATTATCCTTCTTCAACGGCTTTATTGTCCCATCATCTTCAACTCCATTGTGTTTTCTACTTCAAAACAGGTTTTACCTTATTGTGTCCCTATTTACAATGCCCATTCAACCCGGTTGCTTAATTTTTTTAGGACGCATCCTATGTTTTAATGCCGCTTTTTTCTTAACAGTAACTTATCTTATTATTTTCACTAGTATCAACACATATTCGACATATTTAACATATTTTTCCCGCCTTATCAACGCCTCAAGATAATTCTGGATTACAAACATTATTTTATTTGCGCTCATTACAAATCTACTTCGACTCAACAACGCATCTAAAAAAATATGAAAAATATATACGTCGGACTAGTTATTTCACAAACGTTTTGTTTTTGTACTAATTTGATATTTAATCAAGGTACGTAAAAATAACACAAATATAAATGCACTTTAATCCAACATAAATTCATAGATAAATAAATAAAATATTTAAAAGCATATTGTTGAAACATCATTTGTCTATGCATTGGTGACACAACTCAACTTTGTGCTGTTTTCGAAACCTTGTGTTTGTCTTTTCGCCAATGCTTTGTTTCTAAAATGGTCAAAAGTATTTTTTTCATCTCATATTTGTACGCCAAAGACCCTTGCATCACTAGGTGCATTTTTTATCTTCCAAATACTGAAAGGAAATTTGATACTTTTTAAAAATAATTAACCCCCTAACATTTAACCCTTATTTAATTTGTCGGTCCACGATGGTCCAGTGGCTTTATTTTAGCTTTTATCGTATTGGGGTAGTAAACCACATAGTTCTTCACAAAGGCGTTACTAAAAACACCCTCACAAATACAACCTTTTCATCTTTTGGTATTGCAACTGCCTTACAGAATTGGGCCTATTTTGTCTACCGTGTCGATACGTTTTTGTCTAGTTGTAATTCAATAGGTTCTGGTTTTTGGTGCCGACATCATGTCGACTTCTTTTACTCGAAGTATGTTTGTCGAAGAAAAACAACCTTTTCGGGCTTTGGTTTGTAAAACAGAGGAAGCTACTTCTTATAAAAAAAAAACTTTTCTCCCTTATCGCCGTCCAAATTGATTTTTTCTTCATAATCAGATTTCTGCTCTATGGAGCACCAATATTCGATCTTAATATTTATCTTGAACCGATTTTTTTTTTAAATAAAAAAATCCGCTTTAGAAACCCATATAACATTTGACCTAAAAAATGTATGTTTAAGAACTGACTTCATCATGAACCTTCGTTGATTTGACGACGTGCATGAGATTTGAGTACTTATGTACGGTGCTTATTTCTGTTAATTCGATGCTCGAAAAAAATACACCAATAGTTAGAACTACAGGTCGAGTAAAATTATAAAAAGATTCAAAAAAATTTACTCATAAAAAAAATATGAAAATAGTTTTGTTAGGGTGTAGTCGATTCGATGAAGGTTAGTCTGCTAGTCTTAACTTCTTCATCACATATTATTCAATATGATTGTGCCACATTCTTGATTACGTTTTAATTATGTGTATCAATACTTTTTAAAGCATAGCCATCTTTTCAAATTTAGTCATTTTTTTGTTCAACTAAAATGTACTAATATCTTTATTATATATTCAAGTTGATTGTGTCGTCTACTTCAGAAATTACTTAATTTGGGTGTGTCACCGCTTTCAACATGTATTCATCTTGATTGTACAACTATCTTACTTTTTTTTCAAGGCGATTGTACCGACTTCTACAATGCCCGTTCAAAGCAGTTGTGCCAATGTCCTTAATACTTACACAACTTGATTCTGCAACTTTAATTGAGATTGATATTTTATTCTAATACCCTAATATCATTGTAAATATTGTTTATAAACTTTCGCGTCAATCATCATTAGATTATATTGAATTGGTCTGTCCCTCAGGGTTACCCTACGTGGGGTATCAAGTTTCAAAGTTGGCACCCCGGGAAATCAATCAAACTTCAGAAGATTAGGGTTAATTTAAACTAAATTTTCTAAAGTTACGAATACTTGTATTATTTTTGTATCAAATTATAAGTTTAATAGGTCTTGAGGGAATATCTCTAACCAAAAGTCGGCGCGCGACGTTTTTAACATTAATTTAAGTATATAACATCACTCAAGACTTTTGAGGTCTGTAAGTGTAGGGCTTAGGACATTAGTATTTTTATACGGTGCTCTTAGTTCAGTTCCCATCGAGGGTGTTCAAAAAAATAGGACAAACGCTGTTCTTTTGACCTTCACGAACAATTGTATATGTTGAATAGTTAAAACTCAAAGAATCCATAGTGTACACTGTATTTCACGATACCACAATATTAAAAAAAAATTAAATGTCAATCAATTCATTCATGAAAATCTAAAAAAAATGCTAAAAAACAATTTAACTACACCCCCGCTTTAGGATACTTTTCGAATACGAGCCAATATGATTTTCGACAAATTGAAAAATATAATATCTTTAAATAATAGAAATTATTCTTGCTTTTGAAAAACTGAGAATGAGATTGATTTCTTAGATTTTCGTGAATAATTAGCCCATGCAGATTCGTGAAAGGAGCATGTTTTATATACATTATGAGATATTATTTAAAAAATAATCTCAATTTTTTGCATTGTCGGTCGGTAAATATAAGAAACCTATCTACCATAAAAATATTGAAAAAAAGAATGACATCATAAATAAACATCGAAATATTTTTTTACCATCCACTACAAGTTTTCCAAACTTAAGAATAAATGACTTACCTAAGTAAGTGCTGTTAGTGAGCACCCAAAAAAGTTTAAACGGATCTACCATGTTGTCTGATTTTCGAAAACACAATACGCATCACAAAAATGTTAATTGAGAGAATATTTGATTTGTCGCCGCAAAGTCTCTCCTCGGTAAATCGAGGGAAAGTTGTCTTAATTCAGAAGAAAGTTTTCCCTAAGCGGTACTCGTACTTCCGCACCAATAAATTATACGAACGTCTCGGCGGGAGGCGTGTTAATATTTTTAAGGCAAACATACAAACTTTTACCGGGCTAATGAGGTGAGACAAACTTTTCAGCGGCGTATGTAGTTAACTGCGTCAGGAAGCTTCGCACACAAAGGCTAGAAGGCTGTAGGCTACTGAGCAGATCCGGTACCTCGTCTGCCGCCGTGCGCCAAGCAAGGGCTAGGGTCGGAAGTGAGGGGGAACAGAGAAGGGGAAGGGCACGCATGCGCAAACCACAGCAACTACTTTCAATTCTGGCGCTAAAATTAAAGGTACGGAAGTTTGGATAATCTATCCTAATGCTACGGTTAGGTTGAATTTATGACGATCAAAGGATGAATACTGCAGTTTTAATTGATACAGTTTCTGTTCATTAAATAAGGGATCCATTAGTCAGGCCTGTATTTAAAGCAAAGGATTGCTTTATTTTAAATAAATAATCCTCTACGCAGGAAGTCTTCAGTCAATAGAAATATAAGATCGTTAGTGTTATTTATAGCAAAATGGAAGAGAAGTAGGTTTATTCACTATTAGAATATCAAAGGAAGGGTGTTCATTTAAAAATATGAAGACGATTTGATCCTGGGTTTTATTCAGAAACAACCAGTCTCTGGACATTTTGGACCCTTATTATTCCTTCTTTCTTGGAAAGTTTTTGCAAAAAATAAAAGAAAAGGTAGCGGATATATTAATAGTATGTAAGCGAGTTTTTAACTCCTGCATTATTTTGTAAAAAATATTGAGAAAGGAAGGAGATGGTGAAGAGGAGGGTTATTAAGTTCCTGGTTATTCAGATTTGATCACTAAACATGGCTAGTTCTATTTCAAGCAACGTTTAGATGCTGAATGATACTGAAAGTGTCTGCCACTTGCCCCTCCACTCATCAAATATTTGAAATACATAGATTCTGAAATGTTTTAAACTAATTAAACACTAACGTAAATTAAATCAGCTCTATAATGGACTAAAATACAAACACAAAATTTCAAACCAGGTTTAATTTATCTAAGAGTCGTTGGTGTCTTAAAAGTTCCTTTAAAATGTTCAAGCTTTAAATTCTGATTTTAACAAAAATTTCGCATGGCATCTCAATTTAACATTAGATAAATGAAATTCAACCCTTTACCCGTTACTGTGTAGACAACCCACGTTATTTTCACCGAAAGTATTCCCAGTTTTCAGTCCTTTCCCTTCTAACTCGATAAACAATGTCAGTTCTGAATAAAAATGGATTACCCCCGATAATTGTATTATAAATCAAACAACAACACGTAAGAATTTTCCTCAAATTGGCGAATAAATCAATTCAGGGATAAAAATAATTGGACATCAAAAATCTAATGAGGTTCTCCAACCCTCCAAGCCTCAATATAATTATAAGGTTTTGTTGATTCGACGATAAATGAATATTAAACATTATGGTTATGTACCATGGCGATATAAATACTTAAAAGATCTCTTTATTCAGTGGTATATTATTTACATGATTTTCTTTCTCTCGTGAACATAAAAAAATCATAATTCTTCTCTCTGTATAAGATATCGAATCCTTTTATTAATTAATTGTGGTGAGAGTAAATACAAAACATAATATGCATTCATTTTGAGTACATTTCAATTAAAAAATGTAGTGATCAAAAACCTAATAACTTTCAGCGCTTTATTTAACGAAAGATCAAACGCCTATTTCCAATTAAAAATAACTTTCAATATTACTTTGAACCCACCCGCAAGGAAGTTTTTCTGTTCTATATTAATTTATTAATAAACTAACAAATTTTGTGTGGATATTATGATCGACGTTAGTACATTTTTATTATGCAGTTAAGGTCTCTCGTTCGGTGGAAATATTGTAGCAAAGTTATAATTAATTACTCGGAAGTAGATCTGCTGCCAGGGTGGTCGTAAATATGTGAAGTCGACGAAGGAGGATACTCTGGGGGATAATTTGTAACTGAACCGTAATTTTAATGTCAATTTAGGGTCGAGTTGTCAAAGCGATAAATCTTTTTTTTTACTCCAATACTTCGCCTAGTAAGTTTGATGGCCGTTGGTCAAAAGGCTCTGATGTGCCCTGCCTAACACAGAGTCGGAAAATTAACTGTTTTGAGTGATGGATACCGCCTCTGCCTTCTAATTAATGTTTGGAATCCCAGTTGGTGACCCAACTTCCTATCTTACAATCTAGGAAATGAGAATAATGCAAAGTACTTGCTTTCTCTATGAACACAGTTTTATTTCAAAAAGGTTTCTAAGTTGTAAACATAAAAAGGTTTATTTGTGTTTTTTTTATTCAGATTTTTGTATATAGGTAAAATGGATGGCATAGTAGACAGACAAAATTTACACATCATGAATAATAGAATGGTTTTGTGTTTTATACTATTGACAGCAAAGTACACTGACATGATCATTGAGATTGAAATTGTTTTGAGAAGGTATACAATGTCGATGGTAAAATATACCGATAGGATTTCTACATCATAAATCATCGAATGGTTTTGTGTGTATAACAATATTGATAGCAAAGTACGCTGACAAGTTTTCAACATCACAAACAATGGAATAGTTTTGTGCATATTATAATATTGATAATATGATATAGATTTATATAGATTTCTACATCACTGAGGTTGAAATAATTTTCAGTAGATATATAATATAGATCACATGGTGCGCAAATGTGTTAAGTGTGACATAAAAATCAACTTTACTTTACTACTTCAAGTTTAACTTTGATTAAACATCTACGTACCTAAAACATAAATCATATCGAGGGATGCCGTACAAACGCAAATATCATATTAACATCAAATTGCACTTAAAATAATTGTGCACTATTCGATCGATATGTATTTTACATCCAGAATTTCAATTAAAATATTAATCATTATTTATTATTACTCAATACACTAGTTCGGTTATGCTAATGATGAATACGGCCGAACTGTTTATTTGTATGGACTATTTTCTTATGCGGGATGGAGCAGAAACAAGTGTTAACCTCAAAATGTTTGCAACGGATGTAATTTAATATCCAAGTTTGAGCAATTAAAAGTGCAATTGTCGAATGTATCTGCTACTGAATTTACTCTTGTACGAGTATGTAATTGTTATAATACTGATATCACTTTTAAATAAATGTTCAGTTTTTTGTCTTTTGTAATGGCTTTTTAATACCAATAATATCCATCAAATCTATTTTCTAAGGTCGGAAAAAACAAAATTCTCAACTCAATATTTTTTAAGTTAGTGAATTGATAGAAAGAGCAAGATTCCAATAAGGTACACAATTACATATGTTTAAAAATCTTATTTCAATCGTTTAATGCGCTACAAAGTCCATAATAATTTAGTCCATTTATTGTTGGTTTACAAACTAGTGTTTTTCCTTAACGCCATACTTAGAAAACTACAAACGAGTATAAACGAATATGGGGTAGCAATTCATTAACGGTTTATTATAGCTGTGTTGTAAAATAATCTTCTATCAGCCTTACTAAAACCACTAATTTTAGGGGCCTACTTAGCCCATGTAAAATTTTAGGAGCCAATAAAATGAAGATCAATTTTCATTATTTTTCTAGAAATTAATGCCATTAGAATGAGAAATAAAAATTTATGGTGAAATTTCTTGCATCCGTTTCGTTACTGTTTCTAGAGAGTGGTATTTTCTTCAAATCATTTACATAATTAAATACCTACCAATAGATAATTTAGTTGACCAGCTCTTCTAATAGGGTGGATGTATTTATTATGTTGTGGAATCATTAAATAACAATAGTTATTGATATAATTGATATTTATCAAAATTATTGTTTTATCAATATTACTGTGTATTTAAAACTGTTCTTCATTTAACAATTACAAAGTTTTGCTATGCAAGCCCATACATAAAAACATGACTTGAAACCCAAACTCTTATATTTTTGTACTGAGTGATGAAGAAAAAATATTTTTATACTCCCCTGGATAAAAAAAAATCGTGCCTTTTTATCTTCCCGATCTTGTCTGTTTTAGTAGAAATTGACTTTTTATTTTCCCACTTTTAAATTACCCAAATCTTTTTAACCTCTCATTCATTTTTTCTCAGATTATCTGGGAGCTCCAGTTTCCATTAGCACCACTGAATAGATGATCCCTAGAACTGTGATGTACTCTGATTTGAATAAAAAATGATGTCGCCAATTTACATCATTTAACTCCTAGGCCTTAGACTGATCAATGAAGTTATTTATCCGCTCAAGAAAGAATTTCGAATTTGGAAAATGCTCAATAACAGGAGAAATTTAAATGATCTTTCTTAGGGCACACGGACACGCTAACAATACACATATATCGGTTTTTCTGCTCAGCGATTCCCAGAGATCTTTTGGCAAGAAGCGCCACCCCGGAATAATGTGCAATGCTCCGTAACAGTATTCCGTGAAATAACTCAACGGAAAAGAACAAACCGTTTTTGTATTCTAGTTATGTACGACGACATAATTATTAAACATCTTTTTACATTTCCATAATGGCTTTATCGCGTGGAGTATAATATAACGACGCTCCATCGTGTAGGTACAAAGGAACATGCCAAGAATTAGAGAACGTAGAACATGTAATAGGTTACATGATAGCCACCGGAAAGAATTGGAGAAAATTAGTGCTGATGTTTCCAACGTATTTAACGCAGTCATTTGCTACTTTAATTTTTTTCTTCATAGAAATAACTATTTTTAAATGACAAATCATATACTACGAGATTATTGTTGTATCTCCAAACCAACTGTGCAATGTTAAGCCAACCGTGTCCTAATTATTAAACGTCCAGAAATAATGTATTTGTTTTTTCCGAAGAAAACAATAATGTAATCCAAATATACTTTGAATACGGTTTAAGCACCAGAGCTTGCTAGCATTCAACAAAGATTCGATGAGACAGGTTAAATTACACAAATGTTTTGCTTGTTTTCTTCTGCATATAAAGGATCTCATTCCGGCAACTATAAATGACGAGTCTGACCAAACACTGCGGCCAACATTACCATAAATCCTGACAGGATACGTTTAATATTTATATTCAAAATACCGGAAAATCACGGTCGGTGCGAGGCCCACATTAATATTTCAGAGAATCAAGCTTCAGCAGAAGGGGTAGTGCGCGTGACAACACTAGGAAAAGCCTGAAAATTACACAACATACTTCAACCCTTAATGTACGAAACTCGTCCAAAGGGGCCTTCTGGCCTTCAGTAAGCACTTTTACGTAAAAAGACAAGAAAATTCTGTTTGTCTTTTATGAAATTAGCTCCGACTAAAAGGCCTCTTGTGTGAAGTGTCTTTGGTTTTTATGTCTTGAAATTTGTATTGTGTGTTTATAACAAACACGAAGATTCGTATCACAAGATGGCAGCCACCGGATGTGGTGTGAGAACCTCTTCAGAAGTAGTAAATCGTTAATATTTTGTTTACCAACAACTGGAAGATGTTACGAGGATAATATGGATCTTTCGTATCTTTTGTTGCGTTCGTAAGCATCCCTTCCGAGAGACATAGATATCCGTGGAATTTGATTCAACAACAACTAAGCGAAAGAAACAATTCACCCATCACAAATGAATAAGCTGTTGTGGAACGACGAGCTAAAAGAATTAAGCTTGTTGTACTTGGAAATAATTATTCCGAATAACACACTAATTATTCCTCTGCGATTAAGCTCCTTAAAGAATATGTTGGCAATATGTAAAAGTAACGGGTTCCATCCATTTTGGTGTTATTCGATAATAATATACAAGTACAACAAATATTTTAGGACACGTAGGATTTGGGTATACGAGTATACGACCACATATAGTTTGCTTTGTATTGTTATTTAAATAATGGTTTCTTAAAAGGTGCATCGGTCCATATTTTATAATGTAATGATTAAAATCTACCACGAAAAACATTTCTAACCGAAATTAAATTTTTCGAATTTTTAGAGAAAATGAATAATATTTATGGATTACTACTTAACTGTGTTTTTTTTTAATGATTGACAACGTCAACATTTTAACAGGATGCCGGACAAGGAATAATAACGGAACAGCATTCGTAAATAATGCTTAGACAAATGCCCTCAAGAAGAAATAAATCATTGTTTCCAGGAAACAAAGAAGCTGATAATAATTACATAACTTCTTAGGGACGCGACGGTTAGAAATTATTTTCTGGAATTTCATAGATCTTGTTTATGATTATTTCGGAATTATATTACCCACTCACTAGTATTTCAATTAAACTGATTAAGTTTTACATCAAACATCTGTTTGCATAGGCGTCTACGTATTAACAGTAACGTAGTAACATTATTATATAAAATATTTCCTTCGTGACATTCTCATTGTTTTATCAGGATGAAAATATGAGGAAATTATGATGATCAATATTGCCTATCTTTGTATACTTCAATCGGACAAAACACATGGAACAATGTGGCTTATATCAAAGAAATATGGCGTCTCACCCAAACCGAGAAATATATATTTTATAAAAAAAAAGATTTTTTAAACTTCGTGGAGCATTTATTGTTTTAGAACAGGTTATTTTACTGGCTCTTTTGTCTATTTTAACGATTCAAGTACATTTGATAGCAAAGTGTTTGAAATCTGTGATTTTTTTAAACAATAAAGTTTTTCACTTTTCACATATTTGTGTTTTTTAAAGAATATCGAGAATGACGACGACAGCTAATGAAAATTCTATTTAATAAGTATATAGTTCATTGAATGGCTAATGTTGTTGACGAAAAGATACATTCTGTTTTAGAAAGACACGCTGTTTATTTAATAGCTACAGTTTTACCATTTTGGCGGTGGAAATCTCATATTCGTGTTAATGTTTTTTTTTACAAAGACAAAGCTTCGTAGGGTGCTTTAAACATAACAATCAACACCACAACACCAAGACCTAGTAGTTTATATCTATTTTTCTTCGTTATAGGTGGAATCGAGTTCTCCGAAACCCGCCTCGTCGAATATTTAAACCTCTACGCTACGGGGGTCTTCAGAATATCATTCAGAAAACTTATTGTAATTGCCTTAATCGTTCGTTCCAGGCTTGTAACCTTCATAAAATTTCTCCGATTTATATATTCAGAAAACCAAATTCAAAAAGCTTTCTTTAAGATGCTAATATATGTTTATATTATCGTAAGTATCAGAGAGATTCCCTTAAGGATCTTCATTATGTACATTTTAATATTAAAACTTCAAAATTTTCTTTGGATGAATAACTTTATTTTAAGCCAAGTAAAAACATTCCGTTGACTCTTTCTTTCTTTTCCTACCTTACGCTAAATTCATCTTTATATTATTCTGTTATTTTCAAACAGCTCTCCGGTAATAATGGATTATAAAAGAGTTGCCGACAAAAAAATCTACATGTTTTTTTAGCCTTTGAAGGTATTCGAAAAAAAAAACACTTACAAGCAACATGTTTGTCTCGGTTATAGTGGTACAAGAAACAACCTTCGACTTTATTTATTTGAAAACTCTGGTTCTTCTCCTAAAAACATGAAATTGCCGAATACGTTGGTAAAAAAAATGGTCGAATATCAACCCTTACGAAATTCGCATTTCAGTAGATTAATGTTCTTGTCAATGTCCAGTTCAAATGTTGACCTTCGTTTTATGGTAAAAGATCACCCATAACTCCCACCGAAGTGTCACCATTAATAGTGCTTTATTTTTATTTAATGAATTTGCTGACCAATTAATCACGTGAATGCCAGCGTGATTTACAACTTCTCGCGGCAATTCATAAATTTAATCTAGAAGTGTTTTTGTAAATAGTACGTTACCAATGGTTTCAATAAAACACTGCGCTGTGTTTTTTTTTTTAACTCTGTGGAAACATCACTGCTGATGCAAGGGATCTTAAAAAATACTTACATAATGGAAGGTTGATTATGTAAGCTGTTTTTACCATAGTTACTGTGTTTGGTTTATACACTCGCTCTACCATTGCTGGGTATAAGCCTTCTTTCTGTCTTTCGAGTGTTTCCTGTTTCTGAGCAGGGCCTTCCATTTTACCTTCGCACCATCTCTACTGCGGTCTTATTGATGGCCCTTTTTCTTTTTGGTCCCCAGGTTGCGTCAACGATACATTTTAACCTTGCAACGTGGCCTTTCTCATTTCAGTTCTACTATCATAATAATTTATATTTTTAAGGATATTTCACCTGGGGTATTTATTATAACGCAAATATTTTGCGCAATATTTTCAAAAAATATTTACCCGGTTAATTTGATAAAAATGGTGTATATGGTATGCAGAGACCTGACGCAAGTTCTCGTTCTTATTTTTACGATATCTAAATGTATTTAATTTGAATTAACGAAAATTTTCACTCAAAGTAGTTTCCAAAAATAACTAGGTGTATCAAGGTTTTGTGATCTCGTTTCTTTCATTCGTGACAGTCGGGATACACTACTGAGGTTTGACTTTATTTGACAGTACATTCGCATTAATTTCATTCATTTGCATTCATTATATTCCCAACCACCGAAGTTCATATTCATCTTAAATAAGAAGGATTTGAGTTTATATAAAATCGTAGCATACAAAATGTTATACCTCAATGTAACCTGCGACAGGCGCCAAATTACTTTGGCGAATATAACACCTTTGATATTATTTATTTCTTTGTGGATATGAAAATTTGAAAAAAAAAATATTTGTCTCCATTTCCACTTGCTCTTTTTAATGAAGCGGGTATGCGAAAAACCAAATCGTCTGCTTATGACATTTTGTCTGCTTATGACATTTTCTGTATGACATTTTCGAAGAATCACGAGAAAATATAAATCAGGTGGATTACACACATGTCATTAACAGTGGATCTCTTTTACATCGCGTGAACTAGTACCAAAATCAGACATACTAGTCTATCTGCGCAGCATACGTAGATTACATTAAAAAAAAAACAATTTTGAAGCGAAATCCGTAATCGTTTTTGATGGCTACACCGATTGCTCCAGCAGCACCAAAAAAACTGAACAGCGTCGTCTTGCTATAAAGCATTCTAGCGCTCACATAATCTTCGATGCGGCTATGATCGCTACAGTATCACAAGAAAATCTTTTGTGTAACGATAAAAACAAATTTCGATTGATTTCAATGTTATCGGAGAGATTTCCAAATTAAGGGTTTGAGCTCAGACAAGCTCAAGACGATGCTGATTCCCTTATCGTCGAGATAGCAATATAATTATCTCCATCTGCAAATGTTGTCGCTGTTGGTGAAGATATTGCCTTTCTCGTTTTACTAACTGCTTTGGCCGCGCAGGAAAGAAATATTTACTTCACGAAACCGGGAAAGGGAAAAATTGAGCAAAATGTTTATTCTTCGCGTCTCTTGCAACCACATGACACCACATCATGTTTTTTCTAAAAAGGTAAACGAAAATGTTAAAAATTGTTGTAGCAACGAAGTGATTTGCAAGATATCATGAGAATTTTTAATGATGGTAATGCCGCTCACGCTGGAGAACATTTTTTCTTATCTGTATACAAGTATAATGCGCCTGCTAGTGAGAGATCTTTAAACCGACATCGTTATCACACCTTCAGAAAATACGCTTACAAGAGTAAGAGAAATCTAGCATTGTTACTCCCTACGACTAGAGTCGCCCAGCAGCACTCGTTTTGTGTTTATCAGCAAGTCCAAAAAAGGCGTGGATATAAAAAAATCTCCCGATCTGTGGGATTGAAAGAAATTTCACGATTTCCTTGACCTTGTTTGGACACTGAAGGTTCCTGCTCCACATTCCGGACTAAAATGTCCAGCGATTTATGGACATTTTCAAGGTATCGCGTGTTTGAACTCGAACAAAAATCTCGACATTGAAGACTAGAGTTCTATAGAGAGGGAGTTTTATGATGAACCTTTCAACACGCCTCGCAGCCAACTTGAGTATGACGCCTTCGACGATGCTAATCCAGATGAACCACTCCCACCAGACTATTGGGCTTCAGACAATGCTACGCCTAGTACAACGAGTGGCATGCAACGATTTAAATTGGTAAGAATAGACGAACTATCACATATCTAAGAAATACTAGCACAATTTTCAAAGAATTTAATGATTTGTGATTTATTCATAATCTTTACAGATCATGAAGCTGCGAAAAACCATTTGCACAACAGTTTCAAGAGCTCCGGACACTTTCTTCTCAATTCGATGTCGTATTACAGCTGAAGTATTGCAGATACAAAATTTTTGCATATTCGTAAAAAAGCATTTAATTTGTGGCTTGCCATACTTATAAATAAAACAGATAAACTTTGTTTATAACCACTTTTATTATTCAATATTATGTTGACGGGTTCCAGAAGCACCCTTCCATCATCAGGACAATATTAAAATTAACCTAAAATACAAAATGCTGAGATATATATACATATTTAGCAGTTGGAATGAGAAGGAGAGGGGGAATTGAGAGAATTATGGGAATTGTGGAAATAACAGAGCGGCTTACTGGAAACATCTAGGACTATAAGATAAATTAAGTTGATTATTTAAAATACTACATTTACTATTTAATGATTTTCTAATTTCGAATGCTTCTAAGTTATCTAATTTTTTCCCTTTATTACAACGGTGAAGAATTTTAACCCCTGTATACCTAACAATAGCATAGGTATATCATTAAAAAATGCTAAAGATAGTGATAATAAATTAAGTCATTCTGGCATTTATAAACTATCTTGTAACAATTGTCTTTCATATTATATAGATAAGACATTTGATTTTTTCTGAGTACCAGAAGTTGGTTTTTTAGCAAGTTTTACATATTGTTGGGCTAACTCTTTGAAAGCCAAGAAGATCAGATGCTCATTATTCGTACCTCGTTTTCCTTTCAATGGAATAGAATTATATCAACGTCATAATTATTTAGTTATTCCTGATGTTTTTTGGTCTCTCAAGTGATCAAAACATTTCCAGTGTACCAAATTCGTTACCCATATTTCGTTTGAAATGTCGTTTATTTTACAGTTCGTGGTCCGAGGCTTTGTTTCCCGTTGGTTTCCTAGCATAAAGTTATTTTACAGGGTAAGGTTGCTAGGCCTCCGCCAACCTTCCTCCTTTGTCTGGGCTTAGAACTGGCTTCAGCATCGGTAAAGTCGTTCTCTGGCTGAGGGCGGAGTTACTTGTTAAACTCCCGTGAACTCCAATTTAATGTTAATACGACGTATAATTTTTGGTGCAGGATGAATTTGGCAGTGCTCAATGAGACGGGTAGATATTTTGTCTCGTCCCGTTGCGGTAAAATATTTTCCTAATTTTATTGATTTTTCAACTTTAAGATTCTAAAAACAATATAATTTCCTTGTGCGTGCATAAGTACGTACGAGGGTGGTATTTTCAAAATTAGAACTGATGTATGTGTTGAGAAAATGATCAAATTATAATAAAAATCTCAAACCAAGACACGCGATAAAGTACTTACCTATTATTTATTTTACCAGATGATTATTTTTATTCTATATTTGAAATGTGCGTCCATGTGGCTTATTTTTTTAACTAACGTATGCTTGGAGTAATTTTTTTAAATAAAAAATATTTTTCATATTGACTCTTCCGTGATTTTTCACTCATAATGACTATCTAGAAAAAGGGGAATTAAAGCAACTATTGTTTTTAATTTCGTGGAAACCAAATTTCTCAGTATCTTGGCAAGTAAAGTTACAGCCCGTGTTTTTTCTCGGTTTAGTTTAATATAAAATTAAGACAGAAAAAAGGTCCTTTGAATTTGAAATCGGTTAAAAATCATATTTTGACACAAATAAAATAAAATATTACATCGGACTTTGACTTTTGTCACGAATAAGATTTTTTCCATTATCAATGATCGATTCTTTAATATTTTTGTACACTGTGTAGGATTCTGTTTACCCAAACCGATAATATTTTCCAGGATTCCATCCCTTTTTGCCGCCTTGTTGTTTTATTAAATAAATATCTTACATTTAATTAATTAAAAATAAATATTGGTGGAAGCCCGCAATATTAATGACTGAGTAGCTTCCTTCCATACCATCCTTCATAAGCGTAAAATGAACGAGTGTTCTTCACAGCTGGATTACCCGTCACAAAATATGATATCCTTAAAAAAAAAACTTATTTTCCCTCAAAAGAAAAAATATTCTTATTAAACATTACCAATTCAAAATTCCTTTTTTTGTAAACACACTTTACAATTTATGTACAGAACGCGTTAGTGATTTTTTATTTTAAAAATAGTTTGTTCTTTGCTTTGTGATAGTATTGGTTAATATCAGTTTATTTTATGATTATCATAGTTTATGCCTTCATTCTACAAATTGTTTGTAAGTATTGTTTTTGTTCAGTAGTTATGTTTTTACATACGAACCTAATATATATATATATATATATATATATATATATATATATATGAGAATATGTATGAGACGATGTAAATGAAGCAAGAAGTGTGTGCCAAGACAGAGTTGTATGGAGGTCCGTCCTCTCTGCCTACCCCTGCGGGGAAACGGCGTGATGGTTAGTTAGTTAGTTTTATATGTATATATATATATATATATATATATATATATATATATATATATATATATATATATATATATATATATATATTTATATATTTATATATATATATATGTAGCTACTATACTTTACAGTATACATCAAACATAAGAAATTCATTCAAATGTTTTTTCTTTAAAATTCAATATTTATTTTACGGTATTATGCTTTCCGTTCTCGAAAATTTCCCTAAAATTTAGTCTCTCGTGTTCCGGAATTCAAAAAAGTCGAGACATTCCCTACAACGGGAAATGTATTTCCCAATAACAGTATAATTATTTGCCAAGTTTGCTTGCTGTGATTTGAATAAAGGAAGGATGGTAACAAAAATTTTACGCAATTTAGGTAAATATTGTATGGTTTACAGGTTATTTGCTATTTTCTTGTCGTTGGCAGTAATTCCACAGTGCATTATTTCTGTACAGATCCACGCATTTATTTCCTCTTTTTTGCCTTCTTTAGGCAACCTTATTTCTTAAATATTTCTTTGAAATATTTTTATTTTTTATATGTGAACAAAACAAAATTATTTATCAGTAATAAATAGTGAACGTTCACAAAAGTATAACAAACTTTTAAAATGTTAAAATTATGTTTTTTTTTATTTTTGTTTTATGGGGTAAAAAAAATTAATACTTGTTTTTCTTTGTTATTACAGGAATTTGGTCCAAAAATGGTGCTTCGTGAATAAGGGCTTCAGGTATGTAGAAACATATTAAACGTTAAAAAAATCATTGTGTAAATAATGTTTAGTTTTTCAAAACCTTGAGTTATTGATACTTCCACCTCTAGCTTTATTTTTTTAATAAAGATTAGACTAAACTCAAACGTTGCAGGTTCAAATTCTGACCATGGCAAGTAAAAGTAAAAATTTATGTCGTTTTTTTTTTAAATGTATATTTGCACTTCATTCTGAGTGGATAGATAAAGTAACTTCCTGGGAAACGACCACCATCTTGAAATGAAACGATGTTCTAAATGGGTTGGTTATTTATGGTTTTAAAGTTTATTTTGTAGAACTCCATTTTAATTTTTAGGTTTTTTAATTTTATTTAAGCAATAATTATTAGTATTTTTAATTTTTAAAAGCTCTGAGATGTAATTACTTGTACGCGTGACAGCTGTTTCGCCTTCTGAGGGCATTATCAAACTGTCCTGGGTTGGTTATGTTTTGTAAACCAGTTCTGAATAGCCTGTTAATACCCAACCTCCTTCTTCCCTATTTCCTTTTAGCCAATTAGAAAAGCCATGGATCTACTATTTTGGGCTGTAGGGACTTTACTACGATATAATTTAATAAAATAGACCAGATATGCTAATTAAGGGGTTTTTTTTCTACATGCAACTTTTTTTTTTTTTTTCAAACTAAGTTTTTTAAAATAAATTATTTAAATAATGAAACTCTTGAAATCAGCATTTTGCAACAATTTTGTGATTCTCCAGCTAAAACAATTCAGATTCAAAGAGCGTTGAATAAACATGATGTGTGTGTACACAGTATCAGGAAACCATCATAACAGGAATATCAAATTTAAATTTTATGTATCATTTACGCCCTCGTAACTGAGTTGTATTATCGTGAATTGCCTCAATAAATGATTCCGCCTGACACGCTTGAAAATTCTGAATTAACATTGTGTTGTTGAATATCAAAATCCAGTCTCGAGGCATCTCATCACAAAAGTCAACTAATTTCAGTAAGTTTGGCAACGGCTACTTTCGACGCAGCATCAGTCTGTTGCAGTATCGAGTTAACTAACTTGCCTTCCATTGGTATTCTCAAAGGAAACTTGCCAGCATGCAAAGCGACGGGACTGTCTTATACGTAGTCCTAGATTCGAAGGCTCTATTTTAATTGCAATACTTGTAGGGGCCAATAGTTTGCCAAATTGACATGATGAACAATTATTTGGGCGGCAAGGCTCACCCGAGTTATGCCGAGAATATTGATGCCATGTTATGACAGTGTTTACTAGTACTCAGAATTGGTTAGATTAGATTACTGTGTACACGTGAAAAAAAACGGTTTCATATTTTACAAATGTAGTATGTATACACACTAAATTCAATGGTTAATAAAATCTAAAAGCTTTTTGTGAAACTTTATTTCAAATGACCCTAAGAGCGAATACTTAGATCAATGATTGAAATCAGTCTACTAATTTAAGGTATTTGGGGTTTTATTATGCTGTGAAACTGTTGAATACTGAAAATTTAATTTACGCCACATAATGCTTTTAATTTGATGGATGATAAAATCATTTCAAAGATGACATTTTCAATAATTCTAAGAAGATGATGATTTAATAATAGAAAAGAACGTCTAATTGTTATTCTACTAAATTCATTTTTTGAGTTTTGGCTGTATGGCAACGATATAATATTACTTGCAATGGGTTCTTGTCAAAAAAATATTTTTACTGAATATCATTCATACATCATTCAAGTTGCTTTTGTCCTAAGATTGAACTCTGGATCAAACTGTTAAAGGTTGGCGCATATCCTATCATTCTTAAGTCCCGTTGTAATAAAATTGGGGTCAGTACTTTCTTAGCAGACCCTTCATAGTGCGATTTATTCCGTTCTAAGGTGTACTTAACAAAAGCGAAGGAGTTGTTTTTGACAGATGGATCGTTGCAGGGAAAACACAGCTTAGGAGGGAAAACGTGTAGAGTAAAATTGGGGTAAGAATGGTTTAAGGTTGGAGGTTAGAATAATGTGTTGTGGAAACAGCGTAATAAGTGTAATTTTGGTATAATAAACAGAAAGGGAAGAAATTAAACGGCATTATTATTTCAATGAAAAGAACGACCCACTGTAAACACACGCTTCACTATTTTCCTAATGGGATGAAAATAACAAGGCAAAACACATTTTGTTTTTCTTCTTTATCGGGTTTCCGTATCCGTATAAGTACCTACTAGATGGTCTAAGAACATGGTTAAAAATATTATTATTTCAACAGTCAAATTAACGACCCCTATTTATAGAGTAGTACGTACGTTTATTTACTCTGTATCAAAAATTAACTGTTTTAAATAATATTGAAATATATTTTAAAAACTTTTCTGGTCAAATAAAAATATTTACGCATTTGAAAAATTTTGTCCCTTCATACCGTTTTCTTTGTCAACACCGTGAAAAACCATTATCCTAATTCGAAAAGTTGCTTGAAATACCCAAAACCGTTGATTGATCAGATCTGATTAGCCAGATACTTTCCAATGTTTCCTCCCCCACTTCCGAAACGGCGAGACAGGTACATCTAAATATTAGCCTACTCCTTCACTTCACAGTGTTTTTAAAATTGAAGATTCCGTAGTTTTACTAGCTCTAAGTAGTTTGGGGCTTGCCCGATGTCGTACTAATCACACTATGCTTCTCTATCAAGTTTCTGTAACAATCACTCGATCGTCTAAGAACTGAGTTGTTAAAACAACAATGAACTTATAAATTAGTCCCGACAAGAGACTATTATTTCAAGCATCTACAACGTTTTCACACCACTTTGCGTCTTTGACCGTGTACACATGTACCAGCCAAGATTGCCCCGGCATTTCAAAATAAGGGATTTACGGTGTAATTATATGAAAGCACCCCTCGCAGGCAAGCGCTAAATGATGGCAATCTATCATTTCTCCACTGAAAGTTGCATGCTACTCAACAGGGCGAGAGAGTTTCTCGGAAAATTAAATTTCCGTCTTCATTAGAAAGTACATGCCTGTCGAAACATCGAAAAATTCATGAGCAACACCTACCTTACTATCGAAAAAATAATTGCATTCACAGGATTAAACAGTAAAGTGAGACTGTTTTATTTTTTTTTTTTAATCTTGATCACATACCTAACAGTGCGTGTATGTGTTCTCGTATATAGAGCGTGCATGACCGGTATGGGTGTAGTTTGTGGCGTAAAGAATTTCCCGGTCACCAACTTCCGATGAGAGAGGGCACCAGAAATAGAACAAGAAAAAAAACGTTCAAACTCTATTCCTTTATTTATTACACGAGAGTCATTCATGACGAAGTTAAGTATATTATTTCTCTCCATTTTTGCAATCCAAGTGTGATATGTAACAAAACTCTTTTCAAATACCTACATGAAAGCACTAAATAAAATTGTTCTCGGCTGCCGCCTGGAAGGTAAAGACTGCACTTATAATAGTAAAATTCCGATAGAAGAGGTCATCAGACAAAAAAAAACATAAACATTGGCATATATATATTTTTATAAGCTCATCAAAAAGAATAATGATCAAAGTTCGCGAGGCGTGGTGCAAGTTCTTTGTGTGTTTTTTCGAAAAAAAATCCTTGCTCACTAAAATAAGAGAGTTTACTTATATATCTAAAAAGATTCAGCCCAACTTTTAAACAAAGTTTCACAATTTATTGTTTCCATGCTGGAAAATTTCAGTTGCTGACATTATAAAAAGGCAAACTATGCCAATCAGCATATTATATTTTATTGTTAAAATTTCTTCTCGAATCCAGCTTTTTCAAATATTAATGAATATTGAAAATTTATATTTATATTTATTATATTTGAATATTTATTTGAGGGACTCCTTAGTGAAACTTCAGACAATTTGACGGTTTGTTAAAGTCTATTGAAAAAATAATTAGCAAAAAATAGGGATTCTTTGCGTAGAAAAAAATATTCACTACTTATATGAAACAAAGAAACAAAATAAATCCACGAAAAAAATGCAGTACAACCTCATAACAAATATTTCTTAACTTCCTACAACAATGCCTTCCTACTACATTATTTTCCAAAGGTACAAAAAAGCACATAAAATACGCCAGAATTCCGTTTTATATTCCAGTTTAGGGCACGAAATATTATTTTCGAACGTTTTTTCGAATCCCTTTTCGCCAACAAATTTAAGATAATGTAGAAATCCACCTTGCATAGATATTCCAACTCATATGGAAGGTTATATTATTCATGTACGATTCACAATGAAGCACGAACCCTTATGTGTGCTGGTGAGTAGTGAGTCATGTAGGTGGCAAAATAAGGGTGAAAATGAACCGTCAGGTTCCGTTATGCCTCTGCATATGTGAATGTGGAATAACACAAAACACGACCCACAAAAACAGAAAATAATATCAATCTTACTCTAAAGCGGAAAATCTGTTTTTCACTAAAAACTCATGAAACTTGTAGAGCTTTTTCTGTTTCGAATCCCTAGGTATACAAATTTTCAGCAGCGTCGTTGTATCATAAGTCATAAGCTATGGAACGTTAAAAATCGATTCTACTGTAATACAACAAAATATGACGCCATGTTGTTTTTTCACTTTTGTTTCAGTTATTTGGTAAGAAAAAAGCTCAAATATATCGGAGCTGTGATGACTTGATTTGTTTCAGCGGTTTTTTTTGCGAGGATAATTCTGCGTTATTGAATTAAATATGTTAATCTAGTGAGTGTTCATTGAATTATAATAGAATTTCTGGGAGGTAATTAAATCAAATGCTAGAATATATACATGTGCCGTATAATGCTGTATATGTGCTTAATATATATTTATTGATAAGACGTAGCAGACTTAAGATACGTAGCTAACTTATTTCCAAAAGTTGGAAATTGAAGTTAGTGAATAAAACTTTTTTTAAATAATAAGTAAACGTGCACCCATAGATACGCATAAATATTCATAAATCCAATTCACGGGCAAAGCCGTGTAGTTAAACTACCAATACTGTAAGACTAGAAATAATGGTAGCGGGAATATTGAAAAAAAAAGAAATCCGTAAATAGCTGATAAGAAATTAGAGGGAGGAGACCCTGTGCCTGTGCCCAACCGAAGTAACCAGCTATCGAATACCATATCGTAAAGCTTAGCTTAGCCGTTCTCAGGTTTTGCCGCCCTTCAGGTTTATCTGCTCTTAGGCTTACTTGCCCTTGGGTTTACCCGTTCGAGGTTTACCACCCGCAGGTATAACCTGCTTAATATTTTACCGTGCGAACTTCTTTATTGAAACAAAAATAATAATATTTTTGTTTCATGTAGTTTATTTCAAATTTATTTACTTGTAATAATATTTTCATGAATGGAATATTTTATTTTCATAAATATTGATTTACTATCCTATAATACTATAAAAATATTTTTTCTAATGATATTTTATCTAAATCAATTAAACAAAGCTTAAAACACTTTTCTATAAAGATTATTTTATGTACGAAAAGGCGTATAAAGTATAATAAATAACATTGACACTTCACTTTTTAAATGTATTTCACAAATTAAATTTACCTTACCTTTATTTTTGATGACCCTTATATAAAAAAATCATTTTTCTACTTACTCGTATAGTTAGGTACAAATTATTGTTTTCATCGTAAACAACGTTCAATGGGGGGCGAAAGCCTTTATTTGGTAAACTTTGTCTTTGAATATATTTTTTAATTCGTTTGTCTAGGACAGGGGTCGACAGGATCAGCTCTTTGCATAGACGTTTGCGGCTCTTCGGACATAAACTTCAATTTCAGCTCATCTCAAGCAGCCTTATAACTTATGAGTTTATGAGATAGAGCTGCCGAACAAACTTCGACTCGCACGGCATCCTCTCTACCACTTTTTACCTCGTCCGCACATGACCACCCTCGCGTTGGTCAATAGCAGTCGCATGCGAGTGGTAGCATTTGAAGCATATGGTGAACTACCGGACTCCGCATTTGCTCTCACGAACTTCGTTATTAAAGTAACTAACAGCATCTTGACCAAACCACTCTATCATCGCCAATTTAAGGTGCTCTTAAACGAAATGGATAGCGAGTACCTAGATTTACTTCTCCACAATATGGGGCACTAGCTTTCCAGAGGTTACGTACTGAAACGCTTTGCTTCATATTTAGAACAAATAAAATTGTTCCTACGCCAAAAAATCATTAAACATCAAGAATTTGAAGAAGACACATGGCTACAAAAAATATATTTCATGGTCGACATTACTTCACATCTTAATGCTTTGAATATATTTATTCAAGGGAAAAGAAACATCGCATACACATTATTGGAAGAAGTAGTGTGCTTTGAAAATAAATTACAAATTTTCACCGAAGATATAGAGGGAGGTGAATGACTTGATTGCAAGAATTCGTGGACAGTATCGTGACGAAAAAAGTAATTGTTTTGATGCGATTTATGTTTATATGAAGAACAGTTTTGGTGAACGTTTTCAACAATTCAGAGCAAAAAAGGCTACAATATCTTTCATTGTACGTCCTCTCAAAATAAATATCAATTAACTTAACTTAGCACCTACGACACAGATCCTGGTTCACTCCAGATGCAGTTAATAGATTTTTAAAACAAGGAACTGTAGAGCAACAAATTCACAGATTTGACCAGCCGCTTAGAAGAACTCGAAAGAGAGAAATCTAATTTAATTTCTCAGCACGTGGACAGCTATAAAACAACTGCCTAAAATAGAAAACGTAATATTTGATTCATAGAATAGTTTGCCTGACACATATGACACTTTAAAAAAACTATATTTTGGTATTTTCACAATCTTTGGCTCTACATATATATGCGAACAAACATTCTCAACTATAAACCAATAAAAAATAAACTAAGAAGGAGAATAATGGATGAAAATGTATAATCGTGGAATTCAATTAAAAATAGGTAGCTATTTGCCAGATATAGTAATGGTATCAAAAGCCCATAGACACCGTTATAATTATTTATTTAAATAAAACATCTCGAACTATTTTTCTCTAAAAATCAATTTCTTACACATATGTATATTACATATATGTGGCTTTCTGATACCTTTGTTATCCTGTTTCCATGAAAATTCGGTTCGTCTCACTTGACAAACTGCCGACCCCTGGTCTACGACACATTTATTCAATAATGGGAAGCAATTCTTAAACTAAAAACAAGAATCACAGAAACGAGATCACGCCGTTATCAACTGTGATTCTAAAAAAAAATATTTCACAATTCAACTTAGTTAATAATACGATTATATCCTCGACAATAGTTAAATTAAAATGGTATATCGATAATAATCATTGCGTTTTCAATCAAAGTTGAATACTTATATTTTAAAAATTCGCTTGAATAAAAAACATTATCTTTATCATATATCTAAATCATAGTTTAACGTTCATGCAATATTGAGCATTAGTTTAATTATTTTTACAGAAATATAAGTTAGATTATCAATCATTTAAATATTGTATTTTAGGCATTTCATTATGATAAATAAACGTATTTTATTTTTTCCACTCACCACCGTGATGCATTTTCGTTTATATTCCGACCACCTATCCTGTTTTAAATTTATTCTCTGCAGGAAAACCTACGGAAACTTGAGTCAATCGAAATCACTCCATCACGGTCAAAGTCAAAAGGAGAAGATAAAGGTCGTTAGGGTTTTTGCCGAAAGATGTTAGGTGATCCGATAATGGCCTATATGACAATGTTCAATTTACTTTCAGCCTCCTGAAAAACTTATTATTTCGCATTCCAAGTCAGCTAAAAAAACAACATTGTCTCTTTTACTTTCGCTTCGTTGTCATTATTATGAAATATGTACAAATGTTACTGTAAAATCCTGGAAAATTAAAAATCTAAGGATATACCGGTCAATCAAAGCGTTGACAAGCTTTTTTTAAACATACACACAGTTATTTCAATAAATGCGTAGGTTAGATGAGGTGGCTAGAAAAGTCATTGACATGTTGGATCCTGCAGATTATAATCTCAGATAGACTCGTAGCTTATTTTGGACTTTAAGCCGTCGGTAAATGTTTGGATCAAATGGCATTCCAACATATTTTGCTTCGAACACTTTTTAAAAAATATTTATGAACACACTCACTGTTATATCCATATTTTAACAATATATAATATATCTAAAATTAGAAATAAATTAATGTGACGTGTTCCTAGTACTAATAAATATTATATTTTGTTAAGTTATGTTATTTGAATAATGTAGATGTCACTATTATTTCTGGTAAGAAGATTACCCCTTAATTGATTTTCAAAATAAAGGTGTGTTATTGTTATATGTTAAACTATTATTGAGTAAAAATCATTAAAATGTTTAATACAAAAGTAATGTTATTATTGTTATTAAAAATCAAGATTTATCCATTTTCGAGCTTTTACAGTAACGTGCATATACATAGTTTTGCTTTGACAAAAATTGGTACCTAGCGCGTACCGTAAAATCGTACTTTATTATTCACCCTCGTAAAAGTTAGTCATTTTATAGTTTGATTCACCTTCACCCTGCTTTATGTCGGGCCATCATTACGTATTCAATGTAGCGAGACCCAGTTATTCATTACTTCTTTATCTTTTTTATAGCCGGGTCCACGTAGAGCATTCCTAATATATGGGGCCTGATATCGTGCAGGGATTATACATTTAATCTCCATATTTAAAGCTTTCTAAAATCCCATCACACAGGAGTAGGCTTTGAGGAATTATCTCCACACAAATCTGTTATAGCATGCACTTATCGCTTCCTTCACACATCGTCTCACTCATATTCTTCCTAAATACCCATTTCAGAACTAACCCGACCCCAGTATTTATTTAATTTGAACAGGGTTGGTTCACTTAACGTTTCCTTTGTCATCCGTGACGTCTTCTTACATCCTCTTGCGCATCATTATACTCGTATCATGTTCAGCTCTCTCTGTCCATTCTATATATCTTAACCTTCAAGAAAACTTTTTTCTAATCTTGTTCACTACGCTAATTTTCGGATCTCTTTTTTCGTAATACGGTAATCAGGGTGTGAACAAACATAGACATTCTATAAATCATTTCTACTCCACCAAACCTTCTTATTCACCATCTGCTAGTTTCTTGCCTCTCTGCCAATCATCAAAGTTGGTGTTGGAACTTTTTTGTGGATTAGATATTTAATAGAAAATATATATGAGAAAGATGTTTTTAATTTTGAATAGCTTTTAACAGATCAACCTTAGATCGGCTATTATTATTAAAGCTTGTACACAATAGTCTCAAAATACGAGTTAAGTTTCTGATACTTTCTGACATAATAATAATAATTATATCTGGTGTTCGTGTTTTCCGTACATCTGAATTTCTCTGAAAATCTATTTCAAACTTAAATAACATAACAGCAAAGGTGATTTAAATGCCCGTTCAAATAAATTAAAAGACGCCTTGCAAAAGCCTACATGGAAAATCAAAAGGATTTATTTCGTATTATTTGGGACTTCACAAAACCTTTGAAAGGTATTAAGGGTAGATATTCTGAAAATTATACAGGTGCTTAGTACTTTTTTGTTTTACAAGAGTGCGGAATCAACATTATTCCTTTAATACCAATATTGGAAACTGATTACGTTAACCTTTGCGTGATGACAATATTCGATTAAAATGTTCAAACATTGGGATAACATCTACATCAGATCACCGAAACATTCCCTTTTTATTGAAAGCCTGCCATGGCATGCGTCACCCACGCGGTACAAGCAAAGGTATACACAGCCACTCATTTTAATGGTGGAACCTTGTTCCTACCCCTCACACATAAAACCTGCCGTGTTTGCCAACGGGGAACACTTAGGGATTGATTAATTGCTAAAATATTCTGAATAACCAATAAAGGAAAATATTTCAATACCATGAAATTTCACGTGTGCTCCTCTTTGTCAATATCAAACAAACTAGAATTTAAAATACCAAAACAATTTTAATTTTACCGTTTAAACATATAAACAAACATTTTACATAATGCGTATTTTCGATACAAAGCTGTCAATTATTTGTGATTAACTACGCCCTCGCGTGTATCGTGCGTCATCTAAAAAGTGTGTTGATATTGAACAAGTGTATTATTCTGTACACTTTGATGTGCCCTAGAAAAAAAAATTAAATAGATTTTGTTGCCTTATTACAATCTCAGTTTTTCATATACACCAGGTTTCACGCTCATACCGCTAAAATGTAAAGTCCATTTATTTCAGTTTTTCAAACCGTAATACATATTGTATGTGTAGACATTTTAAAATTTCTCTAAAAAACAATTCTGTTCTCATCTTTTGTATTTACTTTCTAAGGTTACGCTTTTCAATCGTATTAGCGCGTGTTTTCATAGTATTTGAAAAGTGGAGAAATATCAGATTCGTTTATACAAACATTGTCAAACCGGACGCAAATACAGTTTACATTGCATATGTACATATTTATCAAATAATGACTGAATAATTTTAAGCCTTGATTAATCATGCATACTTCCCGTAAACATAATCCGTTCTTTAATCCCCTACAGCCGTAATCTTAATTGACACTGAAACTTAAATGCGAAGTAAAGTTTTTAAGACCGCGATGAAGATAGCAAGCATTTAAAATTACGTACCTAATACGTTTTAAAAGTTACCGAATGTTGATCTTGAATTCAGGGATATGCGTTTATCTTCTATGTAAATTCTAGAAGAATAAAATTGTTCGAAGGGGTTTACTTAAAGTGTTATCGTTAAAAGTAATGCCCTCTTCCCTCCACCCTTGAAGAAATAGTCAATTTAAGAATTTAAGTGGGCCATCCTTCTAATTGATTTTAACGATAGTGTCAACAGTTAATTTAAGCTCCCGTACATAATTGTCTTTATCTACTGTCTCTCGATATCCCAACAGAAAGTTTCACTACCCTAAGGTCAGGTCCCACCTTGGTGGCGTTATATTTTATTCTCAATTCCCTCATTAATGTATAAAAACAAGGTAAATTTCAAGCGCCTATGAAATTTTAGGTAAACCTAAGATATAATAATAAGATAGTTACTTTATTTTCAACATAAAAAATAATTTTATCCTAAACTGAATGTGAAAATGAATGATTAATGCCATTTGACTTCCACTAGGATTAAATAGATCCTTAATTAATGGTTTTGTCAGAAAAAAGTTCTATTTTACAGCTTGGTTTCTAATTTTTTACAATTACGAAATAATAATAATCGTATTTTACTGCTTTCAAAGTGTTTTTTTTTTTCTTAACATGACTTAAAGCGGAAATCTACATAGATTATATTTTCATGCTGCAAAAACATTCAAACATAAACTCTGACACCGTGAAATTTTCATTGTGTTGTACGTCTGGAATATCTATGTTTCTATCAAATTGGCCTTTGAAAAATCTTTTTTACTCACAACAACAAAAAACAACAGGCGATATGTACTTTTTTCCCAATGTTTAATAAGAAAAAGAGATATCTTCAAAGCCTTTTGAAACTCAAGCGAAGACATATTTTAACAACCAGCATAATATGATAATGGCAAAAAGACTTTTTTATTTTTTATTTTTTTTTTTACATAGCTAACGAAGTCGCCAGCTAGTTTTCCAACAGATTAAATTTGTGTAGAGACTATATTTTTCTGCCGAAATGTTTTTCAAAGTAACATCGGGTGTGGAGCAGAAAACTGATACAAGACATCTTGAAAGTTTTTAGGTTTGACGTTTATCCCCCAGACACCGTATCGTAGTACAACCGTCTGTCTCATACCATACACCCCATAACACACAATATATCGGCGTATTAACTTCATACAAATACATCCTATACGGTATATAAATGTTCGACATACATTCACGTAGCATAAAAATACATCATATATCACGTGGATACAAAAAATGGTTTTAAGATAAAGCCTTTTAAAGGACCGTCGTCCTAGTGATGGATCAATTTCCAGTGACGTCACGGTGACTGAGAACCGCTTTATAAGATAATGCTTCCGGCATATTATTAGGTTCGGTGTCTGAAGAAGGTTTATGGGATTTGAAACCCTCAAAGTAAAGATTGGTAAAAAGGCAAGAAAAAAGATTGAAGTTTATTTATAAGACTGTCTTAAAATTATTTTACTTAAAACAATATTTACGTTGGTGATGTGGGACCTTCTGTCACAGTCACCAGTTTGAAGAATATTATTTTAGTTTCATTTCTTTTTTTATAAAGTACTACTTTTTTATACGCATAATACATATAAGAACAATGTTAACAATCGTCAAATCACACTTATTAGAAGAAAAACTCGAGGAAAACGTCTTTTAATCCGGAATCTTCAAGTATCTGACTGAGCAACTAATAAGCCATCGCAGCAACCTTCAGATCTGCCGCGTTCCTATAATTCAAGTGGTGTTTAACTATGTAATTACTAACATCGAAGGAATTCAGCATTATTATACAATTTATTAAGTGAGTAGATACCTACTCTACCTGCTCATGATTTAGAAGTGAAAATAATTTGAGCTGTTATTTTGTTGGTTATTCTAAATCAGAAATTAAATCGCACCAGCTGGTGTAGAATTGGACGTTGAAGCGCTGTAGTGCATACCAAATATAGTTCAAGACTTTTTTTTTTTAGGTTTTTTTTTTACTTTTATTTAAACAATAATTATTATTATTTTAATTTTTAAAAAACAGTTTTTAGTTAAAAGCTCTGCGATGTAATTATTTTCACGCGTGACAAGCTGTTTCGCAGCCTTCTTAGGGGCATTATCAAACTGTCAGTTTAAAATTAAAATAATAATAATTATTTTAAATAAAAGTAAAAACCTAAAAATTAAAATGGAGTTCTACAAAATAAACTTTAAAACCATAAATAAAAAAAATAAAAAATAAATAAATAAATAAAATAGTTCAAGACTTTTGAATTTTCTTTTATCTGAGGAAATGTGCAGCGAAACTGTTATTTTCCTTCAATTGTGACTAGTAATATTTACCAAATGGTTAAAACGATAGAAATTCTCGTGAACCTGTCCATCTTAACCGTCCACTTTAACCGAACACAAAACCTGGAAAATTACAAGTCTCGTGTATGTGCGACCGCCCACTGCGAACGGCGTCCCACTCTTTTAATATACGAAAACAAAAGGAAAGAGAGGGTTTTCACCCAAAAAAACAAGGGTAAAAGCTGTGTCGATATTGCCTCCTTTATCTAACATTCAGCACCCTGGCCAGTTCAAGCTTTGTGAGACTTGAAAAGCTCCCCCTTCTTGGAAACTTCATTTTTTTATCAAAGAGTTTGTTGTTTTTTACATTACTTGATATAATATGAGAAGATAAAAAACAAAAAAGTTATCCACATTGGGAAAAAAATGTTAATGTTGCAGATTTTATCTTATCAATGATACGAAGTCATTCAAGCTCTTAATTTCACTCGAAATGGATTATAAAGTATATTGCAATCGGTTTTTACTGAAATGAAAAGCTTGAACAGCTCCGTAATTGATAAGATGAAATCTGAAACAGCAACTTTTTTGTTCCGTATGTGGACATGTCTTTTTTATTGTTTCCTTCTCATATATTACATTACCTGAAAAAAAGTTGTCATATTGTGTTTTAAAACCTTGAAGATAAATCTTTCACAATAATTACAATAAAATAAAAGGTCTTATGTTTTTATTAAATTCAAAATTCATTTCTTTCCCATCAACTTTTTTAACAACGTTGTTTTTTGAAAGGTATAAACTGCATTTTGTAGAAAAGAAGCCATGTGTAAGTACAAATTAAATGCGGTAGTTTACAGACAACATCTGTGTTGCAGCAGTAAAATCCATGGTTCTTACTACAGGTTTTGACTTTAAAGCATATCCCAGTGACAAGCCAGGAAAAAAGGAGTTTTTTGTTTGTTTAATAGATATAAAATAGGGACCCACTTATTTTTTGGTAAGGAAAGTTAAAAACAAAACACGTTTTTATTATATATGCGCTTTATCACAGTTAGAGATTAATTCAGTATTGCCCTGTTGAGAAACTTGTTTTGTAAGTAGATGAGATTAGCCAAGAACTTTCCCACTTATCACTTAATCTTTTTTTACCCTTTTATAACAATTCCAACTTAAAATTCCATAGTTGCACTGTCTCGAAGCATTGGGATTCTAGGGTCATTTTTTTTAATCCTTAAATTGCAAGTGTATGTCGCTTTTGAAATAACATGAACAATCCATGGTCGAGTGGTAAGACGCTCGACTATGAATCCAAAGGTTGCGTCTTCAAACCCGGCGCAAATAACCGCCAATAACTTTTCTCTAATTAATATGTTTTAAATGTTTTAGTTTTAAGCCACTTTATTTATACACATATAACATTCAACCGGTTTCGGTTAAAATTAACCTTCTTCAGGAAAGTATATATATATAAACTTTATATATATACTTTCCTGAAGAAGGTTAAGTTTAACCGAAACCGGTCGAATGTTATATGTATATAAATAAAGTGGCTTAAAACTAAAACATGTTTTATTTAAATTATAATGTCAAGCCACAAAGTGATTGCTTCCTTCGATAAATTAATTAATATGTGTCAAAACATATTTAATTCATATAAAAATAATAAAAAAACTATATTTGCGGCACGTTCCAGAGTGGAAGATACTAGTTTGTATCGTCCTGGTAAAATACCAGATCTTAATAACCAGGACTAAAGTCCAATTACAAAAAATACATATAAAACACGAAATGGAAAAAAGAGCAACAAAGAAGGAATAGCATATACATAAAAATAAATGAAGCGATGACAAAAATAAGGCAAAATAAGCATAAGAGAGAACATTCAAGGTCTAGTCAAAGTTTTGGTAGAGTCGTAAAGAATGACAAAAATCATTTTGACTGCTACCAAAAATTTCAAGACCATGGCTTGAGTTAACAAGTCTTGACATTCTGGACATTGGAGAATTATACCCGTAATTAGTATTGTGATGATTGAGGAACAGCAATTTTATTGTTTCTGAGTCTACGGCAAGGAATGTTGAACTGGATAAGTTGCAACAGAGAAGGTGAGTCCCAACCTTTCTCTTTCTCTTCCCAATCTCCTTCTCCTCCCCATTACCTTCAGCCTTACAACATACCCCATTTGGGGATGACATAGTCTCACTGGATCAAGACGGTTCGGAGCAGTTGAGACTCTTGTGTGGTATTCATATAAAAATAAAAATAAATAATAATAATATTCCCACATTTACACAATGACGTGCGGTGGAACTCCTTAGCAAACGTGAGGTTAGTAAACGAATATTCCACCTGATACATTCGTTTATTTTCGACTGGACTGTTGGAACATCTTAAGATTTATACCTTTAGCTAAGACGGAACATCTTGAAATAGGGTGAAAAGATTTATCAAATTATAAATCGTCTATTTAGTATCACATTTTATTTTCCATTATGAGGTTCATTGAAAAGTTGTGATAAATAATTTAAAATAAAAAATAAAATCAATCATAGAGAAAAATATATTACACTAACAACTTAAACTTTTTCCTTTAAAAAAATTTGAATCAGATGACATAAATTCCTTGAAAAAAAAACCTATAATTTGCTATTTTGGGTGTGCTCTCAATAAGGTGAAACCGGGTCAGTCAAAAACAAGGTAGTAAAAAAAGTTTGAAAGTGTTTTAAAACACTGAAAATAATTCACATTCTTAATTTTTTTCTTAAGTGCTTAATTGGCAACAAAATTAAAGTAAAAAAAAAACAATCTGGCTAGTATACAATATTTTTAAGGTAAGTTCTAAAATCACGTTCCAAAACGTGAATGTTTAAAACGATTTATTATGTTAATATTAATTACTGAAATCACCGATATAAATCATTCCACACATCAAATTAAGTTATATATTTTTTCGCATTTTTTCACGCGGTGTATTTTCTTGTTTCGGGGGATTTAGTGCCGTCATAAATTTAATATACCTGGCGAGACCAACACTTCCACGTGGAGGAAGCCAACCGGGACACCTTCTTTATGTTAGCAGTTACATAAAACTACTTGTCGTTGTGAAAAGTGGCCATAAACATCGCCGCGGAGTTACTTCGTAAACCTCCCAGAACTTTGGTAACAAGGATGTTAAAATTTTTCCATCAAAGTAAATTGTTTTTATCCCCAACGATTGAAACTTTATAAGGGATTAGACGATTTTTCATATATGGTACATACTCGTATTATACTCGTATACATACCGTCGTTGATATATGTGTCGATTGCGACTACAACATCAATTATTGCGAGAATAACATGCAAAAACAAGATACGACTTTGATCCAATCGCCAAACATTCTCCTTACTAAGAACACTAGAAATTAATTTCAGCTTCTTCATGCTTTTATTATTTATATTGTTTAGATGCGCATATCTTATTTTAAGAATATTAAATCGTTACAGTTATTATTTAAAGCAAATGTTTCTAAGTCCAAAGTAAAAAAACTTGAGTTTCGTGATTATTAGATTAATATACTGTGAACTGGTACTGTACTTGGAACCCTAACACAGCGTTGTCTAATAATCTTCGCTTTGAGTAAAGTTTTCTATAATATGGGAAACACTATTGTAAATTTTCCGAAAGAACCTTTGTGTCGTGTGATAAAAGCATATTACAGATTCCTTAGAAGGATCTAAAAGCGCCTCTATCTGCCAATATGGGAAACTCTATTGTAAATTTTTCGAAACAATCTTATTATGGTTTGGATAAAAGATATTACAGATTCCTTAGAAGGCTCTAGAAGCACCTCTATCTGCCATCTGTACAAAATATTTTGAAGCTCTCGTTACACCTACAAATATTTTTTCCTTTTTTTGCTTAGCGTGGAAGCAAACCACATTTGCCACAAGACACAATTGTAATTTTAAAATTGGATATCTTTATTTACAGTTTCAAAAATATTTAATTACCCGTGATAAATCACAAAGGAAAAAAAATATAGGTAATAATTTGCATCACATTACAAAATCTCTTCGGTAAAAAATCCTCTAAAAACTATGTAGAACTTAAGTGAGAGTAACTTAACAAAGGTAAATGTGTCAAAAGTCATTTCAAATATTTGTTTTTCATAAAAGAATTCTTATTTTTAAATTAAAATTATTCACTAGAGCAGGAAAATATAATTTTTACATTCGTTTTAAAAACAAAATTTGAGCTTCCGTGGAAATATAAATACTGTCTGAAAATGTTTGCGTTATATATAAATTCACATAAAAAGATATTACCTATGAGGAGGCATCCTATGAAAAATATCGAAGTGAAAAAATTTCGCACACTTTATTACCCCTAAATTTGGTCCTTTCGAAATAATCAATCCTAATATTTCAATATCGGCTAACCGATCAAGTGTGTAAATATTTTATTAAAACGAAAAGACCGTCGGAAAAAAATACCAAAATTATCCAAATAAATGGTAAATGGATTTATGACGAAAAATTTTATATTTAAATTTAACTTTAAAGAGTATTTCCTAAGGTTTTCCTCGCGCTCGATATTATAGTTTTTGAGGATGTTGTGTATATGGTGTTTTCACGTAAAAAGAAATCTAAACGTTGGTGTTGAAGAGACCAATACAGTGAGAGAGATTAAACACAAATATCGACAATCATTCCAGTGCCTAGATTTTTAACAAATGAGTCAATCATACACACGATCCGTTTTCATGCGAAATATGGCAACGTGTCTGAAGGGTAGGTTCGTGTTTTGTGAGTGTTTTCATTTGCCCGCTGTGCCAAATGGATCAACAAGCGAGTTAGTATTTAAACATCGATACGTGAATTATTATTGATCGCTTAGCAGTAAATCTTTATTTATGGTTTTAAAGTTTATTTTGTAGAACTCCATTTTAATTTATTAGGTTTTTAAATTTTATTTAAACAATAATTATTATTATTTGATTTTTTTTTTAAAACAATTTTTAGTTAAAAGCTCTGCGATGTAATTATTTTTACGCGTGACAGATGTTTCGCCTTCTGAGGGCATTATCAAACTGTCTGACTACAGTATGATAATGCACTCAGAAGGCGAAACAGCTGTCACGCGTAAAAATAATTACATCGCAGAGCTTTTAACTAAAAATTGTTTTAAAAAAAAAATGTAAATAATAATTACAATTGTTTAAATAAAATTAAAAAACAAAAAAAAAATAAAAGTTATTCTTTAGTTTATAAATTTAATTTGAGTTGAAGTTATTAATTTTCCAATTCAGGACATCGATGCATATGCAGCTATAAATATAATTACTACTATAATTACGTATATGAAGCGATGAATGTTATTCACAGTTTCGTGGTTATATATCATACGAGTAGCACTGACCTCCTAAGCTCTGTTCCTTTGAGCGAGATGGGGTGAGATGCACCAAAGTAAACAACTGAGATTGGTAATTAGGGTGGCTCTTCTCTCCACGATCGTATTAAATGCACCCACATGTTCATGCCTTGTGACTTAGTCTTCCAAACAACTCAGATTAACAGAGGAAATAAAATATATGTGCTGTTATTTTATTATTTTGTTAGAGAACTCACGGTTTCAACAACAGCTTCAACATTTTTAGAAAGAGCAGAATACATTTATAAATAAAAAGTATTGTAATGATAATGGTAAAAACAAGGTACAAATAACATTAGCTAGGTATCTATGGTTTGGCAGTGATAATTAATCAAAAATATTTCTAAAAACATAACAAAGATGAAAAATCAGAAAATAAAATAAATAAATAATAAATAAATTCGTTATACATCACAAGACTTTATATTCCGATATCATTCCGTAGAAGTTTATGGTAAACGTTAGAAACTTCTTACATCTATAAATATTTTTTTTATTATAATATCAGCAACTTCGGTGCATTTGAAGACTGTCAAACTGTGCTCTAATATTAAATACCACTTTAAAAAAATTGAGGTGGACATTAAACATTATGACAACGATATAATTGTGTGGCTCGGGAATTAGCCGTAGGTACATACTCTGAGGAGGTAAAGTAAAGTAGCACTAGTTAAATGTTGTGTTTCTTCTGCATAGTGTAGTTTCTCAATAATAGGTGATATTGTGTTAAATAATAATTGTCCTTATGTAAGGAAAGGAAAGGAAAGGAATCAAGGTTGATGAAAGTGAAACATGAAGCTGGAGGAAACAAAAAGTGAAGCAAATTTTTCATCTTAAAGATGGCTTTTGAGAAGACTAGTTTTAAAAACACCATTGTTACAAATTTGTTTGCGCATTACAGCTCATCAGATTGCTAATATATGGTATCATTCACAGTGACAAAGAAAAACTCTACTTTTATTGTTAAAACTAGTTAGAGATGCGTATGAATGTAAAAACAATATATTAAGATGTTAATAATATATTAATTTTTATGATTTTCAAATTAATCGAATTTACTAACGTTACTATTTATTTCATGACAGCTGTTTCGGTATTCAATAATAATGAATTAAAACTAGCCGAACTTAAAAATAAAATTATTGAAATTGACATATATAAATATGGAACTTTGTAAATCGAAAACAAAAACTATAAATGGTAATATACTGTTAAATTAAATTCGATCCAATTATAATAACATTATAATTGGATCGAATTTAGGCTAGAAAAGACACCACCGCGTGTATTATTGTAGCAAAAGTAATGAATATTAAAAACCTAAATGTCATTTAAAAAGATGAAAAAGTAGGTTATTTTTTATTATGGGCAGTTTTTAATAATGCTGTCTATCACTCCGAAGCTTTTTGTCTGTTCAGATGTCACTCTGAAAAAATAAACCCTTTGATATTGGAATGTCCGCATCATTTTTGGAACTCCTATACAAAGAAGACGAGTTGAAACACGATAAGCCTTTTAAATAAGAGATAATGGGAACCCCAGCCCGGGTTCACGGAATATCAATTAAAAAAAAAACCTTAAATGTTGACACCTGTGTAGTGGTGTGATGAACACTTTAAAAATAAACTTTCGTCGAAATGAGTCATTTTCAGGGGGATGATAAATATTAATATCTGTTTTTTTCAATACCGCCTAAGAGTCCCAACTGCCCGGAGCCAGTTGGATTATGGCAGCCCCAATGGGGTATGTTGTGAGGCTAAATGAAGTTTGGAAATAAAGGAGATAGGGAAGAGGAAGGTTGGGAATTATTCAGATCTGGTGACTAAATACGACTAAATCAATCTCTAAAGTTTCACCAAAGGGGTATTGAGATATACATATATAATATATGTACCCACGTATATATACGTAGATATTGAGGTATGCATATGCTTTTATAAATATATTTGTTTTTTAGTTAGTTCGTACCACACGGTATATAAACTAAAATGTACATTTTTTTATCATAATATATATATTTTTATATTAATAATTATTTATGAATAACATTTATTTTTCAATGCGCTAATTTTTCCTTCACTTTTCACATCATCAAGCATCTCATCATACAGCAGTCATGTGACTCTGTTTTTTTTTCACATATGATAAACTTATTATATTTACATTTCTAGTCTCAAAATTGTGTACGTTTTTATTATAAACAATTCCGTTTATGAAATATTTGAGCATTCGGTTAGTGAATTTTTTAAAGTGTGAAAATTAACATATTGTCTAGAAATCTCATTTTTATCAGGGTTCAATTAAGCTCTTCTCACATTTTTTTCCTTAGAATGCATCTCAAAGTTCTGTTTTGTATAATTTATATCTTTGTTCAGGTTTCCTTCACTAGCCAATTTTAATATCGCGGAGCCGGCCCTTATATTAAATGTGGATCCAGTTTTATAATATATAGTTTTAATGATGAGATTTGCAGTTTTTTTTCTCATTTCTTCAAGAAAATATACCTTGTTCACAACGTATATTTCTTAACGCATTTTCAACATCTGCAATGAAAGTTAGTTTTCAAATCAACATAACACCTAGATATTTGATTTCATTTCTTTATAAATATTTTTACCACTGATTATAAAAATGAACTCTGTGTTTAATTGTACTAATTTATTGCTTATTTTCATTCATTTTAGTTTTTTTTCACGTTCAGTATTAATTTGTTTACTTTCAGCTGTACTGCAATATTAAGCTATTTAAAATATATATATTAAGAATCTGGAGCGTAACATAAATGTACTATATATTTTTTAAGTAATTGTATTTGAAAAATTATATTCGCATGCCGGGCTTCGAACCCGTGACCTCTGGATCCGGAGCCTATGATATTAACTACTTGGCAACGGAGGTCTATATCGGAGAAGCATATAACAAATATTAATATTAGGTATAACATCGGTAATTTTTCCAAGTCTAATGTACAGATTGAAAGAAAATGAAATACCGATAACTGCTATATTATATTATTATGCATTTGATTATTTGTGATTAAAACAGAAAGTCAGTCATAATGCCATAAAGTCATCCGTGTTTAACTGTATTGAATATATTTATGAATAATCAATTATAAAGACACTTCATCAAAGTTATAATGGACTCTGTAGGGACAGTTAGGTAACAAGATTTGAATAGTTTGACAGTTACATAATTAAACTAACAGACGACGAAAACTCATAATACAAAAAGTTATGGTTTATCTCATACATAGTAATATAATGATAGAGCTAGGAAAGTACAACATTTGCGCTGAGATGACGGAAAGCATCCCTCGTACGAAATTTCTGAAAATCCTCAAGAATATATTTTGAGTGAATACAGACGAAATCGTTTGAGTAATTGCGAGTCAACAAACGTGCGACTGGCGTGAAAAGCTTTTAGAAACCTAAGTAGATTATTCATTATTCACCGTTTTTTTATGAAGCCCATTGAGCATTGTGGCGTCTAGACTTTATGGAAAACATGCCATCTGCCGACTGCGACATAAACTTTTAATAATATATTTTACTTTGGACCCCCCGAAAGAACCACAGATGTTCATAAATCAGAAAAAACTTTTCTCGGCCATGGGTGAGAACTAAAAGTAGGTTTTACATGAGGTGCACTACCTTTCACGGATAGTGTATTTATTTTTTATAACGAAAACAATATATCCACTCACTAGAGGCTTTCCAGCGTGTTACTCATACAATAAAAACTACTTCTTACATTCCTAGATCAAACAATACAACATAACAATATATATATATAATATCAGAGTTAGATAAAGATGGTGGATTACCATACAACACTGGTATGGCATACCCTTTGCTTTATTCACACCCAGGTATTGTATCAAACCCTCTTTATATAACCTGACTCAAGTATTCGATTCACTGAAGTATGCCACGTCTTCCTGGGGCGTCCCAAACATCATCCTCGATGCACTTGCGCACCTTGTATTCTCATTATACTTCTTCTCCCGTACATCTGCTCTACATGTCCAATCCATATGAGCGTCTTTTCCAGAATATCTTTAGAGCGTCTGTTTATTTATTGTTTTTAAGTTGATTTTGTAGAATTCCATTTTAATTTCTTAATTTGATAATAATGTACAGTTTTTTCGCCTTTCGAATGCATTGTCCAAAAAACGCCTGTTTATCTCATTTAACAAAAAAATATTTTTACCACTGTTAAGTTCCTAATTTTGCGAAATTTATATTTTAAATCTATCCTATCTGTGTTGATTTTTAATTGTAGTAAAATATCAGCAATTTTTTGTTAGTAAAACTATTTTTTTAAATATTTACCCGAAGCAAACTATTTTTAAAATATGAAATGCAAGTTTTTGGTTCAGCTTAACTGTAGAAATAAGAATGTTATATTGTATATGTCGCTCGGCACCACATAAGCCCAACCCTCGCCGCAAAGGCACGTTAAAGTATTTTTTCTCCGAGAAAAAGAAAAGCAGCTTTCAAAAGAGTCTCGAAACCTTCCAAATATTTCCATTAGGAATTAAAAGATAAACCCGGAAGCATCAAGATTACATATTTTTTACTGACTTTGGTGGGATATAACAGAGCACTTTTTTATGTATTTAAAACTTTAACTTCGCATTTATGGAGGTAAATAATACACGTTAGAACTACAGTAACTAATTACAAGCCTCTCGTCAACAAAACATGTTGAGTAAGAGGGGCTTTACCAATTGAAATGACTATACCTTCTTTGAAAAGCTCTAACCTGATCAAAGCTAATATTTTTAGCATTTACTACCCACCGGCCAATCATGTTACGGATAATACAATATCTGCTAACGTCATAAACATCCAGATAGAAAGACAAATATGAACTTTAGCGGGACTGTGATATTAAAATGAATCGTGTCCCAAAATATCTCCTACACTCATCGAACACACGCTAATTTATAAATATATTTGTCGAATATTTAATATACGTATTGTTATACGTATGCAATAGAAAATGCTAGAAAGCAATAACGTAGATGGTTATAATACTGCTCAATGAGAACGAAAAATCCTTTCGGAAAATGAAACGGTTTTATATTCATTTCTCCTTTCATATTTTCTTGAAGTTACTCCGCATACTTGTATTAATGGCCTCTATCATTTATTTATGAAAACTCAAGCTCTTTTACTGAAGAATTCAACCGTTAGTAAATAAATTTTCGTTCACGGACATTTGAAAGAGAACATTCAATTACTTTGTCAGATTCCATTACCCTAAATTACCTGTAAATGTATTTACTATGGAAATATATGGATAGAAAAGTGGTTTTCTTATTTTTCTGTAAAACTGTAAAGCATATCACTATAGACATCAGTATTATGTATTGTTGCAGTAAGCGAACCATAAAACTGTTGTTCAACAAGAGGGTAAAAACCGCTTCACAAACGACTTAATTGGAAACTAGCCAAATCTGGAAGCTTTTTTCATCTCGCCGCCAGAAAATTATGACTGTTTGTTTCGCTTTGATTTTAATTTTATTCTGTAGCAAATTAAAAATCAATGATGGTAGTTTTATATTTATGGATACACTCGCAAAGCTTTCAAAAAAAGTTTAAGATTTTTTGGTGAATAGGGGGATTAAAGCAAAATAGAAAGCGTTTTCGAAATTTCATTTTAACATTTTTACGCATTAAAGTTATAATTGTTTTTATTTACATAATAAATATTCATTTTAAGAATACCCAAATTAATTTTCCGGATAAAATTAGTAAACTCAATCCATTTAAAACAATTTATGAAGATTTCGATATTTATCAGTAGTATGGAACATTTATAACAGGGATACAATTAACACTTTAATTTAATTGTCTCTTTTTAAGTGTATTTAATAAATCTACTAATTATGATTGCAATTTTTAAAATAACTGACCCATTTAAACATGGACAGAATATAAATTTAAGATGTATTATTAAATCGATTTTCAGGGAAAAAAAACATGATTCCTTTCAATTAAGTCCTGGTGAAATACCACCATTCAGAATCGAAACGTTGCTTTAAACAGCTTAAGGCAGTACTTCCTAACCCTCTTCTTTTCCATTTCCTTCTCCTCCAAATTACCTGCAACCTCAGAACAAATCCCAATTGGAGATTCCATATTCCCACTGGCTCCAGACGGTATTTCACTCTTGTCGGCTCATGTCAAGGGCAGAATAATAGAAGAGTATGTATGAGACGATGCGTGAGTATGAATGAAGCAAAAAACGCGTGCCAAGTCAGAGCTGTGTGGCGGTCCATCCCTTCTGCCTACCCTCTGGGGAAACGGTGTGATAGTTAGTTGAATCACATTTTGAAGATTGACTGGGCGTGAATTTTTTCTTATTTTTAGCATTGTTTGTTCTGCGTTCTATCCACAAAATTTGCAGTATTTTTTTCCCTCACGAAATCATAAATGCATAAAGTATTTCCATAAACTATGTCTGATGGGTTCAAAATTTCAGGTTGTAAAAAAGGATAGAGAATCAATGGGTTCGTTTTAATCGCATCTTAGTTGCATTGTTAATTCTGCGATTCAATCGTTATTTGCTTTGACCATCGCATCGTGCTCTTCGCCTTCTCTATTGCCACTCCATCTCTTTAGCAAAGCCTCCAGTGCCCAAAACTGTCAAAGACAGATATGACAAAATTCACCGAATAAAAGAGAGAATAACAGAGGTGATTTTGTAACGTTCTTTGTAAAAACTGTGATTTTATGTTATAAAGTAAATAAATCTAAACAACACTACAATCTGTTATGTAGCTTCGCTAAAAATTAAAATTATTAATCGTTTTGCTACGTAGACGGATCTATTTGTAAGCTGACAACCTATAATAACTTTTGATTTTTAAGAAATTATTATTTTGAAAGAGCGAGGGGTCTAATTAGCCCGATGCTCTGTAGATATACCAATTTATCAAAAAAACCTAAAATAGTATACCAGAATATTATATTGATAATGACTGGAATTATTATTCTACGAATCGTCGATTAACGAAACCGATTTATTGTAAGCGCCTTATATTTTTCAGTTTTTTACAAAAATAATTATCTATTTAATCCCTTTAACATAGATAATCCTGTTCCATCACGGTTTAATTGCGTTAGGGTTTGTACTTTATGCTGACCCTACAGGCTTACGCCTATTGAATTGGCGAAACGACTAATAACTACCCCCATTGATGAAATTCTCCAAAAGCTTTTGAAACCGACTACGCTCCCTGAATGAATCGAAGTAAAATTATTTTTAAGTATTAAGATCTAAAGTGTATGGACTATCGCAAACGATTAATGTTTTTTTCGTCATCGATTGACATTTTTAAATTTGAAATTTAGACCAAAGATTATATCTGACTCGTACACGTATGTGCAACTCAACATTCTCCAACCATACGGTATATAGTTGCCTATTAAGTTATAAATTGTGGACAAATACAGAAAAAAAGATTTGAGCATGTATTTTCACAACTTCTTCATCCTCTCCATATTGGGGAGGAGAGTTGGTGAAAGTCAAAGTGGGATCCAAAGAGACTCCTTCCATTTCTGTCTCCTCGACCGGGAGATCTATATTAGACGCATTTATTTCTGGTAGCCTCTTTACTCAAACACCACCGACGCACACGGCGACAATACTACCTACACGCCCACTCTGTGCAGCGGCTGTCCCACAAACTTTTCACAACTAATTATACTGGATTCAATATTCACTATCAAATAGGTGTTTGAGAGTAAACGTAATACCAGCATACGTGTATTACCCTCTCTTATATCTTTTTTTCGTTTATCACATTATTCGTACTTTTATATTATATATATTTCCTTATCTTATTATATGTGGGGTGTAAATAAATACTTTCAAAAATATTTAGTTTTGTCACACTGTGCATGTACCTATACGTTTTTAACTTTCCTTTATTCTTTTTTTTTATTCTATGTATAAGATTTACATGCATCCGGTTTCTTAACTTCTATTCTATATTGCTATCCTAGATTAAGTATTATGTTTATCTATATTCATTTATAATGTATCATTAGTATTCATCTCTTAAATTATTTGGTGAATAACTGTTTTTTTTTTATATCTTTGAAATAAATAAACAAATGTTTATTTGTGTTCATGCATATATGAAAAACCGTCGAAGTTGATTTTTGAAAAGATTCATTATAACTTATAGTTTGACTACCAAACTAAGATATTAAGTTATGATGCAATAGTGCCGGTCTCTTTCTAACACAAACGTGTTCCCGCCCGTGTATGTAGATTGAAAGAGACACTGACATATTTAATGATAGATTTATATTGAATTTGACTATTTTGAATAGATATTTCTCAACATAACAAAACACAACAATGCAAGAAACACAATTTAAATGAGAATCACACAAATAACAATAGCATAAGGTTTGCTTAAATAACGTTAGAAGTTTTAGTTACGCTTATGTCTGTACATCCTTAAAAAATGTGAAAATCCCAAACTTTTGCCAAAAATATTGAAAACTGTTGAAATACCTTCTAAAAGTAATCCTTTTTTTCCGTTCATATTGGTTCATCCACACACAGCACATATCGCCATCATATTTTTTTGCGTAGGTATAACTACTGCAAATATCTAAATTAACGAACATTGCGAAGTTTGCATAAATGGAGGACATTCTTACATACCTAGTGCGGTGCGATATTATGTGACTTTGTTTCTCTGGTATACGACGTAAAAACCCAGAGAAAGTAATTAACCGCTAATTTGTATAGATTTGTTAAACATATTAGCACTCTCTGCTGTACATCATTCCTCTACGATAGTGAACGAAACCAAACCACCCGGTAGGAGGCCTTTAAGCAAACCAAACTATTACTCCATGGCAAACCCGGAGAAACTGGGGAAGGTTTACAGGGAGCAAAATGCAATGGTTTTCGGAGAGTCGAATGGCATCATTAAGCAGGGTGAAGCTCTTCATTATCCTAATGGCCATGAGACGTTAGTTATCAAACTGTATTAGTATTTCAACATTTTATGTGAAGGACTCGCAAACTTTTGGAACAAGAACCTGTTTAGAGAACCCGGCGCTTGCACTCAGTCACTTGCAGTCAAAAGTTTTCATATTACTGCACCTTATTGTTTAGTTTGCTAGCTATATCTGTCTTCTCTCACTCACTCTGCCCCTAAATATCTAAGACTGGACGGGTGGTCCATTTTAGTGGTTCACATATCATAAACAACAGATTGCAATTCTCAGAACATAGACACCAGGGGGAATGCTGTGTTTTTTATACCGATGGGTTATATTAATCAGTAAAAGGTTATCGAAAAAACTAAATTTATAGATTCCTTCGGCACCGACAACGACCAGACAGTACGCTAAACGCATACTCAACATTGTCACACGGTTCTCTTGATTGTGTTCACCAGTGTAATGACTTACAAGCATTTTTTTATCCTCCCTTCTACAATTATGGATCTCTTCAATACCCAGATACACGTCTTGCTTCACTAAATAGTCCCTCCCCACAGCATTCCTTAATATTAAAAAAAGCTTTTCACAGTAAATGGTTTTGGAAAATTTATTAAACTGATTTTACCTCACGACTTATTTTTTGCTGACATTTTATTTCCGTAATAGGGCATTTCAAATATAAGTGCTGAAATCGATTTCGTTGGATTCAATACATATTCTTTTCTTTTCTTGTACGGTAGGATATTACATAAGAATAGTTATTTTCAGGAATCGATAACACAAGCTAGACTGTCGACGGTTATTTATCGATAACCTTAGCACGAATGATGCTTCTTAATACATCGATAATGTTATCAATGTCGGAAAAACATCGCCCTACAATGGCAGCACCGACGCATTTTATCTATTGCTTAGACGAATAGAAACGTCAAAATTGAAAATTCCGGTTTTGAAAACCGTTTTTTTTTTAATTAAATATTCGGCATTTGCTGATTGTTTTTGACCAATAATCGCTAGCCATTACAATTGATATTAAGTATAACTGTCAAAAAATCATTTCTCCAAGCTCAAATATTCCGTTCACTCCGGTTTTAGCCGTGTTTGGAGACGAGATTTGAATAGCCGGGTACTTTCAACCTTCCTCTTCCCCATCTCCTTTCCTTCCCTTCAGCCTTAAAATGTACCCCAATTGGGGATGCCATAGTTTCACTGACTCCGAACAGTTGGGACTCTCGTCCGATATCCACATAAAAAAATATTAAAAAGCGGGCTCTGCATGTTGATTTGCGCGCGAAGTTTTAGCCGCGATGTTTATCGACATGTAGACAAGTTTATCTACGGACTAACGGGCCACGATAAATTAATCAAATTTAGTCGACGTTGATTTTCAAATTTCGTTGGTGATCTGCAGTTATATTTGGGAATATTGACAAATAACCGATTTTTCGATAAAAAAAAAAATATAGATATGCTTGTGTAAAAAATAAATAAATCAGAAAAATTCAAAAATCGTATTCAATTTAACAAAAATATATTATGATAGATTTCCAGGAATTGAATATTATCAACGGAGAACTTCTGAAAATGGCAAAGGATTATTTTGCATACGGTTAAGTAATTGAAAGTAGGCACTTACCGATCATCAGCCTCACGAGACACGCCACGAGGAGATTGGGGTCAATAGAGTGCCCCATTATGGTAACTAATTTGCTAACTTATTCTCTGGCTGTTCTTCTCTCGGTTGATGGAAATAATTCATTTGAACTGTAAATCAAATCGTCTTGCTCATTGTTTGCTTCGGACTCGGATAATTTTAATTAGTTACTTTCCTTCACCACTGTTCGAGTAAAGATATCTCAACAATCGCATTACAATTCCTTGCAAGTTTGTATTGTTATCAATTTTATTATTAAATAAATACACTGCTGTTGTGGTTTTAATAATTCCACAGTTTTGAAGAAACCTCGAACTTTTATAAATAAAATTCTTGATTGTCTGTGTAGCGCACCGAAGTTAAATCTGAAACAAAGAAAAAAAAAATTTTAAAGCACAAATGAGTTCCAGGATTGAACAAAAAATATCACATGACCCCCGGCATAATGATGAAGTTATGTTTTAAAAAAAGTAATACGACTTAGGATGATGATAATTTAGTAAACCTTAAAAAAGTAAGACGAGCTAAGAAAATGTCTTGATAAAAAAGGATGATTATGGAGATTTAAAAAAAATCTTTTTTTGAATTAACATAACTTATTTTATATTACTCTCTCTAAAATAGCATGAGCTACATAAAAATGTATTTCTAAATTGTTTTATCTGATCGCAGAATAATATATTAATAATATGGAGAAAGGAACTATCCCACATAAAATATATTTTCTAAGTAGTTCTTAAAGAAAACCAAACATTACTTACATGCCCTAAAAATATTTGAAACGTACCATTAGTTATAAGTATTGTATTTATTAGTTGTAAGTTGTTTGACATACTTCGTTCATTTTGAGTTGTTGACTTTTTTGGCGTTTTTCGAAGGTGCCCTTGAGGTTATTTACATTATTTATTAAGTGGTAGGTACCATACAACTAAAGCAATAATTAAAATACGTTAGAAATTTTTAGAAATCCATAAAAACAATACATTTTTCTTAAAAAAACGATTAAACGAGTATGTGTCAAATAAAACATTCAGTTGCATTATTAAAAAAAATACTAGCAGATAAAAAAATATATTCCAATATTACTGCGGGCGTTTCGGTAACCATTTACAGAGCTTCCCTCTTTTGTAGGACTCGCAATCGCCAATTCATTGTACAGCATGCTTACTTAAAATAGGGAGGAACAATCTGTAGAAATAACGATTAGTGCGCCCGTACTCTGGAACATGCAACGTACAAAATGTCTATGAGAAAATACTGGTTCAGTCCAACACATTCAAAAGTTTGTCCTGGAGATTTATTGATGATCACGGCATAAGCTAATTTTACTGGAAACAGTTTCCTGCTCATCTCATTTTCTTTGGATGACTTTATTAAAACTTTATTAAAAATTCATTATCTTGATATTGAAGAAAATCTATTTACAAAGCTCACACAAAGTAAAATTTAAAATGCGAGTAGTCTACCAATCTCTTGCTCATACCAGTGGAAGCTTTTCACTATAAACTGTCTCTTATTGAACGACAAATCACTTTTATAAATATAAAGTTCAATCGAATTTCTGTACCGTTCTACAAATTCTGAAATCCCGTTATGAAATTTGATCCCATGCCTTAAATCGAAATATAAAAATAAAAACTTTTGCCAATATCATGTCCTATGAGAGTCAAAATAGCAAAATTAATTCTGTTTATCTGAAATGACCTGTCAGAAAAATAGGCATCTGCATATTATCTCTGTACATAATAAAAATAAATATGAATTTGCTATTGCTATTGCTTATATGTATTTAGTAACAATATGAAGTCTAGGAATTAAGTTTTATAAAGCACCCTTGATTTTTATAAAAAAATGGCACTATTTAAATTATCCTAATAATGTTATTATTGAATGACATAGTAACATCTGACAAAGTGTTCAAACAAATTCTATGAAATGTTTAGTACCTTTTCTGTTCCCCGTAATAATTTTGGCTTAAATTAAATAAGAACTATTTTTTTTTTACAATTTTTCTTTTTCTATTACAAATACCATCACTATCAAATACATTTCTTTGTAACGTAATAATAATACTCATTTTACTAGAAGCTCTTTTTACATTTCATCATAACCTCAATAATGTGGAACAGACCGCCGGGGAACGCGGATAAATTGTTTATAGGATGCAATTATGTTTGTGTTCGTGCACTTTGGTACAATGCAATAATAATGAACAAATGCTGATATTTTACAATGTGTGCAATTAAAAGGAGTTAAATTTATGAAAAAAACACTTGTTAAATATCCCATTCAAAAACTGACTAACGAAAAAGTTGGAGGTCTAATTACCCAAAACGATTTTTTTTTTCGAATACATGTATTTAAATAAGAATGAGGGAAAACATTGTTTAAATTGATGTTTTTTAAAATGAATTATCCATTATTGAAATCGGTTTGAACGTGAAAGTGTTCTAATATCCAAAAGTAATTTCTCAGATTTTGTTCCTTATTTAAATTGAAATTAAATCGTTGACAAAAACGTTTTCCTACATATTTTATTATATAATTAATTATTAACATTATAAAAAATATGCTTCTTGACACTCACGTCAAAAGGGACACAGTGAGTTAATCGTAGAGTAGCGTAAACAGAATAAAATTTCAGACATTTTCGAGAAAAAATCCATTTATAATTACAGACGGTAATTATAAATACAATAACAGGCTTTACAGACGTTAACGCCCCCACGGCAATTTATCTTATAATGTACGACAGATTTCTTAAAATTTTATCATAAAATTTAATACTCAAATTATTCCTGTGTCTAATTTTTTTTTCAAACATTTTCCTGTCTTCTATCTTACACTAACTTAACTTGGCTTGTGACGGAAAAGACGTTGCGTGGTGAAAAAAATTTAACTCAACATTCGATATTTTTTGCTGCTTCAGAAACCAACAAACTGATTTTACACATATGAAATGAATTCGGAAATTCGGAAGTTACGCATCGGTGAATACTTTTACAATTTACCCAACACCTCACTTCTGAACTCTGTACATATGAACATTGTTTACATATTCCGAAATCTGTACACTAAATTCAGCTTTTCGGTCGTGATAAAAGTTAGTACATGGTTGTATTTTATCTAACCTTTGAGGGTTAACTTGTTTTGTATTTGAAACTCGATAAGAAAAACCTTTTGAATAGCAAATGAATTTCAGCTACATGTTCTTTACAGCTAGGAAGGTGTTGGAAAGTTTACCCCTTAAAGATGTATATTATCTCAAGGTTCGGAAGCAACTTCTTGAGATTAAACTGAATTGGTTTATGAAATATTGAATGCGCTCATTTCTCAAACAAATTTATTGCAGTGGGGCGCATGTTTCAACATAAATTAATGTGATTTACGCCGGAGCTCCGTACTAAGTCGGTTGTGTCTTAATAATTCTCCTTTGTCAGTTTTATGCATAGTGCTCATCAGTCATAATAAGCCAACAGTTCAGTATACATTAATCTGAACAGAAATAATGGTTCTCAAAAAACCACTCTCTTTTAAGACAATATTATATTTTGACCAGACAAATTGATGTGTATATCTGATGGTCTCTACAGTGAATACCCACAGAAATACAAATTACCTAAATATTTTTTACAAAGAGACCCATTTGTGTATATGTAAAGTGTTTTTTTTTTTATCATAAATGAAAACTGCTAGCAAAAAAGACGTATTTTTTCAATAGTACGCGAAATGTTCCACGTTTATAAACGATTAAGTTACATGTCAACTTTGTATAAAGTTTTGCTTGTTTCCGAAAGATAACTTTCTAGTATAAAAAGTAATCGATTTGACATATTTTTATAGTTGCCCAGTATTTTGCTCCGTCACAGAAATAATTTTATCATATTATCGATTGATTGAACTGACTTTTAACGGTTATTAATTATCCTTAAGATATATATACATATATAACATACTTGTACATATACACAAAGCATTATTCTAGTAACACATTAATCACATTGATTATCCAGCAAAACCAAAGCAAAGAGCACGCAAATAGGAACATACAAGAGAAAACATAGAAAAGAAATACTTTAACTAAGTTAAGTTCTTCACATATTTAACTTAATATGTTTCTATACATTAGTTTGTACTTGACCGAGGAACATTTAAAGTAGTAACAATTATTATTTTACTATATTCATTCTCATTGTCATTAACTAGGAATCAATTATGTATATTATTATTATGTTAGTATCGGAGTGCCCGCAGTGTCGTGATACGGAGTTCAAAACTATTAGTATTTGTTACCCAAAAGCAGGTGTAATTTTTTTATGGATATTGTATTAATTGGATGTTATGTAACATGTGTTCTCGTATTTATTATCTTACTGTCGTCATTTTCATACGAAAATATTTTTTTCCAACCCACATCTCAGCGTTTTATTTTATATAAATACGTTTGAACTGAAAGTTAATAATCCGTCATTGTTTTATGACTACTCCAACCTGCCTGCATCCGGTGAATCCATGCGTAGTTCTTTATCTGGTCTGCGCACAGATAGACGCATTTCTTATTATACTTATGGAGAGCTGAGAGTTGCTCAGGAATAATTCGAGAGCTACCTACTCCTATTCAGAAAAATATTACTCTAAAAGCTCAACATTAGAAATTCTTTGATTATAAATATTCTCTATATATCCAACATGAAAAATGAATGTGATCAAAATGAACCCTTTATATTTCCCCTCTTTTGTATTCATAAGGCGTTCACTTAGCATATTTCCTGGCAAAATCTCAAATATCACAGAAGTATCTAAATAAAAAAAACCTACTTCAACCATTGCTTTTCTAATACCCTCATTAATAAAGAACCCAAAGTATTACTTTTTCAACATCACTGCTTCAAGGATATTGGGAGATTTGAATGTTTTGAATGGAAAAACCAGGTATCTTTGCCTTTCGTATTATTTTACCGAGCGAGATTATTAGGTTTGTTTTGTGCAGTATGAAGAGTAAGAAAAAACTAATAACTTCTCATAAGTTTCATCTTTAATGCTTTTGACATCGAGACTTATACCAAACGAAACAAACAGTTTCGTAAACAATCTATGAAATTATCATTTGATTTTTTAAATTGCAATTTAAATAATTATCCTTGTCTTCGTGATACATAGCTTCAATTTGTCAGATTTTGAAGTTGAATCGTTTTGAATTAACCTTGCCTGTACTCCGGGCTTTATTGATAACTAAGGTTCTTGCCAAGAGCATTTTGAAACTTGCTGCACTCCGGTAATAAAATTAAACATCACCTTCAGAGATAAGAGCCGTGTTATTGCGGGGCTCCCTTTGCATTACTTGCTTTAACAACCCATGCTTACTAAAACAGCACACTGTACATCGTGCAGGGTGGTGATACTTGATTGCGAATATTTAAGGCCATAATAAATGAGAAATATTTAAGAAAAAATTATATGCAAATATTATATCGACAATTTCTAAATGGTGAAGAGTGAAAAAATAAAATGTCGTCTAAAATCGGCTATGTAATAATAACCGGTTAATCCATACACATCACAACCGAAAAACTATTTCTGGAGCGGGGAGTTCTGTAGGTACCAGTCCGATGAGCAAGCTGGTAATATTTTTCTTACTATGGATTTAGGATTAAAAAACTTTCGTAACTTATTTCCAGACTAATGCCCGTTGCTAGGTGAAACCGGTCCGTTCAAAAATAAGTAAGTAGAAATAAGTTATTTACATAAATTTTTAAATGTACATTGAATCATACCACGATTTTCCAGTTTGAAAATTAGAAATAATAAATAGAAAGTATCTTTCTTGTCAAATTAAATAGGAACGTTTTCTTTAATAACTGCTACATCTTAAATCAAAGCCAGCGTAGGTTTTCCGCCATTCGTGGGGGAATATTTAATTACCTATTTTGTTTGGAAACCTGTTTTATATCTCTTTCCATATATCAACAGCTCTTTAGTAGTTGATACTTTTTTATATGAACTTTGTTGTATCAATATGTCACATCCCTTTTTTCAAATTTGTTTTTATTAGTAATATTCATTGTCAATTGAACATTGTAAAGCTATCTCACTAGAGTAAATAAGATATTTCCTGCTCCAAGGCAGGCGTTTCAGTAAACAGAAACAGTATTCAGTACCAACCCCTATCGCTCAGGTACACCTTATACCTCTGAGGGAGTTATTTGGGGTTCTGTGGAATGGAAGACAAATGAAGGCTCTCCGTCTCCCCCGATGGATCGAGGCTCGTGATCTCACTAAGCGAATAGACTCAGCCTCCCCTTACAAAGAGACGGAGCACTACAACACTGGGCGACTAATGGCTATCCATTTTGAGTTTATCATTTAGAGGGCATTCAAATGTGACATATGAAGACGGTGTAAATAATCTATTGAGAAACAAAAATAGTGTAATATTAAAAACATTGCAATTGTACAAGTTGCTTCATGCGCATTACTCAAAACTTCAGGGGAACCAAAATCCTGCTTTTTATGCCAACACGGGCGCTTAACCTTAGTAATCAAAAAATAAAACAAGGCTTACACTACATTATTGTAACAAATTGTGTAAAATATTTATTTATGCATGTTTTATAAATACATTCTTTATTTACAAAAGAACGTGTTAAAATATAATGTTTTCCACACTAGAAGTTTATTTCTTTTCTACGGATTTTATTTCTTAGATTTTTCTGATTCGCAGTAAAATCGGAAAATATTATGTATAGCGCAAATTTGTAATATTTCTACCCAATTGCGCTTTATACTAATTCATAGCTCAACCTATACAAAGTATGCATTTACCTGAATGATTCATTCAGAGGTGCTCTTACACAAAATTACTCCCACGGTGATGATAACATAACATAAATGACAAAACTTTTAGTTTTGCTAAATATATTAATATTGGTGAAATCGTAAATCAAATAAAACTCCATTATTATACTATAGCTCCATTTAGTAAAAAAAATCACATCTTAGTTTTTTGGCACAGACTTTATGATAATTATTGTATTGTTAAAGTTTAATATTTGTTATAATTTGGCAAACTGACAACGAAATTGCGACAATAATAGTCAGCATTGTATGAAGACCGTTGATTTTACGAACGAAACCGTAATAAATCATAATGCCGTCAACCAACAACTTGGACATTGACAACATTCGTAAGAGAGTTGACTCTTGCCAAAATGCATATGATGCATTTTGAAATTCTTCAAGAAAAATCACCAAAAAATCTATACAGCGTAAACGTGGCATTCAGCTTGACCAAAAATATGTATTATTTAATCATGCAACATATTTTGCTAACCCACAAAATATGAGTAATATTAAATTTAATGAACTGTTCAAGAAGCAAATATATATAGGTTACAAATACAATAAAGAAAATGGAAATATTAGCTTTTTGTTAACATATTGGATAGACATTTTTTTACGAAATCGTCAAGGAAACTATTTTAATAATAGAGAAATAGTGTTAATTTGTGTTAATACTCGTATTCAAAATGTTTTTTTTATTGTCTACGCACTTAACGCTGTTTTAAATATGTATCATTTCCTTCCATAAAACGTTTTTAATCAACTTGGAAAAAAATATTGCACTGCTAGTTTGCAACCCATGGGATTTATATAAACAAGATTGTAAGAAATAAAATAGTCTCTGTGCCGTATATCAAAGAAACTGATTTTAAAAGATTGTTTAAATTTCCGTATTAGGTTTTAATGTGTTTCTATGTTAGAAAGTCGATACGATTTTCTAGCTCAGAAAATAAAACAAAAGGTCGTGTACTGAGTAGTTGTCCAATAGAGACTAAATATTATATTATACATATTACCAATTAGCTACTAATTTAAAATCCAGAAATGCGTATTTTACATTTTTTCGGTAATTCCCTGGGTTTTTTTATTTGTGTTCGTATTTTCATGTTTATCATTAGTATTTCTAAACTAGGTTAAGTAGGTACTGTATTGGTAGACTTTCCTTGGTATTTAAATGTGTTCTATTTTTTATTATATTAAGCAAAAACATAGGACTTGGTTTTGACAGATGGATTATTGTACCGAAAAACAGTTTAGGGGGAACGAGTAGGGAAACAGCGAAATTAGAAAAAAAGGTTCGAGATTGGTTGGAGGCTAGAGTAATGTGTGGTGGAAATGATGTAATAACTTTAATCTTATGATAGTAAACAGAGGAGAAAAGTGAAATTATTATTGTAATCTAGGGAACGGGCTATCACTAACACGCAACGATATTTTGTGCTTCCAAGTTTAATAAAAATATTAATTATGAATTATTACCAACAATTAAGTTTATTCAGCTGTTTTCTTTGTGTTCTTATATAGGTATCGATTTCCCACGTGTGTTTTAATAATTTTCTCATATTGTAAAAAGAACAATACTAATTTTCCAAATTAAATCACAATGTAGCGGTAAATGGTCATCATCAGATATAACCATCATTGTCTGCCCGGAATACAGGGAACATCTGTAATTTCTCTCCCATGAAATTTTATTTCAATCGAGGTCGTCTTGCGATCGCGTCTTCGTTTCCCGGCCCAATCAGCAAAACTTTTTCTTCTTCATGTAACCACTAGTAATTGCCTATTTGAAACCACTAAATCACTAAACGCGCACACTTCATGCAACTAATAATCCATTTTCATAACGATATAATATTTTTCCGCCCTTAAAAGCACTCGTCAAATTCCATGTTCTTGATGAATTTTCCCAAAAGCTTTTTAATGAAGTTATAATCCACTTTCGAGGTTATTTGAATATAACTCTTCTCAGAATACATTTAAATACCAGTGCACATAACTTGCTTACCTACGTTAGCTCTCTACGTCTGCAGATATACGTTTATCTTAGCTCGTTTACTGACTGGAAGGTTCCTTAAGTAAATACGCATTAGCTTAACTATCTACTTTGTCGGAGGAGCTCCTCAAATACACGTTAATCTTTTATTTAAAAAAAAAAAAATGCTCTGAATGTGAAACCAATGTTTTATCATTTATAATAAGATTTTTTTAAATCGAAAAACGCGTCCATCAAATGTGTTCCTTGCATTTATTTTCCAAGAATCAATATAATACACTTGTCCACTGTATTAGTGAAGAAAATATTATTCTTGTATGCGAGTTTCATATAAGAACATAACTTTGGACACCTGGTTTCGTTTGTCATAGAAGAATAAAATCTCAAAACAGATTTGTTTTTCTTCTTTAGTGGACATATTATGCGAGTACCGGTCTGGAAATTGCTTTTGACATGTTCATTATATTTTTAAAAAATTGGACGTTGATGGGCCATCAATATGTGTACACACAATTCATTAATCCAAGCAAGTTGACGGACGTGATATATTCATCGGTTTTATGAAAACTAATTTACTGCTTCAATAGTACTAAATATTCCTGGATGATCTTGTTTTACTGAAGTAAAAAAAAGTAGGTACTCCAAACAGACACTGACGAAACAAAACAAAGCAAAGTCAATCAAGTTACGGGGGTAATGTGTTATTTGTTTTATCCATACCTCTTTTTCCCGTCACCTTGAAAACGAATGATAAATATTCCAAATAACACTTTTTTTTTCGCAACTCTGCGCTAATAATAATAATAAAAGTTTTATTCCGGAAGGTATGCAGGAGTAGTGCAATGCAATACCTTCCATAATTGATATCAATACATTGTAATAATAATAGTAACAAAATTATAATGAACAGAAATTCATAAGAAATAAATAAATAAGTAAATAATAAAATAAAAATATATGAAAATAAAATAATAATAAAAAAAGTAAAAAATAAATAAAGAATGTAAGTAAGAAAATATTAATGGAGTATATTAGGCCTCATTTCTACAAAACGGGTGAGAAAAAAAAAGAAAAAAAGAAAAAAAAAAAAAAAAGCTAAGAAAGGGTGGAACGCCACAAGCTAATGAGCACACACTCATTTTTTTCTTCGCATAAAAAGTCACATCATGCTATACCCACTCTTGACATGACCCGACTCAAGTATTTGATTCACTTGTTGGTATCATATTTCCCTGAGGCGTCAACAACTTCTTATTTGCCTAACGCGTCATATCTTTTCTTGACACATCTCTCTACTGCTATCAGCTTACATATCCAAACCGTATTGTGTCCCATTTTTTAATTATGTTTATGTTTCAATATTAAAAAAATTGTATTATTAAATCATGTTCATTACGCTTTCGTCGGCCTAGCATATTTTTTAGATCTTATAGGCAATGGTCTTACATAGAATTACCACACATACGCACATATATTATTTATACTGTAATCAATCTACTTTCATCCTTCCTCTACCAGTCCCATGCCTCACTGACAGTTTGAAGATGCCTTCAGAAGGTGAAACTGCTGATACGTGTATTAATAACTATGGTTTGCAAACCGTTTACTTACATAATAACATTAATGAAAGTATAAAGCGGAGTTCTTCAAAATAAACACATCCACAGTAAATGACTAATCAGAACTTCAATGTGGAATTTTAATATTTGATATGCACATTTTAAAACAGATTTTCAGTAAATTGACAACATGACAAAAACTTTTTTTTTTGTGGAATAGAGTGACCTGATATATTTAGGGAATGCGTATCCACTTAATTTTAAAAACATACCAAACATATATTTAAGCCCAAACTGATTCATCACCCGTTGGCCCGCATACTTTGGGTATTATGTTATATTGGAGAAATAAATTTACCCTAACAGAAACATACGGCCTGCCCTAAGCGTGATCAGGTTAATCCTTTGTAAAACCTGACGTAATAAAATCGAGTAGTCATACAGTAATATTCCAAAGCGTCAGTGTTAGGGAAATTGTTGGTACCTTTTATTTATACACAAAACATACACGTAAATATTTTTTTACCTACTAAAAACTGTTCCAGAGTTGTTGTATGGAATTATTTAAATAAAAAAACATTTTTACATCAGATGAACCGAGAATAAAAATAAACTCACCCCACTAATCAATACGGTTGGTACTCATGGTTACGTTGGTAAAATATATGTTTGGCCTTTGATAAAAAAATCTCTGAGGTCGTCATACAAAGCACTTTTTTATGTTTGAGTATTTTCAATGCAATTTTTTTGCCCATTTAAATAATTTTCTCGAAGGTTTTTACACAAAGTCGAATTGGTAGATATCCTCAGCATCTCCAGCATGAAAAAACACCATTCAACATCGACACTTTGCATATTGCTTGAAATCGCTTTTCCCGGTTTAGTTGCTGTATTTTAAAACCATAATTTCTCCTAATTCCTTATTTTCCTCACTTACTTCAGCCGCACAACATACTCCAAATTAGGAATGCCATATTATCATTGTCCCATCAGCTTCAATTAGTTGCGACTCTTGTACGGTAAAAATTATTAAAAAATACAAAGTACATAGACGGTTACATCTATTAGTGTTCTACTTAGAGTATACAAGAGGTAGTCCAAGCCAAAGCCAGTGAAGTCAGTTTTGGACTTGTTTTTGATGATTTTAACATGACTCGGCGCAAATGGGCGTGGCTAAGACTAAGGCTACGGTATTTATACATCCATTCATATCACATATCGACATAATGTTTTTGTGTATTCGTATAGCCACTTTTTCACAGTATTTTTATCAACAAAAATATAGCATCTAACCTAAAAAACCGTTTAGTTGTGTCAAGTTTAGTGGCAAAATAAAAAATGTGGGCGGAGTCCCGCCGTTAACCAGCGAAAATAACCAGCTTAAGAACATTACGACAGTATATAGAAGCCGTCCAAGAAATTTGTTGTCTCTTTCTCTCTCATGGTGTACGATGTAAAAACACGGAAACAGTGATTTATTACAATTTCGGATAAGTTGGGTAAAACAAATTAGCTATCCGTCCATATATTGTTCCTTCAAGGTGTTCTATATATTCAGGTATATGTATAATTCTAGAAAATTCTGTTGTATCGAAAAAGCTGTTTAATTTATTGATCAACTCGGCTGGTTGTAAAAATGTTTTTTGCCATTTGATTATCATTTTAGAATTTGCCGTAGAGAGCACGTCGGTACTTCAGTTTTATGATCGAAAATGTCATCTTTAATTCTGCTCACATACAAATAACACAGTCCACTTTTTAAGCGCATTAACGTGTGGTCGTTCACTTTTAGGATTGTAATTTATGGTTGAATTTAAACGTATCTAACATGGAACCGACTACGTGCCAAAGACAGACGATTTACGACCACGTACCAATGTATAGCGTTCCCATATTCAGCTCAGCGCATCGATAGAAGTGTTTTTGCTAATTATACTAAGTGACTCTTCTTACACAGCTCACTGAATATAATACTAAAACGTTTATTCTAGACAAACAAACATTTAATAACAACAATGGCGTCATTTCGCTGGAGCGAACATTCTAAGACCACAAGGATCTAATTCTGTAAACCTGAAAACCTTCATTTGCCCCAATCTTAAATTGGTCGTCCAGAAAACAATTTATTGTTTTTAATATCGAATTTCATGAGATTCGATAAATTCACAGTAATTGTCTTAACCCTTTTTAATCCTAAATAATTTATTTAAATGGATTTAATATTTTTACTATTTTGCCATCCGGTCTTTTGGAAACATTTCTAAATGTTGATTCTGTTATCATATTTTGTAGAAACGACGGAGAATCTGCTGTGTAAAATATATAATTGTATGGACAGTAAATCCTTTTTCGTAATGAAATCACGTACATAGTATAAAAAAAACTAATGATGTCTTCTAAATCTTATCAAAATAGTATCGCTGGGTGATTTTTTTGTAGCATGAACTCGTTGTGTGTTTTTCTTCATTCGACATCAGCAGTTTACGCGTGGCAGAACTAATATAATGAGAAAAAAGTATGTTTACAATGAAGGACCAACAAAGCCTTTACAAAAGTCACATCATTATAAATGAAATATCCCTTTAAATATAAAAACGACTGAAACCAACGCAGGACGAGCAAGGTTAATAAAATACAATTAGTATATTCAGTACATACTTCTCCAAAATATATGTACAAATATAAAGATCTGCAGTAAAATAAACTCAATTTTTTTATTGCTAATTTTTTATAGTATCCATAAGCATAGAGTCACGTTAAATAACTGTACGCAATTAAAAAAATTTAAAGGATTTTTATATTAAAACGCTATATATATTATTTTTTTATGTATTAATAAGACTGATTATTAAGGTATCATAAACAAACACAAAATCCTCTTAAGGTTCATAAATAAAAAAAAGTTCCAAAGACCCGCATGCGGGGTAAGCATACGCATTCCGTAGTGTAAGTGTTTGCACCGCGTATAATTACCCACCATTGAAATTACCCCACGTAAATTGCCCCTTATAGTCTGTGCACCATGCTTTATACATAATGCATTCTATCCAATCTTCTTTGGGTGGATTTGGGAATTTTTCATTCCATTTTTGACGAAAGTAGTCCTTAACAGCATGTTTTTGAGCTCACTTAAAACAAAAGGTACAAACTGACCTCTACGGATACTTTCTCGCATATACGCGTGACATATTTCACTGTTAAAATTAAACAAGAGATGAAATATTACGCAATATATTCATAATATTTTGTATATAGAGGTGTAAGTGTTCGCACCCACATAATTGCGCCCACTTACCCCCGCACACTTACCCCATTACACCAAAATACAATAAACTCAAAAAATCAGATTATCTGTATGAGAATAACCACTTTTTTACCCGTGAGACTAACACTATTTGCCCAAAATCTGTTATAGACCACATCGCTCTGACACAGTTGGTTACACAATAGCACACATTAGTAAGAGAGGCAAAAAAAGAAGAAAACCACGAAAAAAAAAATTACTTGTCAATTTTTATTTTCAAGGTAGCGATCACAGTACACATGCTTCAAGGGAACCCAAAGGGTCATATAATTAAGGTATCAGTAATGCATAGTTTTTTAAATATTAAAAATTATTATCGCTTTTTGAAAAGGTAAAGTTTCTTCTTCAGAAAGAAAAAAAAATGTGTAGAGCGGGTGGAAGGAAAAATAAGTCAGCAGGCACGATCAAGTGCATCAAATACTGAGTCGGGTTATGTCAGGAATCAAGTCCAGACTCGGAATAACAGACGTCTATAAGACGATGTATGAATTATAGATAAAGCAAGGTGTATATGCACTATGCCAGTACGGAGTAGTTTAAATTCTCATTACATTATATGCGGAGAAAGGGCTTAATAAGATGTATGTTGCGTTATGTCATCTTAGTGATATATCTCCCCATAGCACTTTTGTTCAAAAATAACTTAAGCCTAAGTTAAACGATATTCATTACGCTCATGCTTAGATACATAGCTTATAAGATGCTTTAAAATAAACAAAACCTGGGATTTACATATTTACAGATTTGTGGGATAAACTGTCGACAATAAAAATGTAACCATGGTATAAATTTGTAAAATAGAATAAATAGAAAGTTTTATTAATACAAAGGCATAAGATGTTATTTGAATTAAGGGTCAACACTCGAGAATGACGCTGAACGTTACTTTCTAGCATTCTAATACTACAAGCAATAGTACAAATGATTTATCTGTAAATTTTCTAAGGGTAGTTATAAAAATGTATGAAGTTTCTAGGGAATACAATTTGTTTATTGTAATCCTTTGAATTCTATGAAAAACATACCAAAATGTTGGTAAAAGGTGCAGTTTGAAAACCAGCTAAGCCATTTTTGAACGTTTTACCTAAAATACTAGTATGAATTTCGTAAAGAATTTAGAAGATAACTGTTTAAGAATTGTATTCACTAGAAACCTTAAACATAACTACCCGTAGAGAATGAACAGATTAATCGTGTGTAGTATTGCTTGCACTAGAAAGCCAAAGAACCCAAAATTATGTATTTTTGGGTGCTGATCCTTAAGCAAGGTACGTAGAGATACATCATTAATTTTACATTTGTAGATTCTTATAACACAGCGGACAAAAATCCAAATTATTAATAAAACATCTTTATAAAATAAATACGAGGTAAAACGTTGTCTCAGAAGATAAATACGAGGCAACAAATGGTTAATTTTTCAGTAAATGGTTATACCACTCAACTATAAATGTAAAAACATGTATGATATTTTGTGAAGTGCAATTGCATAGTTGAATTGACGACTGATCACGGATCGCTCGAATCTGGTGGAAGAGCTGAAATGTTGTTTTTACTAAGTTACTTCACTTAGTAAACATTTCCCGAAATAAAGGTTATTTTATTACTTTATGATGAATTTACGGGTACGATTTACAGAACGGATTAGCTTCTGAGTTTTTTTTCGTCTTAGAGGTGGGAATACGATGAACTTTTAGTATAAAAAGCATTATTAACAAAACCAACGTCCAAAAACAACAACAAATATAATATAATAAAAGCAAAAAAAAATTGTAATCATTCCATGCATTCTTTACAGTTTTTGTATTTGACCTTTATTATTACCATATAACCTTTTTTAATGTCATTATTAAGTTCTGCTAGTTTTAAGGTTTTTTTAAATTATGATAATATTTTCGGCGTCCAAAGCTATTATCGAACTGAAGATTGGCTACCTAAGAACGAAGCATGCAACATATAAATGAGTCGTTTCCATTTTTTTATTTATTTGAACTCCGTGCAAGAGTTCCGCCACCCGAAGCCTATTGAACTATGGCACCCCAAATCGGAGAATGTTCTAAACAGAAGGAAATATGAAGAGGAGGGGAAGGGAGGTTGGAAAATACTCATTCATAGGACATACTTGCCGGAGCGTTTCTTGTAAATGATTCCCAGAAAAACGTATTTCACACAGATTCTAAACAATACGACTGCAGAAACATTCGATAGAAGACATTGGTGGGTTCGATCGAGTACATAAACTCACGACACACCTAGCTTTAAATCAATCGTGTGTCGAGAAAACAAAGTTTCTCTTTTTGACTTATGTGTTGAGCGTCCTTTACTCAAATATGGGCCTTTTACGAGGGGGTATTTTTTCATATGATTATGGCAAATATTAACCAAGTCTCATTGGATGTTATTTATCTATAAGTATTATGGAAATATCGATCTACTTAGACCAACATTTTGAACCCTTGTGGTAATTACGTTAATTTGGTGATAAAAGTATGAAATATTAATAAATGGAAATTATAGATATCTATTAATCTATTGAGATATTGATTTATTTGAAATAAATTTAATAAAGAGTTTCCCGAAAGCTCAAAATTTGAACATGAATTCATACTTTATCAGTCACCGCCCTTCAAATGCTCTATGAGCTTTGATGTACAGAGTACACGTTTCGCCATTCAGCATACAAACGTCAAAGAGAGGGAGATGATTGTATAATCATCGAATAACTAAACCTTTTTTTAAATTGTGTCTATCTGATGGGACCTGCCAGTGAATACCGAACAAGAGTCTCAACTGCGTCCAACTTTCTAGAGCCAGTGGGACTATGGCATCCCCAATTAAGTTTCAGCTCAGCAAAGAAGTTTCTACGAACACCACTTGCGGGGTTCGAGGCCAGCCCCCCAGTGGAGTGTGCGTCTCCGCCCTCACCTGGCTGTCCTCCGGCGGCTCCTTCATCGGCCTCTGCAGCCTCAAGGATCTCCTGGTCTGCGTGTCCTCGTCGCCTCCCCGGCTCCAAGCCCAGGGCGACAGGGGCAATGGGTACGAGGAAGAAGAGCGTGGGACAGGGTTTGAAGCAGTCGAAAAGAAAAATGGCGGATTGGTGAACTCCGCACCAGCGCAGCATACTCTGACTCTGGAGGACTCCGATGACAGTTTTTCAGCAACAAACATGCCCGGGCAGCTGCGCAAGTTTTTCCGCAAGAAGAAGAGAAGGACCACCACGACCAGCGCCGTAGCGCCGACGACCACGATTACGACGACGCCCGTGCCGCCCAAGCCGACGCCGCCCACCACCAAGCCGCCTTCCGACACCGGCGACGAATTCGGCTACCTTTGGTCACCGCTGGACTCGGCTCCTGACTCTGACTACTGACCATGAAACTAAGAATTAATATTAAGTAGAAATTAAGATTTGTACAGCGCCCTTGAGGTGATTTTCCACAAAAACGGCGCTATAAAAATCATCCAAAAATAAATAAATAAATAAATAAATTACAAAGACATGGCTATGAAAAAGATAGTTATAATTACCTAGCCAGAATCATTGAAATACTTGTGTAGCTTTCAAGAGTTTATACACGTAAAATTTCGCAGCAATTTGTTGTTCTCCAATCACATAAATGGGTTTAAGCACATGGAAAATCGTAAAAATCGTGAAAATCACCACATCTTATGATAAAATGAGCTTTCCCAGCGATGTTCCGCGTTAGTACAGCAGAAACTGATTGATAAAGATTCAATAACGTTAAATTGTTGGTCTTTACGTGAATCAATTAAACATCAATTCACTAAAAAATGAATTCGATATATTTGTAGGACTTCTTTCGCTTCCACTGCTAAAATAATATTTCTACCTACATCTCGAGGTAGATACGCAATGCAACCTCGCGAAGTGGGGAGGCATCTTTTTTTACTTACCATAGAACATAATAACTGTCAGTTGCTTTATGTTTGCTCCGCAATAAAATAGAGATAATTAATATAAGCCGTTAAATGTTAACTATACTTCTTCATTAGTTACTGAACCGCAACAGTGCAGATTGTGAAATAGTTAAATTGTGTCTACCAGTGCAGTGAAATCATTTAAAAAAAAACAAAAATCTAATTTCCTAGTTCCAAAATATGTATTAGAACTGCTGTAAAGTGATAAAGTTTTAGTATCTATTGATTTAACCCACAAACTTTTTGTAGTCGACTACTGAGCTCCGCAATCTCAAAATAAGATTGTTTTTAGATGTCATCCCGGTTTATAGATTAATATAAGTTATCGTTAAAAAAATCAAATATTAACAAAATATCATAAATATATTTTTTAAATGCCACCAAAAAGTGAAACCACAATTGACAAAAAAATTTTAAGTTTCAAAGAGCAATTGATTCAAACAATGAGCGAGAGGATAGACCATCAACTAAAAAAGTCCTAAAAGATTATGTTAATAAATTATTCTTGGACATTAAGAGAGAAATCCGGGACCTAGTTAAGGGCGTGGAATTCTGGTCAAAGAAAATCGATGACTTTGAAAATGAACTAAAAAAAAACAAAAGATCACCCAAAAAAAAGACGCAAGGATAGAAGAGATGCGAAAATAAGTTAAAACCCTTAAAATGTCTGTCAACCACATGCAACAGAGCTCGTTAAAGACATCCATTGAAATCCAAGAAATAACTTTAAATAAAAACGAAGAAATACGAACTTCAATTGAACACTTGATGAAGAATGCAGTGATTTAATGAAATAAAAACTCCATAAAGAACTTCTAATACAACTCAACAACAACAAAAAAAAAATTTTGTGAAATATATTATAGGTAGGCACCTATTTAATCGCTTGTCTGAATTTGAAAAGATTGTTTTCATAATTTGTATATTGTTGTTTAAATAGTTGTTAGCCGTGAAAAATCACGCGATATAACCTGGCTTGTCAAGAAAAAACTATTCGTTGCTTTAATCCACCCATTTAAAATATGGAATAATGTCTACTAAAATACGAGTATAGGTAGGTAGATACTTTATTAGATAGGTGGGTCGTTAAAGGTCGTTTTAATAATTTGATAATTTCAATTAACATCAGTTCCAAATTTGAAAAGTTGGCGCTCGTACGTATGTACGTAATAACAAAGGAAATTATGTACGAGTATACCTACCTAGTTAATCGTTAAAATATAATTTAGTCTTTACTTTCCTTCTGAGTCACCCACCGCAATACAGGCAGACGGCGCCGCAGGCACTTCACAAGAAACATTCATACGCATAGACACACACATACAGTGCTCTTGGATTTATTGAATTTTGAATTCAATTTTTTTTTATGCTGGCGGTGTCTTTAGCGGGTCGAACCAATTGTGCTCGAGGGCCGGAAAATGTGGTCTCATGGGCCGTATCTGGCCCGCGGGCCGGAGCATCCCCTCACCCTTGACTTTAACCTATCGATTTATAAGTTGAATAAAATGTTCTTAGTCAACTATATTTATATTAAGTTTTTAAAAAAATAATTTGTTTACATATATTATTTTTTTACCAAAATGTATCCACGAGCAACTTCATTAATGCGTGTCGTTTATGTTCATATTAATTTATTGTTGATATACTGCTTGTGTAGATTATATTAATAAGTAATCAAAAATATCTCTGACCCAAATTAATTCTTGCCACTAATTAAATGAAGCTCTAAAGTGTAAGCCTTTCTTCCCGGGAAAATAACATCGTATTCATTTTCTCCTCCAACATATAAATTATCAGCCGCGTAGTGCTCGAGCGACAGAAATATGTGAAAATATTTATTCATTAGCGTAATCGTCCACTCGAGATGTTTGCTTTCGGCTGATGGCAACAGATTTGTGCCGCAAGAATCACTAGCGTAGGCCGCAACTCGGGGGCGCCAAAATATTATCTCTGCTATGAAAAATCAACAAGAAAACGCTAGCGTTTAGTCGAGAAGCTTGACACTATCCCTGCCACTTGCCACTTTGTGCCGCGGTTGTATTTTTGACGCTTATTTTCCTCAAATTCACGCATTGCCTCGTAACAAAGGGGAGGGCAGTTCTTGAAAAAACCCAGTCCTCCGGTGACAAATGAGTGAAGTGTTGTAAGTGCGAGATGTATTGAGATATGTCGCCCCGGCCAAAAATCTTCTCTTATTTTTCGTGGATGAGACTTGAAGTACCCTTGTTGTGTAAATCTTTGACAGAAGCCGCGCTGGTATGCGACCTATTTATTTGTGGGTAGATATTTTATAGTTCGGAGATTAAATTTATAGCGTACTTTATTATTTTAAAGCGACAACCCAGACCTTTGAGTGTATCCTTAAAACCATAAAAAATACATAAAACTAGACGTACACCGTTTTGGTTTATCGTTCAATAAAGATAATCGCTCCTGTTATTAAGGTTTTTATTAGCATACTCGTACATATTGTTCCTATGAGTATATCCATATTCATAAAAAAATATACATAAAAATATTTAGGTTACTAATGAAAATTTTCTTTCAAATAATATTTAAACTTCTCACAGCTGTCCCCTTTTTCAGCTGCATACACATTTATCTAACCATTTTATTTCTCGCTGTAGCAAATTCTAATTTCGTTTTGATCATTTCTTTTACTCTCGTGTTCCAGCAATGTAATTTTCGCCTCCGTTTGTTTCATATTCATAATCATAATGGAGAAAATTCTGCCTGAATCAATACAATATATTTCATTCATAATTTCACAAAATTTCCTGACGCATTTGACGTAATTCAACAAGACATTTTCCTGATCCATAAATAATACAAAATAAGACATTGTTACAGGTTCCCATTCCCGTTACGAACACTTTTACACAGAGGATCTTAAAATTAACCCACTCGTGTTCTGTCGTAAGCAGCGCCCGGTGTGAAGACAAAGGAAGCAACTTCATAAAAGTGTTTACTAGTTCGCACATGCTTCTATGTTTCTCTAGCATATAACAGGTAACTGAGCATTTTTTTAAGTTTCTAAGTATTCTAGTAGATCTTGAAAAGAGTGACAGTTTTTTAATAATTATTGTCAGTAGACATTACTGACAATGAGTCGGATAGTTATTTTATTTTACATTTTAAAGTACCTTTTGACATTCTTTCATTGGTAACGTAAGTTTTTGAAACAATCTGGTTCGTTTTCTTTTATTTTTATAGTGCATTCCGTACAAAAGACTATGGCATCTCCAATTGAAATATGTTTAGGGGCTGAAGGTAGTGGGGAAGGGAACAAGATAGGGAGGAGGAAGATTGGGAAATACCTGGCTATTCAGATCTAGTCACCAAACACGGCTAAAGCCATTTTAATCATTTCGATTCTGAATGGTGGTCTTTCACCTGGGCGATGCTTAGAGTATCAACCACTCGGTAAATTGTCCGTTGGGTAAAACACTTTTTTTATACCATTTTACGATTTAAGTTTAAAAAATGTTTACTTTCAAATTCAATAAGGTTTTCAGTTTTACAAATATTGTTAATATTCCTGGATAATGGAAAAAATATTAATTTCATTGAAATATGAAGCAAATTCCATTTTATGAGTTTTTTGTTATGATTTGTATAACTTATTAAAAAAATATAATTTTTATGTTTTTTCCACTGAGATTTCTCGCACTAGGGAATAAATTTTACATTACAAATGTACAATAAATTTATATGATAAGGTTACAAGATGTTAGTATTTTTTTTGTGATACCATGTAGGTTATTTTATTTTATTGGTCTGTTTGGTTCTAGTATTTGGTCAATTTCGTGTCTCCCTGTGTCCCAGATTTATTTTGTTATGTATGATATCAAAGTACTGACGTTTGTGAGCTTTTTTAAAGGACTATTAAATAGTTTTATGCTGTAGTAAATGAAAATTTTCTGTCAAAATACAGTGTTTGTTTTTGCTTGTTGGATATGTGCCTTTGAAGCATTAGTGCTTGTGTTGTGTGTGTGGGTTGGTAGTTCCAATGTTTTGTTTTGTGGGTGTAAATAAGTATGGTTTATCAATAGAATTATTTTAGTGACTATGATATTTAGATTGTAAAAAAATTAATCCAAACAAGCTTTGAGGAGAACTATGAGTAAAAATTTTATATTGGCTTTTGGTGTTTTGATTAGGGAATTTAAAGTGGTGCCATTTGCACTCCCCACTATATCATTCCATTTTGTAATAAAGGCTGACTTAAGGCCAAGTATTTTCTAATGAGTTATCTTTTGCGAAGAACATTTCTGGTTGTTATAAAAAAGCTTATAAGTTTTTTCAAATTTATTAGTTGTACAGCTAATATGCTTTACCCAATTTAGATATTTGTCAATGTCTACGCCTAAATACTCAATGTGGTTGGCATTATCTAATGGTAGACAATGGTACGGCTATTTTATAATTTGGCAATCATGGATTATTTCATTAAGTAATGTTCGTTATTTCATCTTTCACCAATGCCTAGCTAAAATAATACTTATCTAACAATTTCAGGTAGCATATTTCATTAAAAATATCACATAAGAGCGTTTAACATCGCTTTTTGTTAATTATAGTTATTTTAAATATCTTTGTAACCATATAATAGAAGTTATTCCTAAAAATAATATCATTGATGTTATTTTCAACGTTGTGACAATTGAATTTTTATAGTGACAGTTTACAATTATTAAAAAAATCCCCGACACAATAGTAGGTGAAAGATAAGAAAGCTTTTGACACTTTTGAAATAACGTGGAAAAGAGCCAACGTATCTGAAGAAATGTTAACCATCTAAAACTATGAAACGTAAGAAAAAAAAACAAAAATTGTATAACCTCCAAGATCAACCCTGTCCTATGGTGATTGAGTAAGGTAGTAAAATATTGCGTCATCAGGAAAACTGATGAATCAGCTTATGTACAGTTTTTTTTTTTTTTTAAATACACAAATAATAGATATTCTTAACCAAAGTCTTTTGGGGCATCCTTCATTGCTCCCTTGTATAGCTTCAACTGCATTTGACAAACCTTATCAGAGGCAATACTTGAAAGTGCTTCTGTTAGACAGCTGTTTATCGGCAAATGCCATTATTCGGTGATCTCTAGCTCGAATGGTGTATGGCTTACACTCACTCAAATCGATATAACACGTCATTATTTATGATGCGCCACTGAACTGAAAACATTTACTGTGCTTTATTTTTAAAATGAACCAGTTTAACTTTAACATGAACTAATGGGTGAACTTTTAACAATAGTGAGCCAACTTTGAATTAGCGAAATACGTTCAACTAATCAAATTATATGTTTTACCCGGATTTGAAAGTTTCTGTTTTTTATGAACTCCCTACAAGAGGTCCTCAAGATTTATGTTATTTTTTGGGATGCATAAAAATATTTAAATTGTCTAATATTCAGACTTGATATTTTAGTCAGTAAAATAAAAATAAAAAAGTCATACCTAAAATAAATTCGAACAACATATACGAGTATGTATTGGATGAATACTTTGGGTCATGGCACTAACGAAAATCTTGTGAATACTGCACAAGAGTCTTAACTGCCTAGATTAGGACCATGGCATCCCCAATTAATTGCGATATGTTGTGAGGCTAAAAGTAGTGGGAAGCGAAGAAGATGGAGAAAAATGGTTGGAACCTACCTGGCTATTCAAATCTAATTATTAAGCACGGCTACCATGCTGCCGGGACATGCCACAAATACAATAAAAATGTACTTTTAATATGTGAAACAACACATAAAAATTAAATCATTTTCGCGCACCGCGAGTTTCGAACCCATGACTTCTAGATCCGTTTACATATTTTTTTTTTTTTTCAATTAATATCTAACGTCTATGGTTAAAATAATGATGTTATAAATGTAATTATCATAAATTTAAAATATAGATTTGTATTATAAGAGCCCGCTGACAAACTGCTACTAAATATGGGACTTTATTTTAATAATATGTATCATTTTCAATAATAACGGAAAACATAAATAATACTGATACATTCACATTTGCTTAAAAACATATTATTTAAACGTGTGGAAGTTATTGTAGACGTTAAAGGGGAAAAGACAATTTCGAAGGAAAATGTTATTTTTATTTGACGTTATCTTGGTATATGCAGCCTAGCTTTAAGGCCCTCCCTCGTCACTTCCGCACTGTAATCGTTTTTCGGGGTCAAATTTTTCCCACAAGATTGATTACTCCGTTCGTCGCTGGAATGGACCGATGTCAATTCAATTATCATAGTTTAGATAGTTAAGCACCAAAGTTCCATTTTATGGTCATTATACTTTAGAATCGAGGAAGAATGTATTTCGAGGCGCTTTGTGAAATGGTAAATATTTCATCACAAAAATAGACTAGTACGATATTATGCCCGGTTATACAAGTTGATAAACTAGGTACGATACTTGCCCATTATTCAAAAGTATATAGACTAGCTAAAATAATATTTTCGTTTGTGGAAGGAGGCAGAAAAGAAACGATAATATATTATGTTATTTCCACATATTAAAAAATAATTACTTAGTACGATAATAATCGAACATTTAAAAGTAATGAAGTAGGTAATGAAAAAGTAATGGAATGGGTGTGTATTCAACTATAAAATTAAATAGACACTACAAACGATATAAAGCCCATGTATGAAATAAGGGTGACCAGGAACGTTATTATTCCTATTCACAGAAAACGATAAATTAAGTACGATATTACTTCCTTATTTAAGAAGATTTTACTTTGTACCATCGTATATGTCTGCATATATTTAAAAAAATCCCGTGTAAAAAGTGTGTTAGTTGTTATATACGATTACTAACAATAAAACTTTCCGGGAAATCAAATGGTTTTTTTTTTGCTTTGTCTAACCTCGTGTTAGTGTGTCCAGCGTATTCTCGGAGACCGCGCATTCGTTATTATCTTTTCTGAAGCTTTTATCCTATAAAACCTGTTATTCGCATATTTAAAAGAACCGTATTCGCTTGTGAACAAAAAAAAAATCCATAGAGATATTTTGCGTTGCGTTAAAGTCGGGTAGTAAATATTTTAAGTTTGCTTAAGCCAGTGCGACAGAAAAAAAAATTCAAAGGGACATCGTTGTTTGTATTTACGAGAAAACTACGCAACTTTTTTGTTTGGTAGGAAATTTATTCAACCATACGAAAATACAATTAAATGTGAAAAAAATATATATTTCTTAACCAAACTTTTTTTAATGACAGAGGGAGAAAAAAACAATTCTCCAAATATAAGTATCTATTCCAGACAAACCACTTATACCATTGACATACATTTAAAAACAAACATAAGCACATTATTTGTTGAGATAGCGCAATCGACAAAAAGATCATTTTGTAAAACACAAGTGAAATATTAGGAAATTACAGTCAGCAAGGCACGACGGAAATTGTAACTTGCGGGAGTCTGGCATTCCAGAGGTTAAAATATCCTTTATAAATCGTGAGTATGAAATACGAATGTCAGGAATATATAAACGCTAATTAAATATCAAGCAAATTTAGTTACACAGTTAAAGTATGTTCATACGGGAGCAAGTTTATAATATTAATCTGCATAGCTACTCATAAAATTTAAAACGAATTCAGAGTGATGAACAATACCTTCCCGACAGTTATTTTGGTTTTATTGTAACAGCGGGGTTTTATATTCTCGGGATCTAACCAAAGCGTCGGTAGGTACCGCAAACATCGTACTGTAGAGAACGTTTTATAAAATATGCTTGTAATCTTTGAGTGCTCAGAAATTCGAAAAGGGGAAGTAAATTTCATCGCTCTAATTTTATCATCTCATCAACTTGACAAACGCGTTTCACCTGAAAATTTATGATGAATTAGCAATCTCTAGATAAACTCATTTATTCCTGGGACGAGTGTTCCGAGGGCTCTCCTCCTAGCATCAATCACAACTTTCATTACTTCTGCGATATTCACACAGGAGTGGACAGGAATGACAGGTTATGGAAAACTTTTCGTATTTTTAATCAAAATGTGAGCCAATCATAAGCGGTTGTAACAACTTTGAAGCGTGTTTGAAAAACACATTTTCTAAATGTTGATACATTTAAGCAAAGGTTTTATTCGGTAGGCTTACGGGGGATTTACATGAAAAATACATCCAAAGTTTTATGGGCCTACCAATTTTATATCATAACATTATTCCTAATAAATAAAACAAACATAAAACGTGTTCGTTGGCGATTTCAACTAATTTCACGGTTCACTTATTTTTGTGTTAGAATAATTTACTTTGTTTAAGCAATATATTTTCCTATTTTGTTTATTTTTCGTAGAAATCAATCACTTTGTGGTTTGATATACGAGTAATATACGATATTGCAGAATAAATTTGTTTTTAATAACTAATTGTATTTTTAATATTATCACCTACCTGTTTCGCTTTAGTCATACATCATCGGAGTTATATTAAAACTAAAAAGAAAAAATTTACAAATGTATCTCTTTTATATTCGGTCTCCCTCTTTTCCTATACACATATGCTAATTTTATGTATGTTTTTTAATATAACCATGATAAAGTTATTGTTTCACATAAGGCATATTTTCCCATACATATTTACACGAGCTTACAGTTTAGACTTTGTTAGTATTTTTTCGTTCTAAGAATACCAATTTTCCGGTTCACATGTTTTATTGATATTATTCTAATATTTTTCGTTTTAACTCTATCATAATATGAACGGTAACACATGGTTTTATTATTTATGGTTGTATTTTATTGACTCGTGTTCATGTGAAAGTTTTTTTTTCGGTTTTGTTTGCTTTTCTTTTCTTGATATTGGGATATGTGTGTATCATATTTTCTCATTTCATTTATATTTGTGGTCATTTCCACGGTTTTATAGTCAGGACTATTTGGGCTATTTTTTTCGTAAGAGACTCATTTTTCATGACATTTGCTTCTTACTTTATTTGTTTGCATCTATTTAACTTTTTCATAGAAACTTTAATTTTTTTTTTGTATCGTATGAATATATATATAGGCTTAGTTTGACTGTTCTATTAATTAAGTACGTATCTGCTACTTCCACAATAAGAATATCAAAGTCATCTCTCACGTACGTACTTACTTGGTTAAAATTAATTTCATCTGCCTATTCAAAGGCAATTTAATTGTTTTACGTAATTATATGGAAAATATTTGCCTTAAGAAGTCTTTAAAGATAAGCGTTGATTAAAATATGATGAAATTTTCAAATTGCGGGATCATATTATCTGCGTGAAGATTAATAACGTTAGAATATTTTGAAGGTGTAGTTATGCGATATGCAGGTACAATTTGAATATGGGCTTATTTTATTAAATAAACTCAATGAGCAAAAACCCGTTCATTCACGGGCGACTATAAATTACCGAAGGTCTGCGTGTTATCAAATAAATGTGGTAAAAGAAGAGCTGGTGTAATTTTATTGGTGACGTCTGCTCTCCAGAGCAAAAATTATTCCGACCACTCTTTTAAGGCGGAAATTCTTAAGCGTGCTTGAAAAGTTATGAAAAATATATTTCTCTTTCTTCAGATAAAATATTCGTCAAACTTCTGCTTTTTCTGAATGCAAAATAATATACATACAGGGTCATCAGGACAAGAGAAGAGTTTTCAAATATATAGTAGTTTCTACCCGGCTTCGACCGGTATTCAACACTATTCTTACAAAGTTTTTAACAGTTAATCGACAATTCATTTCTTCGCAGCACACGGTGGAAAGAACCTTAAAAGCTAAACATGGTTAAATTATCATATAAGTTCCAGGCAAAGAATACTAAGCAAGTAGTATACATAGCAACAGTTTTTTCCGTTTTTAATAAAGATTTGTCGCTTGCTTATTTTCAGATTTAAAACTTACTTTTACAATAGTTTAGTGTTTTTAAGGAGAAAACACGGAAACAGACAGTAATTAGAAGAAAAAATTGCATTTTAACGCTTTCTAACGGATTAACGTGAATAGCAGATAAATAAATCCTTAAAGATAATTATTAGATACATAATTAAAGGGAAAAAAATAATTTAAAGATTGGGTTACACAAAAAAATAAAAAAAAGTTGAATGCAGAGACTGCGCGAATATCAGTAAATAAAATACTAAATGTGTGATGCAAATATGAAAAAAAACCGATGCCGCCAAAATACGCATAACTTTTTGTCTCGTTGACTACAGACCAATGATATCGATAAAATCTGTTCACAGAAAGAATATCCAAATTTGACAATGTTTGATCAATTTCACCAGAAGTAAAGTAAAATTGAGCGTATTGCGGACAAAACAACCCGCTCACATCACATTTCTATCAATTTTCTCTTCAGTGACAAATGTACGAGTATAGGGAAGCACCCCAGAGAAACCGAGGCCACCGAAGCAACGCAAGATATGATCACCTGGGGCTACTATCAAAATAATGTTATTTGTGACACTTATTAAGCGTTGATATAACTGATATTAAATTCATGAAAAACGTTTTATCTATAATATAATCTTAGCGCTGAAGTTTCAGCTTATTGACTTTTAAATAATACCGAAGCTTTTCGTGGACCCAAATATCGACATTGTTAATAAAATTTCTGTAAAATAATCCTGATACTATATTTATTAAATGGCATGTTGTGTTAAAACTCGCATTTTAATATGATGTGTTTGCTTTTCACAAAATTCTCAGATTGGTATATTTTTATCAGTAACTACCACTCCTGTTGTTAAAAAACGTTTTCGTTGAATGAAACAAATATTTTTTAAACTTTATTTGTTGAACTCGGCTGGGGTATTACGCTGTCCAGCAAATGTCACTGTAAAAATGTATTATCAACGTACATTTCCCTTTGAAATTTAGTGAAAAACTCACAGTCTCACCTAAATCAGAGACATTTGAGAAAAACTCAGTGTCACCTAAATCAGAGACGTTTGAGAAAAACTCAGTGTCACCTAAATCAGAGACGTTTGAGAAAAACGCCACTTCCTTAAAACGAAAACCAAAAACTTGTTTAGCATTCGAGTTTGGTTTTTTGGTTTAATCCGGTGTTGGGTTTTAGTTATTCTCATTATGGTTTCTGCGAATAATGTTTTTCACCCGTGATGACTTAGTATTTTCTGCTTATTTCGTTAACGAAAAAAAATCGTTTGAATGGAAGAAGTAACAAGAACCCCAATGGTTATAAAAATGAAATTGCTTAACAATGCGTATTATAAAGATAACAATATCGTCCACATTGTTATCTGCGTATTCATGGCCCGCAAAGTGTCCGATCGCAACGATAAATGTGGAGTTTTTTTGCCGACGGGAATTCCACGGCGACAAAACATAATGCCGGGAGAATAAATCTGCAAGTTTCCCTTCAGCACTGACATGATTCATTTAGGAAGGAAGATCCGGCTTTATTCAGAAACAAAATATTTTTTATCTTCCGCCATTACCGCTCCACCGGCGGCCGCTGAACAAGCGGGGATTTAATGCAAATACTCGTACCACAAGTGGAAACAACTGGAAGTGGGACTCCGAGTGAGCCAGATAAATCATCACTTATATTAGTTTCACTACAACCCGGTCAAATAATAATAGCGGAATTCTACTAGTTGGCTTTCTCTTACTTGTTTCCGTTTTAATGTACCTAGCTTTAGTTACCGATTGCTTACGATTTGTTTATTGCTTTATTGATTCATACTTGGAAATTTAAATGTTCACTTAGATGGTTTGGGGATCTAGAGTGAATGAACGAAAAAAGGAGTGTGAAAAGAATATATGATGCAAAAGTGAATGGAAGAAGAAGTCGGGGACGCCCGAGGAAGACGTGGCATGATCAAGTGAATCAAATATTTGAATCGGTCTATCTAAAGAGTCAGAACAAAAGAAGAGTATGTATGAGACGATGTATGATTTTGAATGAAGCAAGGAGAGTGTGCCAAGACAGAGCTGTATGGCAGTCCGTCCTCTCTGCCTACCCTTACGGCGTGATGATTAGTTAGTTAGTTACTTACTTACATGAAATATTTATAATGCGTCATTTTTGCGAAGTATCACTTCAAGGGCGCTGAATTATGTCTAAAATTACCATTAAAATACATTGAAACTTATTACCTAGATTTTAATATGACACTATCGAAATAACCCAACTTAGATTTAAATACGAACCTGATATTAATATTTACATTCATATGACGCGGGCTGCGAAAAGTTTCGATATTCTTGTATAGCGAGATCGACAATTTGTACACTGGTGCATGAAACAATATTATACACATAAGTTTCGGTGCTAACGAGATAACTTTGTTATGCAAATTATGACAATTATATTATCCGTTTATGAACATGATTTTCTGAACCGATGAGTTTTAAAAACTCTGTCGAGTCTTTTATCATTCTCAGTTCATGTGGCAGTTTAATGCACGCCAGACACCCCGAAAGGACGCTCTCTGAACTTAGTATCTAGTGTGTTATTGTCTTTTGTTCCTTCAACCTTCCGATACTTGATGATGCTGCTGATCTAAGAGTTGACTGTAGCGAATGGGTATCTTTAAGAATACACGGTTCCGATAAATAAGCCGGAGCCATCCCGTTAATTAATCTAATTACCATCAAACAAAGCTTCAACCAGATTATTTCGAGACATAAGCCAAGGAAGATTTTGGAGGCGCTCTAAAATATGCCCATGTATAGATACGCCGGTAATAATCTTGCTGCAGCGTTGAAAACTAATTTTAATTTGGTGTTTGGGAAGACTTGCGTAAATTCCGGTACAATATTCTAGACGTCAAACAACTTACTAGCTATTGGTGGGTTTTTCCGCACTGATTCAATTTGTCTTAGATACAAAAACCCAGCGCTCACGGTAATGTTCATTTGAGTTTTAAAGGAAAATACAGCTTCTAGATTGACTCCCCAATGTTTGATGCATCTCTTTGGAGTAATGTCACTTCCTAAAACAGCTCTTGGGGAGTTAGTTATCAATGGTATGAAGACGTCTGCTTATGGTGGTCCAGGAAAACTTAATATTCGAAGGATTCGTGTACGTGTATTTGAATAAAAAAATATTCCTACTCATTTTGCGTGATTTTTTGGTACCAATGTGTCACTACAGCAAGTATCAGTAAAATATAATGTCATATTCAAGCAAATTGGCTCAATAGCTCATTGGCTCCGTATATACAAGATCGCGCATTTAAAACCCGACGTGCGTTGTTAAATTTAATTACTTAGCGGCATCATGGCCGACATATTTTAATAATACGTTTTTACATAAATAATCCAATAAACGAATGGTCTTTGGGAAAGTACCGCTGTAATACCTAATAATGACAAAATATTTTTAATATCCACCGACGAACTCCGTGGCCATTGGTTAATATTTTCGGCTTTGGATACAAGAGTCACGAATTATTTGTGTTATTTCACATATAATTAAAATAAAATAATATACACACATATAGTACATTTGCGCCAAGTTCCACAGTGGTGGATCCTCTGTGTATCTATATGGAGAAATACCGCCATTTAGAATCGAAACGTTGTTCGAAATGGCACTAGCCATGTTCTAAATAGTTACGTACATCCAAATCTTCTTGTTTCCTTCCTCTATCTACTTCCTTCACCCTCACAATACACCTACTCTCAATAATTGGGGATATCGTAATCTCACTTACTTCGGACAGTTAAGACTCTTCTACTAATAGGACTTGTTGTTCTTAACGCATTAATGTTCTGCATTTCCATTTTTATTTTATATTATTTATTTAAATATAATCATCTTCTTAAGTGTAGGTCAAACGTCCAACTATACTTCTTTTTAAACTTTTATTTTGTTGTTAATAATATAAATCACCTTTGTCAACATCATTGTATTCAAATTGATTGTACAGTTTTGCTACCTACGTGAGAACAGGTTTTATTATATTACATTATATTATATTTGATGGTTTTATTATATTACACATGGCCGTACACCACAGATACGGGAAAAAATAGAAATGGATATTTTCACTCAAACCTAAAAAAAAGTCTGCAATTTAATTCTGATCACGGTACTGTGCGAAGAACTCACTGTGTTATTTTTTACGTGTATGTCAAGACTTAATTGTTGGCTGCCTCCGAGAAATTCAGCAACTTTACATAAGCTCATTACCACCCCCAAGATGGCGTTACTGTCAATTTTATCGAATATGTTAATTTTATTTGTATGAAACTTTGTACATTGTTTTTTTTATCGATTTAAATAGGCATATAAGACTTTCTTTAATGCAATCTGCATAGTTAAATTAAATAAATCTGAAGAATTAAATTTATTACAGTTTCTAATGTATTTTTATCTATACTCGAAACTGGTTTTGACGAAAAACAGTCGTTTCATCTTAGAATGTCATAAAACAAAAACAAAAATGCTCACAGAATTAAAAGGAGGAGGTTTTCAATTATGCTTCTTAAGATCATAAGTCCACTTTTATTATACACTACTTTAAAATTAGCATTTTTTGTTTTTTCTTTAGGTATAAAATGTAATGTGTTCACTATAAACAATTGTAGGATTGTTACGATGTAAAATGTATGTATATTTGTATCGTATCCACTGTCTTTAATTACAGGATTTAGTGCCTTGCAACATTACCTTCAATAATAGTAACAATCCTACAATTTTTTATAGTGAATACATTACATTTTATACCTAAAGAAAAAACAAAAAAATGCTAATTTTAAAGTAGTATATAATAATAGTGGACTTAAAATAATTATTATAGAATTATAGTGCAATATTTATCGTGTTTGTATGTAAGAGTTATTGTGTAAAATTGCTCTAGATTGTTATGGAATGAGTGAAGAATTTCAAGTGCTATTTTAGGAGGTCTTCAATTTTCTTGTGGTCCTTACTCATTATCCATTTAGTAATGTTTTGATTAAAGGAATACATATTGGTGATGGCTACAGTCTGTGGTGGGAGTTTGTTGTAAGTGTGAGGCGCAATGTACATATGGTGTCTTTGTGCAAAAGCTGTATTGTATTTAGATATTAAAAGTCTTTCTTGTTGGTTGGCCCTTGTATGCTTATTATGTGTGATATACGAGTACATTGAAGATTTTGAAGAATGAGTTATTTTTAACACTATTTTAAGATGTAACTGTCTGATATTGAGGATTCCTTAAAGTTGAAAGAGTGGCGTTGTTGGGTGCCTAACGGGCTTTCTAAATATTATTCATAAAATTACTTTATCTATTTTTATAAGAGGACCTAGCAAGGTAATAGCAACTCCCCCCCATGATTGATGACATGATTACATACAAAAAATAACATTCCTAAATTATTTCTTTTGCTCTCATGAACATCTGCGTTTATTGACTTATTCCGTTCTTCCTTGCGCACACAGATATATACTTTCTCGGTGAAATTCTATACTAAAAAAAGGGGGGTTGAATTTATGAGTTCGTTAACCGAAATAAGCTTTTACAAGTCGCTTGAATTTCTAATTATAATCATAGTATGTAGGTTTAAAGTATTAACTGTTTTTATTTTGATCGAAATATGCGATAATTTCATTTTTCTATACCTCTTTATACAATATCCCAGTGCTATATTTTTTGGTATGTACTAAGGGGCGAAAACCTAATAACCAACAAAACCTTTCTTTTTTCTTGAATTTTATGAGACACCTCACCAGAGCGCACCTATCTGTACCGGACACATACAGGGAAACTATCGTCACCCTGCTGAACAACGTTGTGAGGCGGATGCTTTTCCTAAATTGGGCGAACTTCATAAAAAATCCGCCTACCGGGAGTAACAGAAAAAACCTGCGGCAGCGGGTTTTTACACGTCAGTTTTCCATACTACCTGCCAGTCCTGCCACGTTGTTATAGTTATGTGAATGTCGATTTTCTACCGATAGACAACAAATAATTTAGTATAATGCAACATGGCAAATATCCACACTCATTAATCAAGTACAATAAATGTATAATTTTCTATTGCTGATTGATGGGATGCTAAATGCAATTTAATACTTATGCATTATTGTTTAATAGGTTGATGTTTTTCAGAAATTATAAATCAATATAATATACGTTCCTGTTAGATTGTATTTGTATTCGATGAATTGTATTTGTGGAGGTTTTTCCCAAAAAATATGGCTTAAATTACAGAATTCTTTGCTTGTGTTTTTTATAGCATCATTGATATAATGGCAACAAATCGCTTAAAGAAAGTAAAGAAATGTGATTTAAATTTGAACAGTTTTGAAATAGTTCAAAATACGTAATTAAATTTAATGGCGGTTGGTGACCTATTTTTATGCTGTAGTGTTAAATTATATTATCGTAACCGAAACATTTTATTTCCTAAAGATGTTTTCAGCAATGTTGAGCAAACTGTATTCTGAAATGAAAAAAATAAAATATGTGCATGTAATATATAATTTCAATTTGTAAATCTTAGCACAAAAACTGGTAGAAGAAACCACTGGTTTATGAGTGACTTAAATAAAATAAAGTTATTGAGCTGTAGAGGATGGGTACATACATAAAATGTCTTGTACTCTATTATATGCGGTTCGACTGCAGCATCCTTTTAAATTATTTTATCTAGCCAATTATTTTTGATCGGCCCTTTTTGTATACTGATTAACACACAATATAGCAGCATAAGCATGTGTTTTACCCAGCTTCGTAAACTTAGTGTTTGGATATAGTATGAAATATATGTACTGTTAACATAAATCTTGCCCCTGCATATCTTGGAAATGCGGTTATGTAATTTATTACGTTAAGCTCTGTGGGTTTTTTACGTTTTTATAAAGGTTTTACTGTTATGTGTATGTAAAATAATATTTTGCTTGTTATTTCCGTGACCTCAGTGCATTTTGAATACAAAATTCCTAGAAGAGTACACACATTTTTTGGTGTAACTAGCAATACTATCACTTCCAACCCCCGGTTAAAATTATTTAATATGGTAAATATGCTCACTTTTTTGTTAGCATACATTTTTTTGAATATGGTAACACTATATATCAGTTAGCACCATATTTTTTGATACTTAAATGGACTTTTCAAATATCCATGAATGTGTGAAATTTCAGACAAAAAAAATTAAGCAAATTTATTATTATATTTCAGACAAAAAAATGAGCAAATTTTATTTCCAGAGAACAGTTTTTTGTTGCATATTTAATGTAGCAAAGATTTGACAATATACTCGAAAACGTAAATAAAGGCATTAGTATTAAAAATAATAAAACCTTTTCACTATCGGTTTCTAGAAATGATATAAATAGTTCGTCTGTATGTAACTTCTTCAGGAAGGTGAAACAGCTATATTTATATATTATAGCATATTTTTTAAAATTAAAAAAATCTTTTGTTCTATTTCAGTAATTATTATTTAAAATAATAAAATAAAATAAAAACAGAAAATTTGAATGGAGTTCTACAAAATAAACTTCAAAGCAATAAATTCTTTATTAATATTAATAACTTTATAATTATTTGGAGAATTTAATCTTTTCTCATATTTACTTATTATTTATTTTCTATTCCTTAGAAGCAAATGATTTAATTCTAATAGATTTCAATGACGATATATTGTTCCAGGCGAAACACCTGAAAGAAGGGAATATAATTTTGTAAAGAACCTGAAATACGCATGGTATGCATGTCTCCAGCGTGTGAGTAGATTGGGTGTCAAGTACCCAAGAGCTCCTAGGTGTCTCGACGTCAACCTAAACTTTGATGGGTAAAGGTGAAGTTGTGAAACCTTTTTTACCATTGTAGTATTAATAAACTGAAAGCTCTTTAGCTTTCGACATCAACGCAATTTTGACTGCTTCAAAATCAAACAAAAGAGTCGGTGAGTTTTTAGAATCTGACTGTATTTTATATTATTATCATTTATATTAAACGGTGCGTTGAAATTAAATACTCGTTTTTAGTACGAGTATACTCCGTTTTAAATGTTTATGCATTTATTTTTTTAATTTCAACTTTTTTTTGGTACAAAAGTAAATATAATAATTAATATATATTATATTTATCAATCCCATATTTCTTTGATAATTTTTAATTTTATTTAATCCCAATTTCTCTGATATACGCAACCATATTTGTATTGGTACGCAAAACTCTACCTGATCCATTGAGATATACAAAACCTGACCATAGTTGCCCACCTAGATAGTGTCTTGTATAAACTATACATTTTTATTTAGGAAAAATCTTTTGACTATTATTTGCTAAGTCATTTTTTTTTTTAATTAGAATTATCATCGAAAGCTTCATACTTTATTTTAATTTTCAATTTCTCAAACAATATCAATATTTTTTAACTGTGTTAAGTTTTCTAATTCTTGCTATCTGCGTTATAATTTTACTGTTCCATATTTATTGATATTGATATTGTTTTAATAATTGACATTAAAATAAGTTAAGTCTAATTTAAAAACAGAATAAAGTGTTTTTTTTTTTATTAATAAGGTGTTATTGATTTCAGTGCAGGCAGTTTGGACGGGTCTACAAACTATTGATTGGGGATGAAACAAACGTGTTCCTAGCAAGATCCTCACTTTCAAGTGGGTCTACGTCTACCACATCAACGTTGTCAGGTAAAATATTTTGAGCATGGCCTTGTTTTGAGTGATTTTTGTTTTACTTCTCACTTATTTTAATACGAGTGAGTGCACACTTAATCATACCTACAAAGCTTTTTTTTCATTTATTTAATAATTAAAATGTGTTATTTTACATTATAATATTTTATTATCGAAGGAAGCAAACACTTTGTAGCTTGACATTATAATTTAAATAAAAATTAATTTTGTTTTAAGCCACTTTATTTATACACATATAACAATTCGACCGGTTTCGGTTAGACTTAACCTTCATCAGGAACGTATAAGTATAAATAGTTTAAACTTATACGTTCCTGATGAAGGTTAAGTCTAACCGAAACCGGTCGAATTGTTATATGTGTATAAATAAAGTGGCTTAAAACAAAATTATTTTTTATTTAAATTATAATATTTTGTTTATTTGCGGCACGTTCTAGGGTGGTAGATACTATCAGTATCGTCTTGGTGAAATACCACCATTCAGAAACGTTGCTTGATTTGACTTATGCCGTATTTGGTGACCAGATCTGAATAGTCAGGTACTTCTCAACCTTAATTTTCGCCATCTCATCTCTCTCCTTACTCCATTCACTCTCACATCATACCCCAATTGGGAATACTTGGGACTATTGTACGGTTTCAACATAAACCAAAACTCATACGCAGAAATCAGTCTATATGAGGCAGCGAAATCTTCAAACGGTAATCTTAGGCTTCATAAAATTTACACAGTTTTCTGCCTTAAATTCATAAACGATTTTTTTACCTCCCACCTTTTTGTTTTTGTTTAAGAAAGGCAAACACTGTCAGGCTACCCACTATAGGCAAACACTACCAGCCTGATAATATTTATATTTCTCCCACGAGTATTTCTATCATCAAACGGAAAACGTTGATTGTGCAATGATGGAGGACGTCAAGGAGGATGAATAATAAGTAATACACATTGATAAGAACAAAATAATAGAGGTTAGATTATCAATCCGATTAGAAAATATTCTCATCATTCTTTAATTAGGGTCATCACAGTGATGCAAAGAAGAAATTAGTGACAGAGTGGCATTTATGAGAGAAAAACTAATCTTATCAAGTGTAGACAAAAATAAAATATGGTATTTATAGTATTTCAAACAAAAAATATTTAAACAAGCGTAAAAACAAGGAAAACAATATCATGCATTTAATTATTATGTAATTTTTTTTATTTAAAAATATTTATATCAAATGTTTTTAAATCTCAGGTGAATCCGGTATTAGTACTTATCTAACTAATAGCATTCCGCAATCAAAATAATTGAATGGCATTAAATATAATTTGACCAAGTACCTAACCATATATTAACCAATCGATTTCTCAAAACGACTTGCTTTAATGTAGGTAGGGGGGCATAAGAGGCCTTTATCAGAATATGCTCAAGTTATTAGTCATTAAGTGTACCCTCTGATCGGGACTTAAGAGATAAATAAAAGGATTATTTGATTTATTAGAATTGTCACCAGACTAAACCGACTCCGATCCATTGAATTGTATTTCAATTTAATTCCAAACCTAAACCGAAAGGAGATTATATTGATTCAATATCATTGATGTTTTTGGGTCCATTTACTTAATCACACTTAACATAAAGGTCACATTCCGACGGGATATATTTTATTTAAATGTGATTGGAAATAAGACAGATAGATGACAAAGCTTTACCCTTTTATGTACTAATTTATCCACACTATTGATCCGCGTTCCGTGTTCACGTGATACAGACACACTCGGATAATAACGTCATCATTTGGGCGCCCCTGAATTGAGATTGATATCTCGCCGTCACCGTCGTTTCTAACTGTTCTTTTAGCTCGTTGCTTTTTACAACTTTATTATACTCTTTCGAGTATTCGAGAAAATTGGCTTTCCCTAAAGTACAAAGCTAAGGGGTGATAAACTTTACCTTCATTTCCAAATTAATATCAAATTCATAAATTTTCTAAGTTTGCCGAATTGTTGGTTAAGCGTTTTAATTTATATTTAATATCTTCGCCAGCTTTCCGAAGGGACGGACGCGTACGAGAAGCCAGTCCGCTGATAAAAAGTTTTCGAACATCGCGCAGTAGCGAACCAGTTTATTGACAAAATATATCGGTAATTGATTACTAACTTGTACCGAACTTTACGCAATATTTCATTTGGCATATGGCTAGAAAATCGTTTCTGCTTTTACAACTTCCTCGCAGAAGAACTTATATTTCGACGGAATATTTTTTCTGAAAATAATTTTCGCCCAAAAATGATTAATTTTATGCAACTTCAGCATCGTGCGGGAAAGGAAATATTTTCAATCCATCCTTTAAAAACGGTAATTGGTACATAGGTACTCAATTATTATTTAAATGCGTATGAACCACCCTCTATAGTTATAATATTACTTCTTACGATGTTTTTTTGTTTAAAAATTAAATTCATATGGTAATCAAATTATCCAGAGCTTATGCGGATCAAAATACAAAACCAAGGAATCGATTTTTATTCCGTTTTACTTTTAACGATTTCGGTCGTATTAAGTGTTCCAATTTAATATAAAAATTCCATATTGAAAATATCTTAGTCAGTCGCTAGGTTTCGCTTTATGATATCCGTATTGTTTTCAAGGAAATGATTTAATCCGATCTCAAATCATGATAATGATTTTGTACCGACTTTCTCGAATTGAGTGCGCAACCAAGCATTGCTCGCTCATTAGCGTAAATTACGCCTTTTACTTTAGTCGTTGTTAACTTATTTATATTCTCGTATGTCTGTATTTATACTCGTACTCGCACTTCATGGTGATTATAATATTTCTAAGTAATTTAACTACTTTTTTCTATTTTTTCTAAAAATATTTGGTACCTACCTTTTTTTTTTTACAATAACTCCACACAGGAGGCCTTGAGGAAAACAATTTCCCTCAGGGCCTATGTCATCTTTGGGGATGCTGTGTGGAGGGTTTTTTTGAGGAAAGGAAGGAGGAAACTTGGGTCTTGAAGAGGCCCATGTTGAAGGAGGGAGGAAACACAGAGGCCGGCAAATCGTTCCATAGCCGAGCTGTTGAACACAAGAACGAGTCGTAAAAGCGACCCGTTCTCATATATTGAATGTCAACCGTGTACAAATGTTGGGCGTGCGTTTGGCGAGTTTCTCGACTATGCACCGGTGCCGAAGGGATCAATGACGCAAGTTCCTCGGAGCATCTTCCATTGAAATACCTGTAGAACAAAGACAGCATTCCCACCTGACGTCTGTGCTCCAAAGTTTGCAATCCGTTTGTTAAGGTAGGAGAATCTATCAAACGGGCCGCCCGTTTCTGCACAGAGTCAAGGGTTTTTTTCAGGTATTCTAAAAAGCATAACTGTGTACATAGATGAATTTATACTTTTTTTGATAAATGTAATAAATTTACATTAATAAATATGCAAATATTCATACTAATTGACTTACGGCACACTATATATTTTTTATGACGATTGAAATAATCTAATACTAAGAATATTCAATACCAAACATTTTAAGTATTCTTACTATATGATACATAATACGGAAAATAAAATATTTTGCATTCGACAATACCATATTAAAGCATTTTTTGAAAATACTTTAATTTCATTACTGAAAAAGCATCCAGAAGGCAGCACGAATGATAAATGGGTGTTTCATTACGTTGGATATGAAATTTAGGAAAAATTTAATTTGGGGGTGTGAAAAACGAAGAGGAATTTCAATGTAAAGGCACATCTTTGTTATTTAGGTTGGGCACTTGATTGTTAAATTTATGAGTTGGATATCTAAATGAGAAATTTTTCGTTCTAGGGTATCATAAAAATGTTAATACGTTTACAAATATCGGCAATGAACGAATTAAGTACATTTTCCTGGAGATTATTTTCACTCTTCTTTTAAGAGATAAATCAAAGATCTTTTTATTAACATTTGAGTTAACAACCCTTTACAAGCGTTAAATGGTATTTATCCTGCTACTGAATATTAATTTTATAATCTGGACAGAACATTGAATCGCGCTATCTGGATTAAGCGTATCCTCGCAAAGTAAATTGTTAGTTATTAAAAGAAACCATTGATCCACCTGATAATTATAATATTAACTTAGGTGCTTCCATGATTTCATTATTAACCATTACTCGAGTATGATTTTTTCCAACTTCTTATGTTCAGCCTTTGTCCTTGTTTATACGACTACGGAGCTTTGAGGAACATTTTTTTGTAAAAAAATAAAAGGAACCCTTAATTTTTTTTTCTAGATAAAAAAAACATTAAAATGGTTTTTGATATTCATTAAGATTTAACTATAGTACATCGCAAATGTGTGTATATGCCGATGACACAGTCATTACCAACAGATCTAAGGAGAATATGATTCATAGTGGTGTCACCAGTGTTGGCACTTTGTAAAAGAAGTTGAAACTGCAAATAAACGTGTCAAAAACTAATTTAGTATTTGCTAAACACACGTCAGCGGGATACAACCCTTGCTGATACAAAAAAAGTTGAAAATTTTATCTACCTGTCACAGAATAAGACTATCGAAGAGCTAAACATCTGTTAACTTGCTGGAAGCAGATGCTACCAAACATATATGTGACAACTGGGATCGAAAATATTAAGTAAAAAAAAAACAAACTGTGCATTTGTAAAACTAAAATAAGACCAGTACGACTGTGAGACATGGTTCTTAATGCAAAATGAAGAAAGCAAATTTACAGTCTTTGAGCGTAAAATTCTACGAAAAATCTTTGGACTTACACTAGAAAGTGGCTCTTACAGGACAATGATTAATAATCAATAGTTTTCGAAAATTGATAGAAAACTCGAAAATCTTATAGATCATGAGATCATTGTAAGATTTTGTAGGTCCCAAAGACCGCGAGGGGCTGGAGACATAAAAAAGCCAAATAATAGGACGCCGAAAATAGTGACCAAGTAAATAAATGCCCCAGTTGAAGCGACCCAGAAGTAGACCAAGGAAAAGTTGGACTGTATAGTAGAGGACTGGAGCAGGACGGAAGGACGGAGAGCTGGAGGCGAATGGCGAAGGACATTTGTGGCTGAGGCCAAATTCCACATAGGACGTGGCACCGCAAGATGATACCTCACTAAAACGAGGACCTCCCGAATCGGGTACTGTTATAGTCTTCTAAATTCATAAATGAGATATATTATTTCGAAACATTCTGTTTAAGCGAAGTCAATCATGAAAAATCTTAATCAAAGAATTAAACAATTTTGACATTAATATAAAAATCTTGAATGGGCAAAGGAAGATAGTATTGTATTAGTGTTATCATTTTTAGCAGTAGATTATTTCAAATGCCCTCATCCAAAACTGGAAAAATAACGTTTGATATTGATACCTACAAAATATGTGCACGCATTTTTTTAAGTAAATCTATATTTGCTTATTTTATATTGTTCATTGTTAGTTTTTTCTGTGCGTTTTATCTAAATAATAAACCGAGGCAGAACAAATCCAGATATTTCAGTTTATATATGTATATCAGTTGATTTACAATGGAATTTGTATGGAAAAGCTTTGCATTTTGATTAATTGCTTATTCGGTAGTATAATCACGTTCTGAATGAGAAATAACATCTTCCTCGTATCTTTCCCTATTGTTTGTCTTCATAAAATACATTTACTTTCCTCTTATATTAAACATATTTTATAAGTTCTGAACGGAAAAAATATTCTTCACATGGTAATAATATATTTTGTGGAGGTTAGTTTTGTAAAACCATAGCGTAATTGTATTATTTAATAAAAAATTTAAATCATTAAAATTTTACAATTTCCATAACGCTCCAAAAATGAAAATTCGCACCAAAAAGTCACTTATTTAATTAAAACAAGTTAAATAAGAATCGAAATAGATTTTTCTAATCTAACCCAAAATTTTGTTTCTTTACTTACCTACGCAAAACATCTAAAATCTATCACCTACGTAACAATAACTTATCACTCATCTAGATTATGAAGAAAAATTTCCCTGCGCTTCAGTGGAAAACTTTTCGAACGGGTGGCAAAGGGGTGGCATAATGAAATTCGCATCTGAAATATTGTCAGTTTTCAACAACACCAAGGATTTTTAAATATCCATTAACTGTGAGAAAACAAGATAAGACTGTTTATATTTTTCAATAATTTAAATCAGAAGAAACATAATGAAAGAAAAGCTTTAGTCTCTGGCAAGTCAGATAATAACTTCCGTCGATTTTTTTTTTATTAAAGAGGGACCAAAATTCTCGCGTTACGAATGACCAGACAAAATTTGAAAAACTCCGACTACCATAATAATGAGCGCAAAACGTTGTTTGTACAATGATAGAGGACTAAGCTAGCAGAAGAATTGAATCAGTAATCCGTTGCATGTCAACTCGGCTACTAAGCTAACTTATAACTAGCACGTTGCTACATCCCACCTATCAATCAACAAGAGAAATAGTATTTACATGTGAAATGCATTGTACTTGAATTATAAGTATGAATATTGAATACAATGTAATATTGAATTACTATTCTATCCATATACATAGTTATTACCACTGGAGAGATGAACCGATAGAATCGTGTGGTGAGCGTGTCCGTATTCCCGAAGTAAGCTTAATGTTTTCTTCATTTGGTAAAAGTTGATATATTTTCATTTTTTTTATTATTTCTTGAGCAGATCAATAATTTCATTAGCCTCCCGTAGAAAGGTCTTGTGTAAATTGGCGACATCAGTGCTATTTTGTATCAGTATAGATCACACTTCTAGGAATTAGCTGTTCAATCCCAAATTCGATTTATAAGTTTTCACGGAGATGAATTTCTCAAGTTGTGATTTAGTAGATTTACTTAAATTATTTTCCGATCATTCTTTTACAAAGAGAGTTTCAAGCTTCGTTTCAAATCTATTTAGCTTTTTACGCGTCCTGAGATGGGGGCGGTAAAAAAGAAACGTCTTTCTGCCACAGAAAGGCCAACTTTATGGCACTTCAGCTGTGGAATCCTGTCCCAGAGAATTCTCCACGTTCAATATATTTATTCAAGTAACGAAATCATCTAAGCAAACACGAAGCCATTGATCATTAGACAATGTACGATATCTCCCAATTCAGTATATAATAATAATGAAACCCGCAATTATACAATACCGTGTCGATTTATTGAACCATTCAGATGGAAATATTACCAATGTTTGATTGCTGGGTTCGGAGTTCGGAGTTCGCACCAAACAACAGCGCGACTCGTGCCTAACACCGACATTCACTAAGCTTTATTTCTTTCCCTACAGGGTGTTCATTGTTCATACACTGAGACTGAATTATTATTATTTGAAATGAAAACTATTGAAAACTCCATTCAGAAAGTTACATAAAAATCTTCAACATCATCGCCAGTATCATCGTATTAAATCAGCAACAACCGCTTTCATGTTGAAGTTCATCATCAGCATCATGTACAAACATTCTTAAAGACTCGAGACAGAATTTTTTATTAAAAAATGTTGGAATAAAAATTACTTCAGCATCATCATGTTGAAACAGCATCCTCCACACTCATGATAATTGTCACCAGAATCGTTACTTTTGTTTTAAAGGATTTTATTATTATTGTCAGCACCACAATGATGAGTCACCATCATATTCGGTTTTATCTTAAAGTTCTTTATAATGCCTAATTTTGAAACTATTAATTCGTGGTGGAATTCCATTTTAATGATTTAATAAAACAAATTTATAACTTTATTCCACTTTTATTTTATGACTGGACCGGTTTCAGCCCATAACGGCCATCTTCAGACTAGTACAAGTTTGTTATTAACCTACGGCTTACATACTATTATAGTATTATAGTTTTATTAAATCATTCTTTATAATGATCAGCATCATCAACATCATCATGTTGAATCAACATCATCCGCTTTCATGTTGAAGTTCATCATCATTTCCCCATTACCCTTTCCTCCCCATTCTTCTTTGCCTTTTGTCGGGGCAATTTATATCAATAAATAGCATATCGGCATGAGGTGGAGCTGCAGATACGTTTTACGTGTTTGCAGATACTTTTGCCAAAAAAAATTTAAATCATGTTCCTAAATAAATCGTTCAACACAAAACGTCCTTAATTGGTTATACGAAAAATTTTACACTTGGTTTATGAATTTAAAAAAAAATGCATTTCCTAGCTACTAGCAAACTCTTAATAATTTAAAGAAATGAACAAAATGCTTTGTATAAGACCACGAATATTATTTAATTTTTTTATGACCTAATGATATTTGTGGTCTTATACAAAGTTATTTATTCATTTCTTTAATTATGTAAATCCACAAAGTGATTGCTTCCTATGAAAAAATAAAAAAATCTTAATAATCTGTTTTCATTTAGACGTATATTTTTGCATGTCTTCTGTTAAAATATTTTTAGTGGTTTAGCATGCTGGTTTAAATTCTTAATGTATTTTTATAAATAATGCATATTTGGCCCTACCTTAATATTTTTTTTTTGATGATGTAAGTAAGAGTAACCTTTTTTGTATAAATACTTTAGATTATAGTTACCAGTCTCAAACAGACGAGGACAAAAAAAAACTAAAACAAACTCTAGTTAGGCGGGTTATGTACATGTACTTGGAAAAACTAAGATAATAAACGCCCGGGTTGCCGGCAATGAAATTTCATCATCGCCGTCATAATGCTAAATCAGTTTTATCCCCATTCGTGTTGAAGTTTATTGTCACTATCATCACCACGTGCCGCCTTCATTTCTAAGTTTGACTCACAGCATTCTATAATACTTCTACTTGTTCGTATCAATGTTTAGAAAATGACATGTTTCAGAGTGTTTTGCACCCTGTATAGGAGTCTCTCGTGCCTTAAATGAATAGTTAGAAAATAAATGTAAATCAGCAAACTATATCGGCTGGTTGAAACCTCACTAAACTATTTCTTAAATACACAATAAAATCAATTGATTTAAAGTAGTTAAACCCAAGAAGAACGTTGAAACAATTTCGAAGGAAAACTATTTTCATATTCTTCATGTAATATTGAACGTCGTTCTGCAAAATGAATCTTGCCCTGAAAAATACCCATTCTTTTCGTGATATACGGGTTCATATTTTAAAGTCAGGATATCTTCAAAATGAGAAACTGTTTAAAAAAAATCATTGATAATGACTTAATTTTAATTTGCCAACTGCAACCCTACGAAACAAAATATTTTGAAAAAACAAGCGTATGATCTAATTAACAAAATTCAACCAGCAAAATCACTTGACTCTGCTGAAAATGACCATAATGCCGACCTAACAATGCCACGAAAAAAATACTTCGCCGACTGGAAAATAAAAGCAAACGCAACAAAAATAGCTGTAGCTGCCTTCCTCGTAAGCAACTCGCGTGCAAGTTCTAACCTTAATATACGGTTTGGGGGAGCTACTGTTATTCATAATAGTAAACCTCGGTATCCTGGATGGAAGCCTGACGTATAGCTTCCACTTGTAAACGTAATCGAGAAGATAAAAACTCCAATTGATGTTATTAGAAAATTAGCTGGAGTTGCGATACAAACACCCTACGAACAGTTCCGATTACTTTTGTCTACTCGGTAATGTCTGGCTAAATATTGTGCTCCAGTTCGGACTAGAAGTCTACACACACAAATGACCGACGTGCAACTAAACACCGCTATGCGCACGGTGAGAGAAACACTTCCTTGTACCTCACTACAGTGGCTCTCTGTCCTCTCAAATATCGTACCACCCACTGGATGACGAGAGACATCACATCCAGGAAACTTGTTTGGTCTCAAGGCGAAAGTTTGCTTCAGCCGAGACACTCTCCCGGAGAGTCGTGGTAAACTCAGTGGCAGACTTCAGACGTAAAAAAAACAAGCACCTTGTCGTGGACTCAACTATAAAACTGCCAGACTTCTCTCTCCCTCGGGAGACGTGGCCTCACTAAGGCGCATCCGGTACCATCACAGTCGCCGTGCTTATACGATGCATAGATGGGACCTTAAGCACTCTAAATTGTGTGAAAATGAACACATACGATACAAACTACAGAACACATTGTAGAAGATTGACTCCTTCATCAGTTTTCCGGAGGTACATTTGTGCTGAAGCACGTGACTACCGATGCCATCGACTGACTGAATAACCTCAGCATTCCACTGTGATATCCTCCAACAAACGAAGAGTTAAAAATATTCATATGTTAAGAATGCGTCTTTGCTGTAAATGTCACTAGCTTTACTACACGACTTCGCCCTGAATGTCGAGACTGTTCTTTCGTTTTTTTTTTCTGGAAAATTTTTTCTTATTGAACTATTAAAAAACAAAGAACAAATAAAATGCTGATGTAAACTGAATATGAATGAGACATTTCTGTGAGAAAATGCTTAGGAATTTAATAACACCAGAGCTCACCGTTCAGGATTTTTTATGGTTTGATGCTTTATACGTGTGATTTAAAATTAAAACATATTAAAAATTAATCACATTTATGTTATCAATGGTAATATTGAAACATTTACTCATTACGAGAATGCTTCAATAGTATATCGACTCCCACTAAGAATAGTATCTATAACTTATAAAAAGGCTATTTATTTATTTACGCCCGTTAAAGGTTTTTTCACAAATATTTACATTTAAAAAAAAAATAATATTCACATAAGCAGTGTAAACATATAGTGCAAGAAATAAAAAATAGTAGTGAATACGAGGTACATCCAGAGTTAAATGGTTTCATCAAATAAATTAGCTCTACTAGACGAAAAAACTTCACTAAGGTACGCTTATATTGTGATATTGATGAGCTATTGGTGGAATAAGAACATGACCAATACTGAATGCAATGAGAAATGTAACAAAGATCAATATAAATGGTCATCTTATTGATAAAACATTATATTAATGCCACAATGAGGATAAAACAAACTGTATCACTAAACGATTGAATAAAAGAAAAGTTTTGGGGCATTACGACCCCATCTTTCATTTAATTTTCACCATCGTCCGAGATGTTTCGATCCAGCCTATAAATTAACTTCAGTGAACCAAAAGAAGGACAAACAATACTCAAAACAGCGACGTTATTAAGTAGACAAGAAGATCACAGAGGAAGTTGATAGTTCAATATAGTATACCTTTTACCAAAGTCAGGAAGTTGATAGCGCCGATCAAATACCTTCATAGGAAATATTATGCCACAGAGTGCGTCAGCCAAATTTAGCCAACAGCGCGATTATAATATAATATTAGCACAGGATAGTTTTTTAGAATATATTTTCAACTATTTTTTTTTTACGTGGCTTGCGTAAAGACTTTTTTTTTAAGACTAAAAATTTTCCATTTTTAAATAATGCAGAAAATATAATGAGAATGAGCATTCCATGTGGCCGAACTGTTGGTGCATTACCCTGCTTGAATGGAGACTGCAATAAGAAAAGTCTTCCAGAAATACTACAGTGGAGATATAACAAAAAAATCAAATAAATAGGAGGGTTAAAATGGGAGGCCCTGGCCCAAAACAAAACTTCAAAAGTTTTCAACTACTGAAAAGGAAAATGAAGGCGTCAATATACAGAATATAATAAGACTAAATATCAAGTGACTACATAATATGTAACTCAAGTTTAAGCGACAAAAAAAAACAATCTTCCTGATTTCTATAAAATATCAACTGTTCTGGGAACTCACAAATGAACAAAAACGTATTTACGTCACCTTATCCAATAACTTGTCAAATATTTTATTCAAATCATCAAATATTAATAAATTTGAAACAGGGTATCAAGCCTGGCCACATGTGTAAGTAAATGTATGCACTTGTAGGACCTTTCAAACAGACTAATGCTGGCCTGATTTTCTCAAAGCTAACACAAAAAATGATAAATTATAGGGTATTTCGGTGCAACTAAATCACAACAAAAAATGGACATACTATGGTCCGACAATTTTCATATTATTATTATATTCAATATTATAATAATAATAAAGTTTTATTCCAGAAGGTATGCAGAAGTAGTGCAATGCAATACCTTTCATAATTGATGTTAATACATAGTAATAATAATATTAACATAAAAGTTGTACTACACACAATAATAATATTAAAGAAAAATAAAAATGAACAGAAATTCATAAGAAAAAAATAAATAAAATAAAAAAATTTAAATAATACAAGTAAAAAATATTAATGGAGGATACTAGGCCCCATTTCTGCAAAACGCCATCAAGAGGGAGTCCATCCTGGCAGCGTTAAGATTGATGGGGCCAATAATTTAGTCCAATGCGCTTCATGCTTGAGTTCGGGATCTGACGGGATTCCATGATGAGGTCATTTCTGGAGTTGTTAATCCTTTCCCGCATTCCTGCTACCCTGGTTCTCATAAGGGCTGCAAATCCTGGAACTCGCCCCTTGGTGAACATACCGAAAGCACTGCAGTGCCTGGGAAGGCTGAACATCATGCGGTAGGCGTTGTTGTACTGGACCCGAAGCCTTTCCATGGTACTCTTCTTAAAAATGGTCCAGAGCTCGCACGTGTATAGGGTAGTACAGAACGCCAGGAAGAGTTTCCTTTTCACTGGTGGACTACAGAGCCGAAATCTTCTACTGAGCATGTTTGATTTCACACTGAGTGCTCGCCTTTGCCTGTCGATGTCGTCGTCATCCATTAGCTTGCTGGTGATGATGTGCCCTAGATATTTGGTTTCATCTATCACCTTTAGAACCTCACCGTTCAAGATAGCTGGAGGAATGTTTTTCTGACCCTGTTCGTATCTGATAACGATCAGTGCCGTTTTTAGCGGATTGTAAATCAAGTTTGTTTCCTGAGCAAACTCTTCACAGATATTCAAGAGGATATGTAACCGTCTTATAGACGGGGTCATGAGCACCATATCGTCTGCATAGCTCACATTATTAAAACACTGTCCTCCGACATAGCAGCCCACCTTAGCATTATTTAATCTATGGGTAAGTTCTTCCATATAAATGTTAAACAATAATGAGGATATGCATCCTCCTTGTCTAACTCTAAGTATTGAAAATGTGGACGACCTTCGATGGTATACCCCTATCCACGAGTTTAGTCCATAGTAAGGGGTAATGGACTCTGTCGAACGCCTTACTGAGATCAAGAAAGCACGCGTAAGTTGTTGTTTTCTTTTTTCGATAGTGTTCCAACGTTCGTTGTACGCAAAATATCGCTGTGTCCGTGGAGCACTCCTTTTCAAAGCCCATCTGATTATCGCTCGTTTTCATGTGGGGTCCAACCTGGTCCAACAGAACACGTTCAAATGTTCTGGCGATAGAGGTAACGATGGAAATCGATCTTTAATTTTCCTGTAGAGTTATATCTGGCAATTTCGATTTGATAATCGGTATAATTATTGTTTTTGTCATATCTTTAAGCTTGATTCACACCAACGTCCGGATCCGCTCAGTGCCGATATTGTTCCGCAAGAGAGCTTATCGATATGGTATGAATATCAAGGGTATGTGCCAAGACAAAGTTGTGTGGCAGTATATCCTTCTGCCCACCCTTGTGATATTTAACTACTTAGTTAGTTAAATAATTATTTTTAATTGTAAAAATACTAACATCGCAGATTTTTTTTTTATCAAAAACCATTTTTTTTTCACTAAATAATATTTTTAATAATTAATAATTAATAAAAATATTATTTTGTGATAAAAAAATGGTTTTAAAAAAAAAAAAAATCTGCGATGTTAGTATTTTTACAATTCAAAATAATTATTTAACTAACTAAGTAGTTAAATATCACAAGGGTGGGCAGAAGGATATACTGCCACACAACTTTGTCTTGGCACATACTCCTTGATCGATATTCATACCATATCAATAAGCTCTCATGCGGAACAATATCGGCACTGAGCGGATCCGGACGTTGGTGTGAATCAGCCTTTAGGAAAGTATCCACTCTTTAGGATGACAGTAAACAACGTTGCGAAATCGCTCCTCCCGCGTGTTTGACGTGTTCGATGCTCAATCCATCGTGCCCTGCTGATGTCCCAGCTTTCATGTTTCTGATGGCCGTGTTGACCATGTTGTGCAGTGGATTCAGAGTTGACGCAACCCCTTCCCCTCCTATCCTTCCTACCCGGTGCCTCACGCGCTCTTCAGCCTCCTCTGCCAGGACTGACACAAAAACCCTTAGTTAATGGTTGTCTGGTGTGCAGCGGATTCAGTCGACGTAACCCCATTCACCTCCTTTAACCCTCCTCTGCCAAGGCTGACACGAGAACCCTTAGTTAATGGTTGCTCGATGTACAGTGGATCCAGAGTGACGGCCCTCCTGTAACCCTCTGCCAGGACTGACACGAGAACCCCTTAGTTAATGGTTGCTTGATGTACGGTGGATCCAGAGCAGAGGTATCCTTTAGAAGTTCCTTTGGGAGGACTGATACAGGTGTGACTTGTTTCTCAGTGAACTCAGGAAAAGAAATACCACTACACCGAAGCTATTGTGCAAATAGTAAGGTGGAGATGTTATATATTTTAAGACCGGAATGTCAAGTGTTTATTTGATATAGTATATTGTCCTTTCATTGTGAATTAAACTTGCAAATTGATTGTACCCCGAACAATAAAAACTAACTGTCAAAATTGTGTAATAATTTAAATAACCCGTTACAAATGTCGCCCATCGCGTAGCTTTATTAATTAATTCATATAAAAGAAGTTGTAACGTAAAAGAAGCGTTACAATGCTGTTTTAAAGGGAGCACGCTTTGCCTTTCTATCCTCCGCGATATTCTATCCCATTTTCGATCCAATTATACATCGCTTGTCTGGATTCTTCGTATTTACCCGCTACATAGTCATTCCATCCACAGACTTGCTTATATTTTTGGGTGACTCTTGTCCGAATGCTGAAATAGCAGTGTTTCGTAGTGCGTCTACTATATTCTCGTATAAGTATTTTATTTGGGCGCCTGTAGGGTTGCCACTGTCAACAGAAATAATATGTTTTTCTATGACCTTAAGGAGATTTTTTGCGAGCATGTATTGTATTTTTTGATGTTGCGTATATTTTTCGGATTTCACGTAGCTGAATCCCTTATCATAGGAGTATATACTTCTGTTTTAGGGATTCCTTCTGTCATTAAGGTCAACTCGAGAGCCTGATGATCTGTCCAGTCTATGTCGTAATAGATTTTCATATCGAGGATTTGTTTAAAGATATTATTCGTAACTAGGCAATGATCTAACCCATTGGTGGTGCCATGCGCGTCACTTATGAATGTGTAGGAATTGTTGGATAAAATTTTGATATCGGCACATACGAGTATATATTCATAGTCTTCACAAAAAGATTTTAACTCTAGTCCAAAGAGTGAGTCGGGATTAGCGTTAAAGTCTCCGATAACAATTGTGTTGCTATAATCTTTGTCGTCAATAATAGTTTGCAAGGTAGCGAGACAGTTGGAATACTCTTCGAAATGATATGTTGTGCAGGTTGGCATATAGATCGTGAAGATGCTGAATATTTCAGTATTCAAACTCACCTCGATTCCAGCCATGCGACAGTTGCCCAGCGCGATTGTGGTAGCCCTTAATTGTTGTCTATAGAGGATCCCCACTCCGCCATGCGGTCTTCCAAGTAGCGGCCCGTCAGAGACATTGACGGCAGAGGTACTCAAGCTATTAAACTCCGGGTGGATAAGGGATAAAAAGTCAATGCCCGTCATGTATGAATTTTACTAAATTTCGAACCGGTCTACAGTTCACAGATATGATTCTTAAATTTTTATTTTCTATTTTGTTGTATAGTGGCTGTATGTGATTCTATATATCTTCGAAACACTATTCCCTCCGGCCAGAGTTCTTCTTCCAGGTATTTCGATACCTCTGTTGCTTTAACGATTTTAAATATGCTAAGCGGGGTTGCACGAAAAGGTTGAATCTTCTCAATCGTAAATCTTTCCAGATTCTTTTCTCCGAGATAATTCTTTGTCGTTTTCGGTAGTTTATATATCAAACCGTGATATGTAGACAGAAACGTTTAGTTCCGCTGATTTTAGGGTTGTCGATTGAGCTTTCCCTTTTTGATTCCGCCTAAATTTCCTCGTAATTGATTTAAAACCTTCTTCATCTGTTCCTGAATGTTTCGACCGCGGGCCCTGGTCGCGCGCTCCCTGCCTTAGTTGTCCGCCAGCCGACGCGCGACGTGCGTGCGCTGATAGTTAGTGCATGTACCGTATTGGTATTGGTAATATTGGTATTGTTATTGCTGGTGAGTGCCTGTGGATTTGCAGACGCGGTGCGGATTGCCTCAGTATTAGTGCGTAGATTCTTCGACACAACGGATCCATACGATGCGCGTTTTTCAGTATATTCCGGAGTACCCACATTATTATTGACACTTTGTTTGTTTACAGTTGGTTTAGAAGAAACGTCGCGCTTGTTAGAAACTCAAAGTTCCACTCTAAGAAGAGCTAGTTCTTGCTTAATTTCAACATTTTTGGTAGCCGATGATTCTTTTAGCTCGTCCTTGATTTGAGTTATTTCAAATTTCATCGCATTTAGGTCTTTCAGGAGTCTGGATACGTCGACACTGTCGAAGTTAATGGGAGGCAATTTGTGCAATTATCTCGCGATAAACACCGGCAGCTTATCAGGGTCAGTCTCCTTCAAGACCCTGCAGGATGTCCTGGAGATGTCGGTGGATCCGGCCGTGTCCTTTCCGCAGTGTACGCTTATCCGGGAGCTTGTTGAACAAGATCGTCTTCGCCTCCTTAATTTCATCCTCCGAGAATGTGGAAGTGCACAGTTGTATAATTGCGACTTGATCCAGTGTGTCCGCCTTGTTTTGCATAAATGCAAGACACTCGTTAATAATTATGTTACACGAATTACTAGTCATCGCGCTACTTACGTCCTCGTGTCACGATTTCAAAAACCGTACTGGTATAAAAGAAGAAAGCTTGGGCGATAAAAGAAAGAAACAAGCGTTCATGCGAATTTATTTATGTGAATACCGAACTCAAGTCCCAAGTGCTCCCGACCGTCTGGAGCCAGTGGGACTATGGCACCCCCAATTTGGTAATATATTTTTAATCATTATAATAATAGTAATATCTTATGTGTCACAAACTGTTCATCATTTAATGCATATAAGAAATTAGACACAATATTTGCAAATAATTAAAAATTAAGGAATATAGGTTACAAAAATAAAAATAATTTACAAAAAAAATTCTAAGAATTTCAAACAGTGGTGAGGATCACGTCAATGAGGAGAAATTCTTTCAAGAATCAATTGTATTTCCCTTTTGAATATCTCCTCACTGACGTAGATATATTATGTCGATATCAGAAGAGATTTTGTTCAAAAGCAATACATATGTTGTGATACTGAAAAGGGGAGGTGTATAGAATGGAATGAGAAGAAAAAACCTGACTATTAAGATCTGGTTACCAAACAAGACTAAAGCCATTCCAAGCGACGTCTCGATTCTAAATGGTGGTCTTTCACAATAACGATACTTAGAATACCTACCTAAAGTAGTTGTGGACAGATAGTAACTATTGTCATATTTGAAGAGCTTGAGGAATCGGACCGGGTAGATTGCTTTTCTCTCCTTCGTGCTGTTGAAGACTGTGATATTTTCAAAGGGTCGTATACTCTTACCCATTCAATGCCTACTACCAAGTACGAATTTGTAATAAGGCTTTAGGCGACACATATATATTAAACAAAGACCTCCGTCGTACTGCGGTCTACGCATTTGACACTTCGCCACATAACAAGGGATTTACAATCAATACATGGGTTTTGCGAATTCTGGGTGAAATGATTTTTATAGAGTTATAACCGCTATACAGTGTTTGTAGTCAGGAAAAAGGTTAAATAAATAACAAAATAATTTCAAACACAAGCATAAAGAATATGATTTAAACACTCTTGCATAGTAATGTTATGCGTGAAGTTCATATTATTCCACCCCGACAGCAATCGATAGCTTGCTTTGTCTTTTGGACGCGTTCACATCCTCGATGACGCCGCGACGCACAAAAATTCAAATAGTTATCAGACAATCGCCAAATCTCACAAAAGACGAAGTCATATTTATTTTTTTCTCGACAAGTTCGCACACAGCTATTTATTTATTTTATCAACAGCATAATACGCGTTATTGATTATAATATTTGAGTGAATTCTTTATATTTAATGGGATGTTTTTATTTTTGGTGTTTAATTCTAACGTAAAATATATATTTCCGAACAAAGGCCGAGTTGGCCTGACTTTTTATAGACGAAAAACATTTGTTGTATTTCCGATACATTACTTTTCACATGGAACACATGTTTTCTTCTTACAAAGCATTGGCAAAAAAAGATTGTTGACTTCAGAAAAATGTTCGTCACTACTTTTAAAGTTTTGTATTAGCTAACCTATTGCTATTTGCCGCCGTTCCAATGCCATATCAATGATGCGTTATACACTCCACATTCTACCATACGTTTTTTTTTACTGGCCACAAATAACACAAAAACATTACCTCTGCTATGACATTTCATTCAAAAAATTATATTTTGGCGAAGAAAATAAATTACGATTTAGAAACCTTTAACTTTACGCATTACTCCGCTGTAAGTATATTTCCCAAAGAAAGCTCGCGAATTTCAAACTTCGTTTATTAATTCAGACATCGGAGACCGAACCACTCGATACCAACTACCCACAATACATATCTTCAGCGTATTGGAATAGTTCTGAAGCCGCATACCTACCTACAATAATATACGTTAATGTCGGATACAAATACAATACACAGTACATTAAGTATCTATGAAGCATACTGGCATATTATTATGTAGGTAAGTTTGCTCACTCTATTTTCTATTGTATACAATATACAAACGTGTGTGAGTGTGTATCTTGATAACACGAACATTTTGCGGTTTCATACATTATATTCCATACAATATCGTATTCCGACAATAACCCAATAATAACAATAAATATATTACATCGACTTCTATTATTTGTATTATTGTGTAACATAACATGACCACTGCCAAATGAATACGTATCCCTGCATATGCTCCGAGATTTTAGATGGATCACGATGGGTACGTTTAATAGGGCCTTCATAATGATTTCCTTTGTGGTTGGGTTAAGTTAAGTTAGGTTAGGTTGAACACACGAATTCGACTTCAAAACTATTAATCTTATGAATCGCACTGATCCAATTTGCTTCTTAGTATTTTTTTAAAGAGTTATTACAAAGGCAAAATAATGTTGAGAGGAGCAACAACAAAAAATTGTAAAATATTTTTTACTTGCTTAATAATTTTTCACCAATATTTATTGACTACCTAATTATTCATATAACTATTTATCATTTTCAGATTCGTTCCGAGGTTTTTGAGCTTTGATCGAAGAAAAAAAATAGGTAAGATAAACACAATACTAATTTTGTTAACTTCTTCTTTAGTTTGTGCCATTTAGAATTAACTTCTTTTAACAATTACTTAAGAAAAAGTTGTTCTGGATATATTTAGGGAAGAATTTTTTGTTGTACGTTTGCCGGCTAAGTAAAATATTATTTGTAGTGACTTAAACTATTGTGTAAAGATAATTTTGTAAAATTTTATTTTTGTGAAAAGTACAAGAACAATCAACCACGTCATATTAGCAAGAAACATCATAACCTTTTAATATTTTATACCATGCACTCTATGAAACTAAAGGGACAGTAAATATGAAGCGAATCCTGGGGTTGCAACATTTTAGGACAGGAATAAAATAATATTTAAAAAACTTATTCCATTTCCCAACATCGTATATTAATGTGCAACTTTATATTTTATTATTTAAAACGTTAACGACTTGGTGACAGAGAAACTCCTAAAAAGTTTAGGATGGTTTTCTGATTATTTTCCTAACGCTAAATAACTTTGAATGTGGTGAAGGAATCTTATGTCAGAAACAAAACAGAAAATCGGAAGGGGAAATTCCACCCTTTGTCTGCGACACGTTTTGAAAGTTATTGGCACTTTATTTATTTTCTCTGGACAAAGAAAAAAATAGCCAAAATATGTACCGATGCACGTATTTATGTATGTGTGTATATATATATATATATATATATATATATATATATATATATATATATATACAAATATACATATACAAAATATATATATATATATATTTTGTTCACGACCCATTGATGCCTATACGAATTAAATTTCGAACAGTTCTCAAAGGGGCATTCGAATAAAAAGAACAAAAACTTATAATTGGTTAAATAATCAGAAAAAGGTAAAACATTAATCCCGATCTCACACAAAAAATATTTAACGTAAACTTAAAGGCCAAACGAAGGTCATAAAAGTGGTTCAGTTTGGTCATCGAATATAGCCCTTTGAATTGCTTTCATCGAACATTCAAATGAAGGTTGGGTTTTTAACTTATTATTTCGGCTTAGTGGTATATTTAGCTTTTATTTCGATTTCAAACAGCCCACTCTCTTTGAGTACCTAAAGGTCTGGGTACTAAGTTCAACGATTCCAGTCAGCAGTTGAACTGCAAATTCAAAAGAATTTTATTAAAATAATGAAATAAGGGACGAGAAGGATAATGGGAGCACGAATGCCTGGGTGTGCCTAGCTAGCTATTGTTTATTTGTGCAACATTTTTCAGCAACGGAATAACCTTTTTATTTGTATGTAAGTAGTGAAATACTGAATTTCGTAGAACTGATTTGGATAATTTTCCAAACAGCTAAATTAGTGAGCTCCCGTTAAAATAGGCTCAATCTTACGGGACGTTTTAGATCTTCAATACAATTTCCGAATGCCCCTACTATAAGTGTAGATTATATGCCTACGTGAAGATAAAGATCGCACTGATTTCAGGTTAACAAACAAATAGTTTTTTTGTTCGCATTCGGTGGAACCGCAGGAAGATCTGCCGCTAGGCCTCGTGTATGTTCAATCAGTTATACAACTGCGACAACATCAAATCACGAAAGCATAAATCTTATTCGGTTTTACACAAACATTGACAGATAAATAAAAGTAGTTTTATACGTCAAGCCATCAATAAATGTCTCTCTCGAAACTTCGGTTGGGTTCATCCCCAAATGATTGTATTTCTTTCAGAAGTGTTTATTTCCCAGGCATTCCCCCACCCCGTGTAGGCTATAGGATATAGGCTATAGGCTATAGGCTGTGCGGGCGACTGGCCTGTCAAACATCTCCATTCCATGACGACTCCTGTGACGCACAGTTTACGATCTGGGATCACTCGCCTTAAAAGGGACAAGTGAAAAGCAATCAGTTACTCCATTGATAGACAATCCATGAAGTTATTCGACCAAAACGAATTCGTAGTCCTTTAATAATAATATCACACCATTTATTTTGTCAAATACTTCGTGAAGACTGTGACTTGTCGCCATTTATAAGCGCTCTTTAGAATAAAAGATTCATAGCTCAAAACAAATGTACAAAAAGAAGAGACTTTCTTTCTTTCGATGAGAATATTATCGTCATTTTAAAGAAGATCGTTTTAAAACGCAAAAAGTAACAAGGGACACGTTTTTTGATATGATGGCAATGAATGAGTCAAAACTAAAACGCACCTCCTGTTTTAGTGTTAATTTTATATTTTTTATGGTTTAAAATTTTGCCATAAACACGTGTCTTCATAAAACAACATTTTAAATGCCTGCCCGCTGTTGTTTTATTTTCATTCGTACCGAAGCACAAAGAATTTAAAATAGGAAACCGAAATACGAACAATTTAACCAGCGTTCTGTTCTCAAATCTAAAAAAAGAAAATATGTGTGAAAGACAATAAAAAACACAGGTGGCTTTTATGCCTACTTTATAAAATGTTTGATGGTATCTACGCTCGGTAAAGTAGGTACACGAAATCATATCCCTAAAACTTTTATCACGTTACCCCGTTTTATTCTGGTTTTCTCTTCTATGGTGTTTCATCCTTCGATAAATTTAACTGAAGAAAGGAATAAATATTGAAAAGAGGCAATATTTAATTTTAATTTTGCAACAAAATTTCCAATCCTATAAGAATTTCCTGGAAGTGTTCCCGGGTTTTTGTCAATATAAATTTTTGCGCTGTTTTGCTTTGTATTATGAAGATATTATGGACTTTTATAAAGGGAGGGGACAAACTTATTTGCAATTCAAATATACCTCACACTCGGCTTTATAAACATAAAGGAGCTATTTAACCCATAAAGAAAACCCAATATAAACGTACCTCCCACGTACGCACCCTTCATACGAGATTAAAGAATTACACTCTGGTTATTTATTTGAAGCAGAAATCTTGTCTTTTTGCTTTCAGTTAATATAATATTATTTTGAAATTAACCTTTAAATGAAGGAATATTTGAATACAAAAGGCAGCCAAAACAATATAAATTCAAAATATTCATCCTGACTAACTAGAAAACTTACCATCAAATCGTTTACCTTCAAGGTTGGCCAGAAAACTCAGGAAATCCACACATCTCTTTCAGGCATACACTCCTTTTTAGCGTACCTGTTCGTAAATCTTCTCACACCCGATATTCTAGAAAAACCTTTTTCGGATACTATCGATTTGTTATCGTTTGCAAAACCATATACTCGTATGAGTCGTTTCACTTTCAAAAAACTTATTTGAGTCGTGACACTTCAAACATTCTCGAAAATGTCCTTCGATATATACATTCATTCGTGAGTTTTTGAGTGGTTTTCGGACAAGTAAACCAGGTAGACCGAAATCACATACAAACTAATCATTGAAATCCTGATATGTACCTTTACCTTCCCAATATAGTTTCTGACAGTCATGATATTCTATGGGGGAGGCGTATCAAAAATCCATCACACGATAGAGAGGCTATTGAGGTAATTTATCAAAAAATCAAGACAGATTCGCAATGTCAATGTTGGTCCCCGAAGAAGAATCATTTCTTAAATCTTTCGCTCTCTTATCTTAACAATTCTATTCCATTTTTTCTTCGTCCATTTATTTTAAGACTGCGCCTCGCAAAGTGTGATTAATTGTGTACTTGAAAGTTGAGATTGGATGGAAACAAGGTTATTCATTCAGAGAAAATATACCAACCTGTGTAAACTAAACGGTAGCAATTTGTGCAATTTACTTTTTGCCTCTGGAACATCTTACGTTAGCCAAGTGTATTACTGCACTTTTTTTTCTTCAGCTCGTGGATGAAAGAGTCACTGATGCATTCCAGCTTTTATATTGTTTTGAACTATTTTGTTTTTGGAACTATTTTGCTTGAAGTCGGAAAAGCTTGCAAAAAAACTCTGAACACTGGTTCTTATTACATTCTTATACACTCTTGGACAGCTCCCTTTAACAACGTTTTTTTTATTTATTAATTACATATCTCACAGATCAGATACACTCCTGGACATACAAAATCTACGCAAAACAACTACGTAAGTGCTTTTTCCAGAGGAAATTTTAGTATTAAATTAGAACTAGCAAGTAAATAAAGGGTAGTTTTAATAGTGTAATATCGTAACAAAAGTTACAAATTGTTTACGATTATTTTATCTTTTGCGACCTTTGTGTGGATATACAACCCGCCGACGGAAAATAAATTGTCTCTTTAACCTTTGTGTGTTTTTTTTATTTCGATCTTATTAAATTCATTAACTTTTCATACTTGCTTAAGTTGTAATGGTTATAATGATAGCTGTGATGAAGGCTTCCGTAGGTGCTTTTCCCGTGCTGCACCCCCCATTTTAGAGATTAGAATTTAATAAATACTTGTGGCATTCAGATTTCGATTGTGGTGTCACTCTGATGAGATATTACATCTTTCTCTACTCCTCACCCTCCCACAGTTCATTCATCATCACCACGTTCCTCAAATGTAAGATGCACATAGTGGAGATTTTTTATTTAATACTTACAAAAATAAGAATAATCATGAAGTATTCTTCCATTTACATGTGTATCGTGACAACAGATTTTTACAAATATTCGCAAGTATCTTCATATAAAGTAATTTCTGATACTCTAATTTAGAAAACTGTTTTTGTTTATTTATTCCGATATAAGTAACAACCTTCGAAATAGATTTTTACTAAGAATGTAACTTTGGTATTTTCCACTACATCGCTACAACACAATATTGATGAAAATATCATTCAGTTTGATCTGATAAAAAAATATGATGACCAATTTCAATAACATATATTTTATATAAAATATATTTTTAAAACATATGCTGTATAAAATATACCTCTTTCGGAACAACCTTTCAAGTTTTTTCCGCTTAAATCGTACGAGTATAAGGCTCTTTTCATGTTGGCTCTGGTATAACGTCGCTTCACCAAGGAATGAAAAGCACCAACGAGTCTTTTTCTATCCGAAGATAGACATTAAAAATTGTTACCACGGTAACAATGGCGGCATGTCTAGAGGTTGTCATTGACTGGAAAAAATGTCAGGAGATTTTATTACTCTCTATCGGAACACTATTATACAAATTCGAAAACTCTCCACCATAACAAAATCACTATCGAAACGTTTGAAACACATGTGCATGTCTACTAAATCAGACTTATTAAAATCTTACATGTCAAATATTGAAACAACATTTATTATCAAATCATACATAATAGAAAATATAGGGAAAATGTTACCACCAGTAATCAACAAAAATATCAAGGTCTAAATAAGTACACATTTCCCAAGTATTGTAATTTGTTATACCCAAAACATGATATAATTTTATATAGTCATACTCACAATTGACGCGACGAAAGGCTAAAATCTGGTATTTATTAGCTACTACCTAGAAACTTTACTATTTAAAGGTCGGTACAAAAATGTATATCTGCAAAACAGAGCTTTCTTCGAAAACAGTCCCAAGAAATTGTGATGTGTTTGTTTTAAAACACGAAGAAGAAAACTCAAAAGCGTAACTTTGTTATAACTTTACAAAAAGTGCTTGCAAAGATTTCTTAACAAAATAGATCAAATTAAATATTTTGCGTTTCCATCTATGGGCGAAAAAGGAGCGTAACAATTTTTCTCTCTATAAAACCCCAAATCTATTAATTAGACTTAGATACGAATTATAGCACAATTTTATGTCAGCTACATGATGAACAAAATATTTCAGGCCAAAACCGCACACGCCCGTTGATACTTTGGGGGGTTAGGAAGTTAACCGACGCATATCGTTAAGTAATTTACCAGTTAGCTGTAAGGCATGTGCACTGAAGAGAAAAACGCAAATGTGTAGGAAATACAGAGCGAACGCGTGGCAGAGCGATAAGAACTTGGCTCTGAGCCCAAGGGTCAGAGTTCAAACCTGGCCAAGTGCAAATAAAAATATTTAGTGTGTGCTTTTTTTCTTACATAAAGAATTTATGTTACCTAAAAATGATAATTGCTTCATTTCAGAAGTATTTTTATGAACTTTCTGCTATCTTTAGTTAAAAAATTTGAACAGCCAAGTATTTTTCAACCTTCATTTCGCCAATTTCCTTTCTCTTTCCACTTCCATTAGCTTTAAAACATTCCACAAATAAAGTGGAGATGTCTTAATCAGATACTTCAAACCATCCTCTTTTCTTGCACACCTCTTTCGATCATACGCCTCACAATTCTCTCAAATTTGGAGTCTTGGCTCAAGACAATTAAAATAGAAACAAATCCGGTCTTGCTTGTTATGCTTTCTTCAATGGCACGTACAAATAAAATCGTCGGTACATAGAAAAATATGGGCAAAAAATATTACCTTTGAATGCTAAATATTTACACATATTTATTTTATTGATTCGGGTTGGTACGATTTTCTCAGAGCTCTATTTTATCTAACGTCTGTGTATAAACGTTGGATTATAATCTATATTCAAGTCTTATTTCAAAAGGTTCAAGCAGGTAAAACCGGTTACATAATATTTTCCCTTTTGCGCGGAAATAAATGTAGGAGATTTTGATATTTCCGCGCTGGGGAGAAAGGCAGATGTACCGGAGGATCCTCAGTGTTCATAGAATTAATACTTCGAAGCCGAGGAATCTTCGTAGAATTAATTTAGGTAACTCGGAAGTTTAAGTATTTCCGTGCCCTCTCGTGGATTGCTAGTAATTAAGCCAACATTTTATTTATCTAATTATTGCCGCAAACGAAATTTCCCGTTACCGAAATTGAAGTCCTTATACGTCCCAACACTTGAATTGTTTGCTTCAGCATTCTGTGAACTTTAGCCATTTTCCCGGTTCGCCGGACATCTGCTGCGAGAGTAATTCCGAGGCGAGATTATTTTTGCGTTATTTATTTTATGAATCTGTCTACTTGTCATCATTCTTATCGATTTTGACAGCCATAAAAATATGTCTTACAGTTTGGTTGAATAATTATTGAAGCCAGAGAATTTTATGAGGAGAATTTTTACACAATATTAATGTTTGTTATATTTAGCTACCTGTATTTGTAAAAGGATACCTATTTTGCAAGGCCCTACATAATTATGTTAAAGTGTACGTATTTTCCTGCCTACACGCATTCAGATGTTAATTTCATTTTTTGTAAATTACTTTCCTACGTATTAGGGCTTATATTTTTATAAATTTTCTACATTGCATGTTTAAGTTAGAATTTTTTATCCCAGGATGTAATTTATTTTGTTTAAAGAAAGACAAACATTCTCGGGATACGAATAACCTGATAATATTCTAAAAACTACCATCATAATAAGCGGAAAAATTTACTTGCGCAATTATGGAAGACAAAGCTAGGAGAGGAATCGAACCCACAACGCCTGGGTGGGAATCCGACGCGTTTCTCCACTCAGCTACTAACCGTTCAATTATAAAGTAAACACATTTTGTATACCAAATGCTTAGGGGATTATTTTGTCCATAAACAATAAATATGAAATTGAGAAGGGTTATTCGAACATTATAATAACGAGCAAGATGGGGCCAACTAAGTTTGCTCTTTATAATTTTACTTCTCCTTTTCTCTTAATTCTTTCTATTTTTCACGTTTATAATTTATTTCGGATTGAACTACCCGTTCATACCGAGTGTAATAAATAATGATAGTGATTACTATAACCGCTGCTTGATATTTTCGTGATGAGTAAATCTTAAGTTTTAGTTTTTCTCTTATTTTCTCATTAACTTGATGATACAAACAAAAACCAGAAAACGCTTTTTTAAGCATTGAAAAACACATTATTGTGTTATGTTTGCGCCGTCAGCAAAGTTTTTTCCCAAGAAAACTGGTAATATTTTTGTTTAAAAGACTAAAGTTATGAACGAGGTATAATTTAAGGTTTTTTGAATACAAGGCAATCTCCACTTAGCCGAATGAAAAATATGGGCAAGCCTAGGTTAGGTTAGTTAACTAACTAGACGAAATCCGATGAGAATGTCTATTATTTCGAGTCCTTTTTTCATGTATGTCTATTATTACGAGAATCCGGCACCAAATCTTGTGGAGGGTTTTTTTGAGGAAAGGATATGTCCTTGAAGCACATTGTTCGTAAACGATTCTATGGAAACATACGTAAATTAAATCATTTAAGGCCTTTAGTGAGTTCGTAGCAGCCTTCAGCTTGTACTAGTCTTGATATTGTCATAATTATACGTAGAGGATAAAATTTACACAAAATATTGTGGATAAATGACAATCAAGGTGTTAAAACTTTCAGCAGTAGTATTTCCTCACAAGCTACTGCAATAGTCAATTTCTTTGCTTATGTGAATATTTTTCAAGTAAATTCAATTACTTCCTCTGTGTGCTTTTTCTGCATTTCTTTTTTATTAGTATGCCTTTGTAAGCGAACCTGATGTCTCATTGTTACCAATAGATACCTAAGTATTAATCACCTTTCTCTATAAACATCACAATTTGTTTTAAAAAATAATCCTTTGAAATCAAATGTTTCGTATCACTACAAATTTTACGATGGAGACTATATTAGCATTAAAAACATTATTGTCCAGTTTTTAACTATTTTATGTCATCTTTTTTTAAATACTAATATTAATGAAGTTACACTTATATTTAACGAATGTTTATAAAATTTTATAAATTTGTTTATTCTAAGGTAAATGTACTCCCAACGTAAGTTTCTTGATTGGATCAGTATTAAATGTAAGCAGTTATCTAATGATTGAAAAATAGAAAACTCAAAAGTTTGTCAAAGAAACTCAATCATATATCAAAAAATTCTCTACCAAGAGATTTGTCCAAAATGGAATCAGCCAAGTTCTACGAATTCTTTATTGAAGTTGCTGAGACAAAAGTACATCTGAATCTAAAAGAAATTTGGTAATTATTGATCAAAATCGTACCGATAATATTCTCATCATTCCAGAAATCTTGCTGAAAGAATGTTAATATATCTTATCTAAGCCAATTTGTATTTTATATAACTTAACACTCTCATCTGACACATTCCCTGATTCACGGACAATTTCATGTATTCGACCATTTTCATTCTGAAAACTAATCTAAAATTGGTTACTATAGACCAATTTCAATTATATCTCATATACCAAAAATATGCGAGTTTATTATTACAAAGAAAATCACTCCTCGTTTCAAATATGTTCGGATTAGGGAACATCATGGATTTTGATCTGCCTAATCTACAACAACTAATTTACTTTCCTTTACAGATGCCATTGTCAAAGCCTTATTAGGAAACGCACAAGTGGTTATTCTCTCCTCCGACTTCTCTAAAACCTTTGACAAAGTAAGCCATTCGATTAGTGTGGCCAACTTCATGCTTTATGTATTAGAAATTCGTTGTTATCTTTCTTTCACACTTAGTTGAGTTATAGGAAACAAGGAGTTAATATATTAATATTGATGTAACGTCCGGCGTACCTTAAGGAGCCCACATGGATCTGCTGTAAATTTAAAACTGATAGCTTCATAAAAGAATTAAAATAATAGTTTTTTTTTACTTTAACGGTGTTAATTAACTGCAAGGTGTTCACTTAACTGAGAGTCCCATCGAGCGGTCAGTAGTCCGTGGGTATTATGATAAATGCAACCCGGAATAAATCCCTTACCACCGCGCAAAGGTGAGCGCGTGATGAGTCCCAAGACACTATCAAACATAAAACCTTTCCGCCAGAAGTATAAAGGAAATAAATATGTTACAAGCATACGCGGGGGAGTCATTCGGCATGTCAAATACGCCGCAGTTCATTGCCTGGAATCTCATGAAGATGGAGCGGCATGAACATGAACATAAACTTTACATACTGGGCATAAATGTACACAACTACTTAATTCTCCGCATGTACACACGTAAACGTTAGGCTGGGCCGTCAGAGTATCTATTTTAAATAAGTTTTCGTTCTCTCAGAGGTCTTAAAGATTGCGTATAACCTAATCATCTCTTGTATATCATAATTCTTTTAATTTTCAGATAAAATGTACTTTCTGGTCAGTGTCGGGAATTTCGTATGAAATTACAAAATTGGAAATTACACGTGCAAAAACTACATGACAAATTTATGTACGATGAAATAACACACTTAAAATATTATTATAATTTTCATACATTTCAGTTAACTTACAAACTACCATTGTCAATTTCAATATAGATATGAAAAAATCAAATAAATAAAGTGTCCAAAATACAACGATCCATATACACATACCCATCTTTTTAGTACACGAATTAAACCATCATTTAACACAGTTTGTTATTACATTTCTTCCACATGTAATTTTCGTCACTAACCACTGAAGGGATGAACCCGTTGAATTGTGTTGGGGGCGTATCTATGTGCCCGAAGTAAGATCAATATCCCTAATTGGAGTGGAACTTGATCATATAGATTCAGATATTGAAATTCTTTTTTGAATAGATAATCAATTTTATTGACTTATCTGGTGCCTAGAGTTGAAAGGATTTTTTTGCAAATAGACGACATATTTTCCAAATCGGTATAGATCACACTTCCAGGGATTATCTATTCAGAGCATAGAACTAATACAATATTTTCACCAATCGCTGGTCGTAGAGTATTTTTAATATGTTATAAATATAGTTTTGTTTATCAATAGATAAATAACATTCAGTATTCAATAAATAAGTATCAGTATGGAATATTATTTACGTTTTATATCATTGGTATTCGAATGTATTTCGAGACCCCTGACGTATCCAAATTAGTATGGAATATTATTTACGTTTCAAATCATCAGTATTCAAATGCACAACTTTGAGACCTCTGACGTATCCAAATAAGTATGGAATATTAATAATGTTTTATATTATCAGTATTCGAATGCATCCCTGGCGTATCCAAATTTTAAAAAAAAAAACTTTGACGGTCCATCCTAGTGTATATATTCACCTAACTGCTTCACCGGCCACTGGGATGAGTGTACACATATCTACACACAACTATGCGGCAATTTATAACGCGTCATAACAATGTTTGTGGATTTGAACTGACGATTTAGTACATTCAATTCACAACTCACGGGGTTAATTCGAGTTTTGGTTATTCACCTGACGTAAATAACAATGTTTGTTTCAGGCTGTCAAAGGCGTGGAGCACGGAACGGCAAAATTATTGAAAGAATATGTAATTTACTCAATACACTACTTTTTAATATTTATTATTTTGTTTTCCAAAAACTTCATATTGTGTTATTTTCAAAATACAACTAGTAGTTGGTAGTTGGCTTTACTTGTGAATACACACTATCCCTTTTAACATTTGAAAAATATGGGAAAAAACCACATGGTAAGACAAGGATTATTATTTGACAGCTAAATAGATATTTCGAAGTTTTTTACTTATGGTGAGAGTTTCTAGAGAAACACGATAACATAATTTCTGCCTTTTATAACGTATACTTCTCGGGAAGCGACATTTTGAAATTTGATTGGCATATGCATGTTGTAATAATATTAAGTCGCGTGTATGATAAGAAATGCCACTTCTTCTTATCGCTTAATTATTTATGTTAGGTATGCTTTGAAGTTCCTTTCCTATAAAGTGTCCAAGAAACGATACCGACATATTTGCGTTAAAACAAAAATTTCCGTTTTTTCTTTGGCTTGCTGTTTTTTTTTCACATTCCGACCATTCCTTGGAATATCGCAATGATCCAAATTTACAAGGGGGTGACATTTTTGGCAATCATAAACAAACATACCTTGAAACTGTATTCACTTTTTTCCATCGAGAAATAAAATTCTTAACTTTAGTTAAAACTCATAAAAAGGTAGGTTTTTTTCTAATTACGTACTCGTATATCATGTGTTATGCGTATGGCGGGTTATAATTACTGTACTTTGAAAATATTAAGTACTGAATTTATCTCGTGGTTTCGTATAACCATGCAAGTGATGTGAAAAATACTATCATGAAAAGGGATTTATTAGAGAACTCCGAACACAATTCCGAAACTGTTTTTAGAACCAGACGGGTCTTTCCGTAAGTTTGTCTCATTATTTTTGGAAGTTGAGTGAGTAGTGAGTGGGTAGGTAAAGTACTATTTTATGACTCAATATCACCGGTAAAAATAGGAATTGAATGGCATGCATACATTTTATATTGTACATGAAAATAACAATACCCATTTAAAGTAGGAAGTTGAAACGATGTAAGAAGAAAAGTAAAGAAACTTCCACCTACCCTAAGGAGTGTCGTTAGGAGTCTTGATTTAGCCTGTTTACGATAGAACAGATCCGTTTAAAGTGTCGTTTCCGATCATTTTATGTGCCTATTTGATTTTCAGCCTGCCCCTTTGTTAGAGTCCGAGTTCAGACGGTGGCCTGGTGCTCATAATACCAAGACTCCAAACTTTTAAGTACGTATTTCGATACTGAATGGTGACGTGACTCGGGGGAGGTGTTAAAATCCACCCCCTGTAACTGGCTCAACCAACTATTTACATACCCAATGTAAGTGAGTAATGATCCTCGAGTCGATGGAGAATGACTCCCAACAGATCATTCAAACCAAAACAACCACAGGACACGATCAGCGCGTTGAACAAAAAACTATGAACGTAGAAATAATAATCAGCCTTCAGAATAGAGAAAAGCATAGAATCGCATTTTAAACGGCGTACAAAGAGAGCAGCATCGTGGATAAGAAATAAAGGAAAGGGTTCATAATCGACGATGATGGATATAGAAGAACCTTAGATTTAATGTCACTTTTGATATTTTAGGTTTTTTTATTTTTGCTGTCAACCCCACTTTACAACGAAGCGGGACATTAAAACATCTGCATGTATTATCTAGCTTGGTTGAATTTTCATAAATCTACGTCGCTATATAAACTACAACAAATAATATATAAATGATAGATGGAGTTTCAAATTTTGAAGAAAACCTTTTTACGTTCAATAAATAAGATGGCTATAAATAAACACAGGTTTTTTAATCAATTTAAAGGCACACATTTATGGAAAAAAAACCGGGCAACATATAACGTTAATTTACAAAGAAAGACTAGAACTCTCTGAAATACAGGTACAGTGCTGGACATACGGAGAAGAGCCTTATAATAAACCTTTCCCATTCGGAAATGACGAAGAAACAATATTCAGGTCCTCAAATGTTTTTTTAAATTGTATAATTTGTAGGTATCTAGTAAAAAATTATAAGATTATTTAAACATTATTGTAAACGTTTGTTTTTTACTTTGGCTAATGACAATACTAAAACGCGGATAAACGCTTATAATCATTCAAATTAATATTATCTTTCACTAAAAAAATAAGCTAGCTTTTGAAGAATTACGTTTTACTTATATATGCTGGTTAAAGGATATATAATCTAGGCTTGTTGATCTTTCTCCTAACTAGAAATCTTCTTCTTATCTTTTACAGAATCTAAGAATCTAAACCTACCAGTTAGAATCATCAAAACTATTACAACAAACCTCTTATATCGGATGATTTTTTTCAGTATGAAAGAATCTCTTGTGATAGACGACTAGACTTAATTAATGTTGATGAATCGTTTAACTGACCAGATCTCAAAAACCCCTATTCCTAACGCTTCACAGCTCTAATATCGGTAACACCCTTTTCTCTTTCGGTCTGTTATGACTTAATTTTGAATGTAAGATTATTTAAAAAAAAAACCGAACGAAAATAACCATAAAATTATGTATTTATGAAATTATGTTCACAAAGGTTTGTTTTGGATTTGAAATTATGTATCACCCAAAGTTACTATTTTCTGAGCAGCAAATTATATTTGCTACCCACTAGCTTCAAACCAACGTTTCCACACTTCTTAGAAATTCAGATAGGTATACGAGTATGTTAAACCACAACACTCGTGTTCGATAAATAAAATTTTACCTTTCACATCCGAGTAGGTAATTATTGAAGTTATTAGTGAATTCCGAACCCATACGGTACCGGTACCTACTTAAATCGACAAACTTTAAAAGAAACACATATCAAGAATTTTCGTACATAAAGTAATCATTACTGATCAACCGTTTACTAACATATACCACGTTAAATAGTCTCAAAAAAATGTTTGTAAAAACATGTTTCTTTCATTCCAAGTTATCCGATACATACACATATCCATGCATGTATACGTACAACTGTGAATGTAATAATTCTACTCATTCGTAAAAATTAATCTCGTCGATAAGTATACGTTAACATTTTTCTCTAATGAAATATATAGGTGAAGTCAAGCGTCTACTCTGAGTCACCTTCGTTTATTGGGTCATTTGAAGCTAGGAAATATGTAATAATCACGTCCAGGGACTGCAAGTAGGTGTAGATAAACAGGTTACCCTGTCTTCCCTCGTAATATTTTATCTTAACAACCCCTATTGAGCGTCGGCAAAACCCTATCATAAATGCCCATCCTGTGGAAATAAAAGCTGATACTTAAAGTAAACATTGTTAGATGTTATAATATTCGTTCGTAAACCAACAAACACCAAAAATGATAAATAGCAACAGCTGGCGCGTGCTTCTTTGCTTAATGGTCTACGCACTGGAGTTCGAGTCGAGAGGTGATAGGTTCGATTTACCGGAAATAACTATTGACGTGAATTTTTCATTAAGTATTACGTATGAATTTTCGGTGTTGTTCATAATTGAACATCGTTCTGTAAACTGGATCCAACCGACACGAGTATAATTTTAAGATAATTCAATTTTAAGGAAAAGTTGGATTTATAAAGAATGTGCAATTATTTTAATGTCTTTATGTTTGTCACTTAGTAGAAGATAAAGCAACGAGAATCTACGTGCTTTGGACCCCACTTGACCTCTTTGATTATTTTTACAAACTTCATTCATAATTCTTGAACCTTATTTGTAAATTATAAAAGCCCGGTAACTTGGAATTATTTTACACGAGCATTAGTTTGAATGGGTATACATTACAACCGAGATCTAATTTATAGAAAACGGAGAAAAAAAATCTCTTCGCAGTGGCATATTTAACTCATTATTTTTTTACTTGTTGTGGGTTGAATCTGGTTTGCAGAAGTACGCCCAATTAATCCAGAACACACTAGAAAACCCCTTATATGAAATCATATTATGTCATCTATGTTATGAAATAATAAAATAAAAAGTATGATTGTTAATAAATTTTGTAATGTATTGCATTGCCCAACATCTGCAATACTTTCTGGGATAAATAATAATAATTATTATTATAACATTAAAAAACAAAAAAAATTATGACCCTAACTCATATATGATTCCTATTCGAATACCATAATACGGATGTACGTCTATTTATTTTCTTTGTTGTTATTTTACGTATTCTTATAATTATGGTATACAAAAGAAATATGTCTTTGCTGTTTCTATTTGAATTTTATATGCTTTCACAATATTTTTCTTACGTAAATAAGTTGAAAAACTTGATATTACGCTGTGAATATTTTTTTCTGCAAAATAATATTAAAACTAAGCAAATAAGTTTTTAAAACATAAAATATCATTAAGTTAATTTGAATCACGCTTAACAACAAAAAAGCGGTTCTAAGCGACTGTTTATAAGAAACATTGGCAGCATGTTACTTTTTTCGTGCTACAGTATATGATGGAATAATCTCGAAAATTCCGTTTAAAAAATCTCAAAAAAACCTGCCGCCATCATAAAGAAACGTTTTTAAGGGAACAGTCTTCATAATATTTTTAAAGAAATTTAATGTTTTTGCTATTTTTTTGTTACGTTACGTTACTTTGCAAAAGTCAAACATCCCACACAATTTAACTAAAACCGAGTAAAGTAGTAAATGATTTCGTAAGCACCAAGGTCATAGATCCACTGTACTGCCTCCCACATTTCACCTTATTCCCTCGACAGTAGCCCGATCCCTCCAATAAAGTTCACCAGAGTTGCCGTCGGATTTTTGGTGATGCCTCCTGTTTCGGCAATATGACTCCCCAGGTATTCACATACCTTTTTTCAAACCATAAATGAAGTGGTGTTGATTGAACCTCTTCACATTTCCTATAGCTGTTTGGTGCTTTCTAGCTCTAGTCAACAGTCGCACCTGTGTCCTGAGATTGTAGTGTTTCGTTATTACTTCAAAATCCCTTATCGATTAGATGCTCTCTTGGGGTTTAATACAACCGTTGGCCAATTTGGAGCGTCTCTTATCTCCCGTTTCTTCCACTTCTTGAAGTGGAGTAGCTAGGTCTTGCGCTTCAAAGGGGGTCCGGCCCTTTTTCTAGCTATCACTTCATCGCCCAATTTGTCTTGTCATGCAGAGCAGTTTTGTTGATTGTAGCATGTTCTTCCTAGAATACCAGCAATCCACCATCGGTTTGGAGACGCATTGGTTACTTACTATTACCAATTAGACTATAGAAACGGCTATAGAAACACATACTCATGATCTTGATGCGATGTGCGCATTTTCCTGTAACATGCTATAATAGCTTTTACTTCAGCCTGAAACACAGCCCAGTGGATTATCAGAAGTGTACAGGGTTCCATATATCACTGCAGACAAACATTGACCCCAGATCCTTTGTCAATCTTTGACCCATCGGTAAACCAGATAATTTTCTTCCTGGAGGGATGATTTTGATTTATTTGTCCCAAACTTGAGATCTTAAGATGTACCTACCAACCAAAATATGTCACTTGAACAGTACTTGCAGATCTGCCATCAATTATCATATTGGGTTAGATTCTGGTTTCGCGCCAATAATTAAAATTAAACACCTTTTTTTAGATATATGATATTTAACATCAGGGGCAGCTCGTGAATTATTAGAGTGCTGAGATTGAAAAATACGACGTTATTGATGCTGCTGTAGCCGAAAATGTTTTTTTTTTTGTTGTATGAAGATTTTTCAGTTTCAGTGGGTCAAAAAACGTTTTCGGCTACAACAACATCAATCATGACGTTTTCCAGGACTCTAGAACACTAAAAAGTCACGAGCCGCCCCAGCTTAACGTTATTTCGTTTAAATTCGTCTATAAGCAAAATTTTATTCGTTCAATAAAAATATATTTTATACTCATTTTAACCGAACATTGATAGTGGAAAGGTTTAATAAGAGAATAAGTTAAAAACAATTATTTTTGAGATTTAACTACTAAATTCAAAGAGATCGTGTCTAACCGTCATACACATTTTATTTAAATTTCTCCTAAATACTATCTTCTGATGAACTCTCACTTTTAATATCACATTTAGAGTGTATTGTGGGTTCAAGTATTACTGCATAATGAAGGCATTTAAGTAGCCTCGTTTTTTTGTAATCCGATTCACTGTTTTTGCATGAAGCACTAAAATACTATATTTAACTTTAATCCGCAACTGGTGGTTAATGTACATTCATATGTATTAATATCAACAGCAGAGAAATAAGAGTAAAGCGTTTATATTGAAAGGCTTCTCCCTTGATGAAAAATCGTACGGCTTCAGTTTATAAAACAGTTTATATGTTTCACGAGTAGCCAAGGGCGTAGATTTTATATTGTAATTAGTATCAAAAGGGTTAAGTTGGTAGGTACGTTGTGTAAATGATGTACACAATATTCTGTTTTTGATCTGTATGGATCACGTTCGTGCAAAGTTTATGATTGATGGTGTCTGGCAAAGTAGAGGGTAGATCGATCGGCGCAAAAAAATCCTCTCCATTGTTTAAGTCTCATTCAAAAGCGATTAATGCCGGAAAGTTTCAAAGCATTGTTTTGCGGGATTATTCTATTTAAATTAGAAACTTAAAAACGCAAGATTAAAAGAGATATAAATAAAACAATCTACGATACGAACTCTGATGTTTTTTTTTTAAATAATTGTGATATTTACTATGAATAAAAGTGGCACATTTAGAATGGGTTTTATTTGAAATTCCAATCCGCTGATTTACTCGTACATAAATGCTTATAACAATTTGTATACAGTTGCTGATATAATGTACACAAGCGGCTTGATTGTTCTTTATGTTTGCAATATTCGTAGGAAAATACATACCTAGGGTTTGAAATAGCAACCAACGGGATGTCACTCACATCAATCTACACGTTGCCTCATCTGGCATGCGTCAAAACATCGGCATTAACTGGGAAACTTTTTAAAACCGCGCGCTTCGGAAGCTCGCGGGCTCAGACGGCGGACTGGCGGACTGGCGGAGGGCGGAGGGCGGACTGGTCGCTGCGAGAGCTTCGGCTACACTGCCGTGGGGAGGCGTAGAGCCCCTAGCGGATGCTTCTACGCTTGTCGGGTCCCCTCTACGCTTCCTAGGCGCCTCTATGTGTTCGTTCCATTCCGTATATTGCGTCGGTGACCCGGTATTTTAAGCTGAATTTCGAAACATTGAATTTACGGAAGCCTTTAAATAAGCTGATTGTTTTTAAACATTTGTTTTACTTTGTCGTCCCTGTATTTTTTTATTTATGACTGGGACTTAGGATTACTTCATAAAAACTATATAATTTAGCTTTTCCTTACAACACAACTTATTTTTGTAATGTTTTGTTGAATACTCACTGAACATACCACTTGTACTTCAATTCACGCGGAGAAGGAAATAATATTAATTTTTTCATAAATATTTTTTTAAATTGATTTTTTTTAATTAGAAATTAAGCATATACATATGATTATTTCAATTTAGTATTGTCGTTTTTAATTTTATTTCTAATCAATCAGATCTTTAAAAATTATATCAAATGATTATTTTGATCAAATCTTTCCAGAAACAATGGAAAGATTTTTTAATTTTTGTTAGTTTATATTATATTTTTAGTGTTTTTTCTTATTTGTATTTTTTTTCAGTTTATATTATTACAAATTGTCCTGAAAGAGAAAAGGGTTGGCTCCCACTGAAACTAGTTGACACGTGTATATGTATAATAATAAAGTGATTGAAAACAATATATTATTATACTAGTATTTAAATTAAAAGATTGGTTACTTATTTTCCGGTAGTGAGTTTATTTTTATTTCCATATCAGTTCTGTAATCAAACGTTTCAGTTGATATGTTGAGATAAATGAGATATGTTTACTTAAGATATAGAGGAGGGTAAGACGATATGTCAAAAACAAAGCTTTCAACGCGAACGTAATACGATAATATAGAAGGCGAAATTTTTTTGCTTCCCATTATTTTGAGAACGAGTACATGGAACCTTGGTAAAAAATCGTTAAGCAACCAAACAATGCATGCGAACTGCCTAGATATTAATATTCTGCAGATGTCGTCAGAAGTGACGCTCCCAAATTGATGGTGGCCCGGTAGTCCGCACAAGGGAGTGGTAGTGGGTATAATACTTCTCTGGGATCCTATTCCAAACAACTGTCGGTTTATTAAAGTCAGCCGACAGTGGACACACATTGCCAAAACATTTTACGTAAATGAAATAGGAGAAATATGACAACCCTTTCCTCAAGCAGTCGTCAAGTTTACATGCGAAACAGAATCGCCGAAGAAATCTACAGGAAATTGTCCTTCGAAATGTTTTCCGTGTTTTCCGTTTTGGCATTTAGTTCGTTTTTAACTTTTCTATCACAACACCGCAATAAACATGTGAGTGGAAAGCTTATGGCTCTCTTCTATTGGCCCGTATTTCCTTTTATTGTCTGAATAACTAAAACACTTTGATCACACAAAAATCTTTAACGAAAATAGATTTTGAGATAATATTAATGTATTCTGTTTTCTTGTTTTCCTCGCGAAGCTCGGCTTTAGACCCATCCCTTTCTACATTTTCGATAAAAGAAAATTTAGAATTAAAAAATGTTTGGAGAAAATTAAAGCGGTCTCGCCGTGAGGCACTTGCTAAATTATTTGCCGCAAAGTTATTGCTTTTCGTAATTCAAGCTGCGTATCAAAAATCGTGGATTAGTCATTATTATTGTTTAGAAAAGTCGAGTGCTTTTACATAACAGACAATTTGTTCGTGAGTGAAAATACTCATCAATTTTATGCATAGCTATATTGGTTAGAAACTAAGATCGTTTTTGAGAATATATTTTGAAATTTGAAAACGATGTTTGCCGTTTGAAGGATTGGGTTCTATTATCCCAAGAAACAAAACATAAATCCTATCTAAATCACAACTAATTGGATTAAGATCTGTATTTGTCCTATCGAACCCGGCTAGTGTTTATTGTAACCGGCATTAGTAAACTAAATTCAAATTTTGAAGCAATATTAATAAAGTGTATGTACCGTTTCAACAATATAATAATAATGTAAGGGAACGTTGCTTCTTTTTTTATCAAATTCCTAAAAACTAAATTTGACAACCCTACGTTGCAAGTTTGAACGAAACGATAAAGCACATAAAGTTAGCGTCAACCCAATTTTAAAACATTTAAAAATAGTGCTAAAAATGTTTCGCTGCAATTTATTTCAGAACTTTGTAAATCGGGAAGTGGATAAAGCATTTCACTATCTGCAGAGTTTTGAGTGAAGCCGTTGAAGTTTAAACACAAATTCAATGTACTCGTGTTTACATCGAATATAAAGTCCGATGGATTTATATTTTAGCAGACCGAGTTATTTGATCAAGCAATGTTTTAAACACAACCGTGGGACTTTATAAACGTGCGAGATATACGATATTAATTTGTTTAACTCTGTTTTTTACACTTCACGATATGAAAACTGCTGTTGTGAATGGTAAAATACCCGCACCTACGTCGTGTTGAGCATACATTTGGAAAAGCAATATTCAACTTGCCAGAATCCCTAATGTCTCCGCTTCTTTATCATAACATTTGAAAGCGAAAATAGATAACCAAATAACGTCAGATACATCTTTGCTTATTTTCCCAGTTTCATCTCATTGGAGTATTTAAATAATACTTTCTTGATTCGGCTCTAAAATAACTCGATTTACGAAATTTTAAATTATCATGTTTATTCTGTCGAGCGGTAAAGACAGGTTCGGTAGCCAGTTGTGGCATCTAACGAGCGCGAATAAATTGTATATTTTATACGAAGAAAGGTTATCGAAAAAGTATCTTGTTTTGGGCATAACTGCGGGATCAAATTTCGGTCTCGTGAAAGTCTATTTGGAAATGTTTTATGCGCATGTATTACCATGACCCTTTCAAGGAGTATATACGTATTAGGAAAGAAACAAACTTACGGTCTCTGAAACAAATGAAATGAAACAAAGGGATTCTGTTACAAAACTTATCATACGGCTTTCTGTTTTGGGACGAAGTTCTTTGAATTAACAAGAACGAATGGCGCTTTCAAAGGGCTCAGATTGAAACGAGATTACTCTATTCATTTATTGATTATATTCAAAATCAGTCTGTCGAATGTTTGAACCTTTATAATACAATCTGGACTCTCTGACCCAACATGGGTATTTGAGAATAAATTAACTTGTAGTTTTATTCAATTATAAATATTGTATTTAAATTAAACATTTTGCTTTTCTAAAAAATGTTTTTTTTTCTTCAGGAGTTTGTAATTAAAGCTTATGTTTCCATCGCATTTAGTGTTTTTAACGATCTGCCATGAACTAGTAGCTCGAACTGTAGAAGAGGCGAAGGGGGACGTCATAAAAGCCACGCTGAAAAGTATGAAGTAGTAAGATGCTGAACTTTTATAAAAACGTCCAACTTTTATTTTTTATTGATATGTTTTTTTTCTCTACCCTTTAACGCAAAAGCTTCCATACTAGACCCTTTGGCCTTCCACCCGCAATCACTAAAGCGTACGTCACGACGCCGTTCAATGTTTACTTTTCTGTACTTTTCATTTAAAAACGATTTTGTTTTACATGATTCATGTATAGTTTCATCTTACTGACATATTTATAAACCAAAGAACATTAGTAAGGTGACATTTTCTGCACGTGGTTATATTTTTCTTTTTTAAATCTTCACTGGTCGAACGAAAAGTATTACATTTTAACGAGGTATTGCGAACTAATAATGGGAGTAGTACAATTTTGAGCATACAATTTACAATTTTATAATATACGCTTCAGAGACATAATGTACAACTATTATGTGCAAAGAGTTGAATTTCGTATTTTCATATAATTTATTGAATCAATCGTAAGGTGTAATTATATATTGTTAAGGCTGTATGTAGTTCACATTTTTAAGCGCATTTTGTATATGCTTAGTTTATTATGATATTGTTAATGATTGCGGAGAGCCTTTTTTCATACACTTAGTTAAGCTGTATCGAGTAGGTTATATAATTTTTTCATATATATATCGTCGCTGTAAAGCCAAAAGACCATAAGGGACACTTTGGTCAAAAATGAGTTCATTATGCAGCTTAGATCAGTTTTTTGCATTGAATTCTCTGACTCTCATTTGATTCTGAAGACTTTTGGCGCTTCAGTCATTTAAAATATATTTGCCATTTGAGAGAAGACTTGACTCAAGCGACAAAAGTCTGTGACTTTTTTTAGCTTTTTTTCGCTTCGGGTAACTTAGTGAGAGCATTGAGTTACTAGGGTTAACTTTTTTTTTAATCCAACCAGGTACTGAAGACTTGTGAATTTTCTTGTAACGAAATTAAGTGCTCTGGTGTAAGCTTCCCAAAATAGGTCTTCGGTTTTTTTGCCTTTCCGACGACGATATAATATGTCTATATACATATCTTCCCCGACCACGTTGTAATAGAAGCCTACCTAAACCTAATTATACGACACTTGTATCTCAAAAACACTTACGCCCGCGGGGAACCAAGTCCAAAGACCAGACTGCAGGTAAAAATGTAAATGTAAACACCCGTAGATAGCGTTTAGCAAATGAGGAATTCTCCGAAACCACTTTTCGAATATCATTAACTGTTCCGTAGACTTCCCTGAAGTAAAACCTAAATGACGTTTGCTTAAACCGCACGAACTCAATAGGAAACTTTATATATTGGAGTTAATATTTTAAGTCATTTTCACATCTCGTGACAGAAGTTCTCGGAATAATTACTCTAAATTTGAATATGGGTTTATTATGCTGGAGCATAAAAAGCAACCCCGGGTTACCAGGGATTGCTCTAATTGTTTTAAGAAAATCCTTATTTGAATTTAATCCGTAGATAAGTTCTTAAATGTGATTAGGGATTGCAAACTTACTGACTATTTCAATATTCTGACATGTTGTGAATTTATCAATAACGGGTAATATGCACGTATTTTTCAACGTAATTCAAATAGAAACTATATTTTTTTACAACATAAAATCCTTTTAACGCTTTTTACGCGCTGCTTCATATTTTGATGCTGTAGGTATAATTAAAATACCGCCGCATTGAATTATATGTTTATTATGTAAATTTATTGACTGTTTCGTTTGCAAACCTTCTGTGGAAGGTTGAACAGTATGGTTAGCGACCAAAAAAAAAGTTATATTATAAATTTTATTCAACATCGATTTTTTTAATACACTTTTAAAATAAAAAAAAACACGAAAAAAATGACAACATCCTGATATGACTGAATAACCTTAATCAGATGTTGTGCAAATCGTTTGTTAACGTGCTTCTAATAAATACCTATGATATTTAGTATTACGTGTATTTTATCGGAAATCCTCAATTTTATCCTTTCATTTTTCAGTGTAAGTATTAAGAGATTCTTTTTAATATTGTGAGTGATAATGTCCCGTAATTATATATGCAATTCTCTGGTTTATATACGATATATCGTCGCCTGAGAACTGCGGTTTTCGGGTTATCTGCTTATAAAATTCGTTATTTTTAATAGTGTTAAGTGCTGTTCTCAGATATTAATCTTATTTGTAAAATTTCTTTATATGATACATACTATATTATTTTCTAACTTATTATTTTCTTAATTTCAGCTGTTACTATAGGCGTTAAAAATAAAATAAAAGTAAAGCCAAATGCCTTCGAATTTTCCCTAAATATTGTCTTTATAAACACGTTGAATGAGAAGATTAACATGGATTAATTTTACAGTGAATTTTAACATAAAATAAAATCTTAAAACTTCAATATCTCAGAACTGTGTTTTGTCCCACTACAGTTCTCAGGCTATGATACGAGTATTTAACATTATTGTTTCTTTTTACTTCAACTTCCTCTCATTATTTCCGTATTCTTATTTGCCAGACTGTAAATATATTTATTTTTTGGGAGAAATATAGCAATATAAAAAAAGGATATCAATCCAAGAATCACTTGTTATTGGAATAAATAATTAGTGTTATTAATAAAGTTGTTGATTAATTAACACTCAAATAATTAATAGATTACTTTGGAGAACATCCTTAAGGGATAAGTAATCTTGTTCTCGAGAAGTGTTCATTACACCTTGATAATTCAGACATTACAAAGCAGTATTCCTGAAGGCGATGGAACCTATTCTGAAATAATTGGAAAACTTCACCGAATAGTTATCATGTTTGGGAGTAATATACATACTTGTAGATTATTAAATATTTAAATTAGTTAGGTAATCTTCTTGTCTTTTATTTTTATGGTCGCGCAACGACGTTTCATTTAGATTTGATCGTTTTTTGCGTTGGTCAAAAAAACACTCCGCTGACAAGATTAATGTGCTTCAGGCATTGGGAAGTGGGCGGTGCCTTTGGAATATTCCTCGCCGTCATAATGAATAAACTGACCCCCACGCGGGGGATGCCGTATCGAGTTTACTTCCGTTATCAATCTTCATTGCCCACAATTCACATCCCAGGTACATTTAACACACCGATCCATTCATAAGGTTCTAAGCCAATGAACAATTTTTATCACTTTTGAATGTACGGTTCTAAACTATTTTTATTAAATATGACTATAAACCAACACGTGGCATATAATCCTGCCCCTTCGTCCTTTTTTTAGCTCATTCTTCACAGCTCACAGCTCAGAGCTCGGGACTCACTTCTCTTCGTACGGATATTAAAAACGAGAATAATTCCAATCATTTATTTTTTCACAAAGGTAAACAAGGTTTTCGAGGCACATACATATTAATGGCTCGTGAACTTTCATCCAAAACCTTTTGCCTAGTTAGCTTTTAAAATCACGAGTTTTAATTTTTTTAATCAATTATTGAACCAAACAAGTAAGCGAGGACCTATTAGCACGCAATTGAAATATTAATGTTTAAAGGTTAATTCTTTGTGCTTATATTCAACTAACCAAGATTACGGAAGTTATTAATGTGGTAGAGAGGGCATGTTTATGAGGTGCTGTTCTAAAATAATCGTTATTTTGATGTCCTGGGAATTAATTCGCCAAATTGATTAAGTGCTCTCATAAGCTTCATTCAAACACAACAATGAAAATATCCCCGTTATGCACATTAATTTATTTTTCATTATTCGTTTTGAAAGTCAATTATTACATCTACTGAGATGTTTTTTTTTCAAATTGGTTTTTGAAAAATTCACTCTCCGATTCAGTTTTTTAATTGAAGTATTAGCATAAGGTCCACAAAACAGTCAACTCCCAATATAATTTAAATCTCATAATGGTTAGTTCATTAAAGTATTTTCAGCTTTCACGTTGATTGCGGCAATAAATTAATTTGTTTGCATAGCAGATTGTTTTCGAGAACCTCTTTTCGGTAAACTCATGAAGCCTTTCAATATACCTCGATTAGTGAGTTTGGTGTTTTCATATCTCGAACCCGCACCAAACCATTTAATAGCTGAACTTCAAAATTACAAGAACACGTCATCACCGTGCATTTCCTCCATTGAATAATAAAGTTTCCCTACCACGTGGAATAATAATAATAATAAATGATTTCCTCATGCTTCAAGTTAACACGAATTTTCTCCGAACAGGCTTTGAGTGGCGTACTTACTCGGCCCCCGCTATCCCTACTCCAGAATGAAGCGGCGGGTATTCCCTCGCCCGGCAGGTATTGGTATACAAGATCGGTGGAAAGGTGACTCGGGGGTAACTACCTAATCCTAACAAAGTTACACACCCCTATAGACCTGTGCCCGTGGTAACCCGCCCGAAGTTCTTCACATTGTGCAAATGTGGTCAGTCGGTTAATTAGCTCAAATGTGGAGCGATGCGAATTAGTGGCTGGCGCAAATCTTAAGCCACAAACTCAAGAACATATTTTACACTAAACGGTAATTTAGCAGACGAGCGAAGAATATGAGCCACGAACTTTGTTCGGTTTGGAAGTATGGAATACCAGTGTTAATAGGTTATTTATATGAGTAGCTGGTACCAACTGGTGTTTCCTGGAATCTTAATCTACGTGTTAGAAGATTAGGCATGTTTGAAGATTCGTGATAGATTCACTAAAAAAAAAACCGCTAGAGCAAGCATCATGTTTTCAAAATATTTATAATAAATTCTTTAATAAATACCCAACGTCATACAAATTTTAATGTTAAGATGATTCAAATTACCCAAATACCATACCCATCTCAAAGCTTGTTTTTCAAATAAGTAGGTAGGTAGTTAAATCTTTAAGCCCATCTTTGAAATGATATTGACTTTAGCCATTTGGTTACATCCTGCTTTTGGGGATAGTCTTTAAATAAGAAGAGCTTACCTGTGAAAGCAAACATTTCCTTTCAACATGCTCCATTGATGTTAAGCGAAGGGGCTTTATCCAGAGACTAAAATCTTAATACCTTCCTACTCCGCGTGAACAAAAGTAACAGCTTGCTTTAACTAGCCTAATAAGCTAACTTACCTCGGATAATGCCTCATTTAATTACAGTGTTTCAATTTGAAACTTTCACCTCCTTATTAAAATAATTATAAAACTTCACAATCCCAATCAAACAAAAAAAAATGTAAACAGAATTTACGCCATTTACGTATAAAAATGCGTCTCGGAAATATCTAAAAGCAGAACCTTTCGATTTAAAAGTTTTGTGCATTTTTGTCATAATTTTAAGTGAAAGATGTCTTTGTTTATCAATTAACACAGAAATAATATTTTAATGTTGATTTTTCGTTTCCTTGCATTATCCCTCACTATTTGGCAAATTGCGGTTGGTAGCTTAAATGTGAGGTTAATTCTGAACGTCAGATTAAGATAAACGACCTCATATTTATATTTTGCACAAGGCATTGAAAATCCATCATATTCATATTAAATTATTTAACGTTTCTTGTAAAGAAAAGTCTGATATTAAACTTTCTGGCAATAATTTTTTTTATTTGAAATATGGAGTAGATGAAGATTGATGAGCTAGGATGTCACGATCCATTAAAAATAAGTGGCGGATTAAATTTTTGTGATGAAAATTACAATCCGCTAAAATTTTGTATGAAAATTTAAAATTTCATCACTAGTGAAAAGTTTTTATGAATAAAAAAAACGTAAAATGTTAATCTCTAAATTACTGTTCCGTGCGTTTCTTCACAAGGCATTGAAAATTGCGTCCATCATATTCATATTAAATTATTTAACGTTTCAATGTATTGGGTAATCGAGGAACTTCAAGTCTGATATTAAACTTTCTGTCGCAATATTTTTTTTTATTATTTGAAATATGGAGTAGATGAAGATTGATGACGTCTGAGCTAGGATGTCACGATCCATTAAAAATAAGTGGCGAAATGATTAAATTTTTGTGATGAAAATAAGACATTATGAGAGAACTTTAAATCACAGATTTTTTTATTACTTTGGGGATAAGACAGCTAAAATTTTGTCTGGAACAATCTGAAAATTCCTCATCACTAAGAGAGTCGGGAAAAGTTTTTGAGGTACTTGTAATAAAAAAAACGTAAAATGTTAATCTCTAAATTACTGTTCCGTGCGTTTCTTCCTTGACAGTAGGTAACATACTTGTGGGCTTCATTTGTGAATGTTTTTGAATTCCCTCACTGAAAGTGACAGGCGATAATAAATAATATGCGACATGTAAAACTCCACGTTTAAGCAAAAATACCTAAAGTACTTGCATGTATGTTGCTTTATTTTTTTTTAAATTACATGTCAAAACATGGCTCATTCTAACTGTGCACCAGATTCGCTAATCTCAAAACTGACTCGAATTATTTTCATCACACAACGAACAAGATAGACTCTATGATCATTTTTTTCTGACGCCATATTTTTTTAGATGAACATATCAGTAGATAGGTAAGTGTCGCACTGCAGTCTTTAACCTAATTACAAGCACAAAATGAGACACTGGCCATTAAATATACTAATTTGCATCACAACAGTATAATTGATACAAAAATGTATAAAAAACGAACTCTTGCTATCACTCGCACGTTGTGAAAAACCATTTTAAATTACAAGCAAACCCCCAAAAACATTTTTCAATCATCATTTCTCCAAACTAAAAAATATTTTCTACCTTTCAGTATGTTTTTATAATTTTTTAATGAATTCAGGTATTTTGTACTTTTTTCTCTCAAACGAATGTACTTAAACACATACCTGCTATTTCCATACAGCGAGAGTATATAGTAGGTTCTGTGTTTTCAATAGCTTTTGAATTCTTAACAGTGTGGTACCTTTTGAAATAGTTCTTCGATTTGTATGTTCAGAATTTTTTCACAATTTGAAAAAATTTTTATCCTCATTTTTAAACTTTCTATTAATGACGTAATGTGAATGTCTTTCGCTATTTCTAAATATTTACTACCTACGACTTTAATATGTGAGCAAAAGGAAAAGGGGGATGACATACCACCAACATTTCGCCCTTGCCATGTTTTTCAAATAATAAATTGTATTAAATTATGTGTTTTGCTTTGTTAAAAATACGTATTGTTTTATAAATCGACTGAAACCGTTTTTGATGGCTTGATATGTAACTAATAGACAACGTCGCTTCCTTAACCATTTTTACTACAAATGCTTAATTTAACACGCACAAGTTTTTTAATTTAAAAAACTAGAAAAAAAAGATATATATACGAGGCCTGTTCAAACGAAAAGGTGAATTTTGAATTTTCGCGGGCTGTGTACATTCGATTATCGTTTTTTTTGTTATGTTGGTACACATATGTTTATCATATGTTAGTATTATCAGCCATTTTGGATTAGTGGTTTATTTTTGACAACTGGAAAGGTTAGTCACGTTTTTGTGTGTTCTTCAATTTTTTACTTTTAAAAAAAATGGATCAAAGAATATGTATTAAATTTTGCGTTAAAAATGGAATAAAGTGCTTCAACGCACTTAAAATGTTGACTGTGGCATTCGGCGAGTCTACTTTGTCTCAAAAAAGTGTTTATAAGTGGTACAAGCGCTTTACAGAAGGCCGAGAAGATGTTTGACGATGAGCGTCCTGGAGTTGTGGAAAAACAAATCATGGATTTTATTCTTTGATTCATTTTTTTCAAAAGTAAAAAATCGAAGAACACACAAAAACGTGACTAACCTTTCCAGTTGTCAAAAACAAACCACCAATCCAAAATGGCTGATAATGCTAACATATGATAAACATATGTGTACCAACATAACAAAAAAAACGATAATCGAATGTACACAGCACACGTCGCCGAAGGACCGTTGCTTAGTCCATATTATATGCTGGGTGCATAATCGTTGTTAGATGAATTTAGTTCACTTATATCGATACTTTTAAATTAAACCATTGCTCACACGTATACATGTTCATATATAAGGATTCAAATTAGGTACTATTAAATACCGCACTGCGTCGCTGGAAACTAATGGAGAGCGTGTTTCCTAGAATATTGAACATTCTCCTCTGCCGCTCAATATCGTTGACATCTTATAAGTGTTCTTCGAAGATATGGCCTGCGTATCTGTCAAGTGTACTGCTAGTATCTACCATTCCATTGATTTAGAGGAATCTGGTCTGTTTCCAAACTAGATTAGGCACACATTTTTATTTTTTTCATTAATTTGTGCTCGCTGGTATTCCTCACAATGTTTCTATGATCTCCTTAATATGGCTTTGTGGTTATAATGTAGAGATGGTCGATTTTCCTTCCTCGGTTACGTTTTTCTGACAGCTGCTGTCGCTTAAATTTAGCTGGCTGTCCCCCCCCCCCACCCTTCTTTATGCATGAATTTCAAATATTTGGTAGTAACCGGTGCTATTCCGATAAAAACAATTAGAAGAACCGGTTTTTTTTTTTTCACAATAAAGTAGTTAGTTACTGGTAAATCTTCCCGCAATTCCGGGACCGAAAAGCATTGAAACCGCTTTCTCGTTTCTATGAAGCGCAGGTTTTCGGGTATTTCTAGTCAAAAAAGCACCGCAACTGAGTTCACCGTTCCGTCGAAAAAGCAGATTGTACGTACTCGTTTTTTCATTTGCCAAAAATAGGGACCGGTTCCAAAAATAGCCGGTGCCTCGGAGAAATAATATCGACAGGAAAGGAGTATCGACTATCTCTACCCTAATGTAGGTATTAGATATGGGTCTTTTTAGTACTTTTTGATACTGGGTACGATGGCTACAAGTACAAAAAATACATTGTAAAAATATTGGGTACTGGGCACAAAATACTGTCAGCTATTTTTAATACCGACCATGAATGTCAGGATTGGGGATAAGAAATGGGTCTCACGAGTCATGGGTACTTTTTGATACTGGGTACCAAATACTGTCAGGTATTTAATATCTAAGTTTCAGCGTCAAATAATATTTATGTAGACATGAGACCTAATATCCTACTTTTTTTTTCCCATAATTTTATGTTACTTAAAAAATATGAATATATTTTTTTTTTCTTTATTATTGTGTATGTACGAGTATTTACTACAACTTTATTTTATGTATTACTAGCGAGTACCCGGCAAGATTTGCATGCCACAATTGCAAAATTGGCTTGCCTATCGTTCTTCCCCGAAAAATAAATCCAAAAACACTTTGAAACGGAACCAGGCTTTTATTTAAAAAAATACGTATATAATTAAAAATATCATCGATGCTACAATTTTAAATATAAAATTTTAAAAAGAAGATAAACTTTTGCCACGCATCTCAATGACTACGAAAAATATGCCATTCGAATTCTAATGTTTTCATTTTCCACTGCGATTCGGATTTAAAATGAAAAAATATATATATAAACAATCGCTAAATTATTCAGTTTTTTCCTTCTTTTACTAGTCTGTCTCAGAAGAATGGGCTTGAGATGTTCTTTTCTTTTTGGTGCCATAATTAATTTAATAATAATAATATTTGGACGATTTGTATAGCGCCGTTTTTGTGAAAAATCACCTCAAGGGCGCTGTACAGATCCTACTTTCCATCACTACATATTAATTCCTAGTTTAGATAAGAAAATATACAGGAACGTACTTACCTGGCAGGTCCCATCAGATAGACACAATTTTTAAATTAAAATTATGATTATTATTTTAATTATTATTTATTAATTAATTTTTAATTTTTTATTTTTTTATTTATTTTTATTTTTATTTTTTATTTATTTATTTATTTTTTTTTTTTTTTGTGAGTGATTTGTGAAATATCCTACTTATTTGGCGAAAAATAACAAGACTAAAACACGTCAGGCAGTTGCAAAAGCGCCACGACATAACTAACAGGTTATATGCACAGGCAAAAAGAAGAACTGATGATTGTATTGAATTGACGAAAAAAGGTCGCCTGCCGGTTACCGGGCCGGCGGTCGAAGGGACGAAACATGTGGCAAATGGTCATCGTGTGACGACCATTCTCGGGCTGTGGCACTGCATTTAAAAAAACTGATATTTGAAGATGCAAATATTTTCTTAAAAATCGAAATTACGTCGAAACTAGTCACTTTAAAATTAATTAGAGTTTATTCACTTAACCTATACACAACAACGGTAATTTTAGTGTAATTTTAAAGAAATAATTTGTAAAATATCCTACTTATTTGGCGAAAAATAACGAGAAAGACTAAAAACACGCCAGGCTGCTCCGAGAGCGCCGTTAATGCATTTTGACAACTATTACTATCTATAAACAAAGAAACATCCATTTTAAAATGTTATTTCGTTCAAAAATGTTTTTGAAAAAATAAATAGTTGTTAGCTTAAGTAAGTAGCTAATTGTGTTTTTCGATTTGTAAATATTCTACCCAAGCAAACCTTCATTCATTCATTGAAAAAAAAAACATATGATATATTTTCAAAAAAAAAATCTTAAGTTAATTGTGTTTTCCGTCTTGAAAATATTCTACCCAAACAAACCTTCTTCTCTGTAATATGTTAGAGAGCGGTATGTGAATGGCTAACCTCAATACAACATGGCGGATACAATGTTCTTCATCCTCATTTAAAAAAATTAGAGCTAGAGTTTCACATATTGGATTTAATTCTAACTACTCTCTAAATCTTTCCGTCATTAATAAAACGAAAATGTGTTATTTTAAACGAAATCGGTCCAGTAATTTTCGATAAAACAGACAGACAAACAAAAAAACGTTTTTTTTTATATGTAGAGATTATCAATTATGGAATGTATTGCAATGCACTACTCCTGCATACCTTCTGGTATAAAAACTTAATTATTATTTATTCTCGTATTAATAATAACGATCAGTTAAATTAACTTTTCATTGGAATCCAAACATGGCCCACAAATCTTCTTAGGTTTCGAAAATAGCTGGATAAATAACCGATTCTTCGCCAGTCACCGGTAACTGGAACCGCAGTGACACCCAATTTCGGATATCAACCATCCCTACATTAGAGGCATTTGTTACGGGATTTCAAAATTAGTCCACTGGTCTGGTCAACGATTTGACTTCATCATAGTATCATACCGTAGTTTTGTACGTGGAACTGCTGAAAGCATTCGAATGTGAACTGTAAAAGAAAGTAGTGCAATTTTTCGATTAAACTATTCCTTTTATCCGGTTATTCACATTATCACCAGCATTATGTAAATGAACTTTAGAGAGAGTCTCGTATAGAAGTTTTGTTAACGTTTCGGCTGGATATAGGTATACATTGAAGTTCTCGTCTTTAAGTGTTTTGCGGTGCTTTAGTGCACCGGATGCCAAGACGTTTCGGCTGTGGCATACCAGCCATCATCGCGACCGTTGCGACGGAGATTGCGGTACACATTGAACTTCTGGGGGCTTCCGTATTCGAGCTGAAAGCGGAAGAGATAGGTATAACCCTCTACTATAAATGATAGTTGGGTGACTTATTCGTCGTGCAATTCCCCCAGACGACTTAATTATTTTCAATCTGATAAATTAACACAACAAACACGAGGAATTCTTCCAAAACTAGTGACACTGTTCCTCCTCTCGTGGCACCAACTTTGTTTTCGCTTCATATTATTATATGTTCACACTGTGCAAGTATTTCCAAGACGAGCCAAATTCTTTGATAAACTATTTCCCATTATGTGGGAACTAGTTTATTCACGCAATGGATGTATATACCTGTATGTACGAGTATTTTGCTTTCGGAAGCTAATATCGGAAAGCTTCACTGTATTAATCGTACTCGTGAAATATGCACCTTACAACGCTTAATATTTTGAGTGCTTTCAGAACATAACACAACATTCACGTGTGATGCTTGTAATAAAAAACGAAGAGATTATAATGACGTGTTAATTAAATAAATGATTTAATAATACCATTTTTTTTACTTTATTCCACTTTTTTTATTAAAACCTGACCGGTTTCGCCATATGACCGGCATCTTAAGACTGGTACAATTTAAAGTAAATGTATGATATAAATACTACTAATATCCGGAATGAAATTAAATAAATACTCACGATGATCAAGTTGTTGATAAGTTCAAGTTTAAAACGAATAGTTTTGCAATTAAATTTCGTAAAAGTTTGATAATGACCTTAAACGCCGAAACAACTGTCACTAAAAATAAAAACTAAAACAAGCAGCACCTAATAATAACAATATTAAGTTCAGTTATAAAACAATGTGTCGTAAAAAGCAGTATTTTAGGGTTTCTCAGAAATTCTTTGTTAAAATTAGTACAGTTGCATCCCCTTAGAATCATTTTCAATTGATTCGCAAGAGGAATCACTTAATTAATAATGTATTCCCTGTTTCATTAACTGCCTCAACGGCCCTCTTTACTCTTTACTCTTTACTGGTACTAGCGATCAAATGTACATAGAAGTATTGCGCAATAAACGATTTAATCGGATAGATCAGCTATAATCCACACAAAATCTAAAATTTTGCTCTGCTATCCTAACCTTAATATATTATTTTATTGACATCTTTGTTCCAATTTCTTTTGTATACTCGGTGAATACGTTGTAATAAACCTCTTAATATATACCTAATTAAATCGGCTAAGATGTTAATTATAATATAAAGTATTTAGCGAATATAAATTAGAACATTGAACATGGAAATCGTCAGAAAAATATATGTGAGATAGGGTAGCAATGCTGAATTATTATTAAATGAAAATTATATAATAACTTTGAATGAGACCACAAAAATATATTTTATTTTTATGACCATTAAATTTTAGGTTATGAAAATTCAAATAAAATCTGGGGTCTTACACAAATTTATTATTTCATTTTCATTAAATACGTCAAACCAGACACAGTGATTGCTTTCTATGAAAATATGATTTTTATGTAGCGCAATTATTTTACGTGATTTTTTCCGTTAGTATAGGTATGGAGGGCCGTTGCAAAAATGCATTCTTGGAATACTTACATTAATAACAAATACTTATTTTAAAAAATATATATATACGATCACCCAAGTCTTTCAATACATCCTTACGAACCCAGTGAAACATTTATGCGTAAAATCCATTCATATTCTCTTATCAAATAGTTCTAAAACAATAATTGTATGCATGCAAAAAGTTTAACTATAGATACAAGTACTTAAAAGAACAAATGTTCAACTTGTATAAAAAAAGTGATAAATTCTCATTTGTCGCATAGAAATACCAACTTTGGTGAGGTTTTTTCAACTTTATCCGCAAGTACATCTGTATATAAATATATCTATTAATAAATACAGCACCGAAATAACTAGGAAATTATAGCAATAGGACTAAGCCGCCCAGCGTAAAACAATAAAGGCAGTGACAATTGGTATTGTGGTAAGCCGTTGGGCGTCGCCACTTATGTACGAGCCGAACAAATATTCCCGCCTCCTCTGCTGACGATATCATTAAATAACTAACGAGCCATATTTTGGTAATTGTACCACCCGCCGAGTGAAAAACTCATTTTCCCCCAGGCGGCGAGGCTCGCTAATTGTCCAAAAGCAAACTTGCTGAAAATCTTTTACGAAATATATGTATTTTAGGCAGGCCCGTAAATCCTACATTCCCGATTCACATGTACCGCATTTATGTGTGACTATAGAAATGTCATTTAACAAACATCGCTGTTAAATCTCTATTTGGTTTGAGATTTAACTCACTCGTGTTTCGTTGATACACTAGACATGTCTAGCGCACGCCAGAATGCCGATAGATAAAATGCAACCGACACGATCGATAGATCAATCAAGTCGATCGAGCCGTTCTATAACATCGGTCCTTGCCAGAAATCCCAGCCACTCACAAGTTCCCACACTTCTCAACATGTACAAAATATGCGCTCACGTAATATACGCTGTACGAAGACGGAAAGTAAAAGCCGCCTAAAATTCACCACAATACTTCAGTATTCATATTCAAACCTCGAAGCATACAGTTTCTTTGCAGAATGTTAGTTTAAAAGTGCCTTGCCGTGTTCCTTTCTGTTCATAATTTAACTTGTAAACAATAGAAACTATTATATAAAACTCAGTACTTACTTTCCTGTGAGGAAATTAATTTTGCTGAATAAATTAGAAACGAAGTTATATCTCAGAAATAGGAAAACATTTTTGGCAAGGAAACATTAAATACAAAGACGGTCAATTACTTTTTTCTTTATTTTCCTGTAATTTATTTAGATAGTCATAACTTTTGTATTATTTCTCCACCCTTAGAAAAACATATTGTTATCTATGGGCATTCTCTGTCTAAACAATATTGGATCTCGATACGTTGGGGGCACGTTAACTCGATTCCGGTCGACAGTTTATTATACTCGAACCATCAGCATTACCATATGCCCACGTTTATCATTCAATGTGTTTTTGGATTCTTCATAATATTGCAATCTTTTGACTCCTATTTATCACCTTATCAAATATTGAATTCAATAAGTTTCCTCCACTCCCCAAGTACAAGACCGCCACAACACGGGCACGTGCTTAGTCTAGTGGTCGTAAAAAGGAAAAATACGTGTAATTTTTTAAATGATTATTCATGAAGATTTTTTTTTTCACTTTACCAGTAAATATATACTGACAAAATCATATATATATATATATATATATATATATATATATATATATATATATATATATACTTTTACTTTAAACCTATTTGTGTTGATTGAACTTAAATTGAATACTTTAATGATTTTTTTCGATACGTCGAATATCCCCCTCGTATTTATCATCAAAGACTTTCAAATCGGTGCGAGATGTAAAATCATTTCCTCAATTAGGAGTCAAGAAACACCTGCGTGGAAGGTAAAAACTCTCTCTCTCTTTCTCAATATTAAATAAAGACAGATCAGTTGAAATGTTCTCTAACAACTGCCCTTAATTCATATTTAATCTTAAGGTTTGTTTATTTACCCATACATAATATTATTATTTTGTACCCTTTTCTAATAAATGTGTCAAAAATGTACGCTTATATTATATATAGTACAGTTTCATGCTTGGAAGAATATCTGATGAACATAATATAAAGATTATTGTATCAACCTCGTGATATATTTTAGAAAGCTTTTCGATATTTATGTGTGTATTAGACTTAAGCTTATATTGCTACGTGTTTTCACGATAAAATAGGCGAGGAGTAGGTACTGTGCTGAATCTCTTTACTAGCTGTTATTGAATAGGTAGTATACATTCCAACTACGTAAATATATAGGTACAGAAAAACTCATTAAGTTCAAAGCTACGAGTATATTGACCTGAAACACCTCATTACTTAAGTACCTGGATCGAATGCTGATTTTCCTAATACGTATTGTCATGGCGCTCGATGTCCATCATGCGTTAACGAATATTTGATACACTCGATGAACTATTATGAATCGATCACAACCACTCATTACGATTGTAGTGTTAAATACTATATCCAATCTATCCAAACAATGTCGAAAAATAATCTCACATCGCGGCTAAAATGTCTCAAAACATACTCCCTTCCCCAAAAATAATATACTTGACAATATGATGCGCAATAATTGAAAAAATACAATTATAATATATTGGCGACTTAAAATTCACGCCGTGGCTTTTGTTCAAATGAAAAGATTGAATCGAGTAATTAATTCGTCGAAAATTACCATCTATTTCTTACTCCTGACCCCATTGTCCCAAAATATCATTTAATGTAAAACACTGTTATGCAACTGAACTGGTGGACGTGATGTAATTACCTGTGCCATTTACAAATATTAATTATTAGTAAAATCGCGGATGTTCTGTCAGCGGCTTACCCGTTCGTAGACAAAGAGATATAATAAATAATCTTTTAATAAATCAAGTATTTGGAAGTAGGTATAATACCAAGACAGCAAGTGTGCACGTACACGTGTCCGCCATGGCTTTGTGTCGAAAATTCTGTTAAAATAATCAGAAGCCTAAAATTGAAAGGAAGTTGGCTTTAAGTCTCTTTAATGAGTACCTGTTCTCTTTACAGGCCCTTCACTGGGTTAAGCATCTCGTGAGAGGTAGGTTCCCCTAATAACATAACGGTGAAACCACAAATGCCGTCCCCACGAATAAATTAAAGCTCACGACAGGGATATTATTAGCGGTTTTATTGCGAAGATAATTTATTATTTTTTATTAAATAAGCATTAAATCATGAACAGGTTTCATTCTTCTATCAAGTTTTTTCTGACGTATAATGTTATGATTTTGAATATTTAGTTGTATGTTTGTATCATTTTTTATCAACATGGGCGAATAATAACACCATTTAGTTTCCCTTCTTTGTATTCTCGTTCTATTTCTCTGCCTGAAGAGCTCTTAATCACATCATGGACATAAAAGGTATTTAGGTCTCATTAGAACATCGCGCTACCATTAGTCACGCCAGGGAAGAGTGTATGTTGGAACAGAGACATTATTAATGTGTATGTGTTGCGCCTGCAGCCAGTATGGATGTGTGCAGCTCGCACAGTGCTTTTCTCATCAGGGGATATTCATTATTACTCTCCGGCCGAGTTGACTATTCTTATGTAGGTCGGTGTCGGTACATTTACAATTTGCAAGCATTGTTTTATCTTTTGTCCACGAATCATACTTAAGGCTAGTCGGTATTAAAAGATGATCTGCGTTATATTTCAAGTAAAAACTACCCCCTAGAAATTCTTTCTGCCTATGAGTTAGACTTTGATTACAAGACAGTAATTTTCATTTTCCGAATTCCATACTCATAAATCATTGACAGTTTATTGTTAACTAAAAAAGTTTTTTAAAAACTCAAATGTTAATAAAAGAAGAGGAAAATCTGTGTGATATATAAGCAACAAACACTCTCAAACGATGAATTAATTATGTCTTCATGAAATTTACACATTTTTTTTATTAATTCTTGGTCAACGCAACCACTTTCGCAACATTTTCAAAATGAGTTATGGAGCTGTTAAATGTCAATTTTGTTATAAAAAAATCAGACGTTAAGGTATGTTACAGTTTGTTCCATTTTCGTCAATTTTTTTAAAAGAAAAACACATTTTTTATAGCGTTACTGTTGGTGAAAATCAGGCATAGCCGGATAGTAAAACCAAAAGGTGGCGGTTTTAATAATTCGTTTGTTAACGAAAACAATAAAAACTTGCAACAATGGAGTGTGACAAGCAAAGTTTTACTGTTTGGTCTTCGACAAGCTTTAGTGACATTAAAATACTGATTGGAGCACAGCAATGAGTTTGTTACGTGATATTACGGACCAAATTAGGTCTAACCCAAGCAGTTACCGCATTATATGATTAATACTAAAGCTGGACCAGTCCATAAAACTCTGAAAATATAAACAAAGTGTTGGTTTAACGACACCATAAATGTTTTATTATTCCCACCCGACTTTTTTAGTAAATTAATTTAGATGTTAGTTATGAGAAATAAATGTACCCTTGTGTTTTTTCCAGTTTTATGTATTATGTAATATAGTAATATTCTTGTCCTATTCAAACTGTGTGGGTCGCTGCTCCTGCCAACTATCTGTACCTTCGTTAAACCCTCTCAGTCGTTTCCTGTCGGAATGAATTTCTATTTCAGAAACACCTACCAATAAATCCTGAATATCTTCCCAAATCTCTCGTTTCATAATAATGCTCCATTATTAGTGGAATCTTAGTTAATCTGGATATTACGCACCGTGTGCGAACAATTATTGCTGGAATATTGGAAAATCGTTCTCAACTAATGGATTTCGAATTTACAATGTCGTTCAATGGCAGCACTAAGAGTTCAGATTTATTCTGAATTTGAATACGCGAACGAACGCCAACGCTAAAACATGTTTAAAACACTTCGTGACACATCCGCAACAGCAATGCATCCCTCTTATAGTAAAGAGGCTGGATGAAATATTTTGCATGCGTGACCGAGAGAGCTCTCGATTTTTGGCCCCCAAAGTTAGTGTATATGTTCAAAATAGGTGATATATTATGACTCCTGCCAAAGTGTAAACAATACAAATTCGCTAAATGTTTCATTAATTGGTCGACAAAAAGGGCTATGTTTTTCTCTAATTTCTCGTATTCTTGTACTATGTATGTAACAAACCCTTTAAAAGCATGCACCAACTTTTGTAGGTATAAATATTATTTCATAGCTTAAATAAGGTGCAACGTTCAAAACACTCGCTTCCTTCACCAAAAAATCTGCAAATTTATTTTTTTAAATGAGTTTTCCGCTGTATATTCTGATAGGCAAAACTTTTCATAAAAGTAATTGAAGCTTGAGTACTAACTTCACACAAAAGAAAATCTTTTTTTCCGCAAAAAAATGACCTGGTTTTATCAGTTCACAAAAAACTTCTGTTAACTTCTCTAACAGATATTATTAAAGTTGGTTAATAGTCGGAAAGTTTTTTTACCGGTTACGATGGAGATGTAATTTTTTCTCACCTTCGTGCACGGTGTATGAAAGATAGCGGATTATTTGTGTGCACGAGGCCACGGCGGTGAAACGTTTAGATTGGACTGAGTCTCGCATCGCTTCGCAGAACTTCGTGGAAACATAAAAAGGATAACGAATGCTAACAGCACGTTCTCCTTTTATATGAACAAAAGGCTTTTACACACATATGACTCAGTTTCAGCATCCACCGACAACTTCTCTTTTGGAATCTCAAATGTGAGCCCCACTTAACTTTATCTCTTCAGCATTTTCAGTCTTTTTATCGCGGTATGAAAAGGTGTTTTAGTTTGCGTGGAGGAGATTGAAACTACAGCGGTAATTAGCCCGGCTTCCATGTAATCTTTTCAGCAGCGCTGTCCTCCTGCTTCTGGAGGCGTGCAATACTCCTCCTTTCCTATGGCAAGAGTAATTTCAGTACTTCCGGTAAACATTAATCTACTCAACATTATTGACGTTGATTAATTCGGAAACAAACTTTCCTACTGAATTTAGAAACACCTTTCCGAAATGTTCCGTGGGATCAATAAGGAGTTCCATCTAAGTTTTTGTATTTGAGGGTTATATAGATTTTTACAAATTAAACCATTATTTGCGAGAAATCGACTTAACATTTTTTTTATCTGCACTGTAGTTAATTAGAAAAGTTTGTTTTAATTTTTTTTAGAGGTTTTTTGAATAATATTATAATATCTTGGTATTTAAAAAAAATATTATGCCCACAGGAAAGGATCCACAATTTAATTAACATGTTAAGTACATTAAAAGTGTACGGGTGAGTTCTATAAAGTTTGCTCGACATCTTTTAACATGACAAAAGCTTGTAAGGGAAAAAAATAAAAACATAATGGCTGAAAAACTAGCTACGCAAACATAAAACCGAACACTTTTTTGCGAAAACCATTGTTTGTTTTATTATACTCATGCAAAACTCTTCCACCCCCCTACCAAAGTTTTAACCCTTTCTCCAAATGAAGGGGAGTAATATCAGAATTAGTATTATTTAATGACACAATTAACAAGTGAACCTCCTTACATTATATTAAGCCAAAATATCTCAATAAATTTAAACTTGCGACTTGCTTTTCGGTTATGATCAAACTTTAAAAGTAAAGGTAACGCTCCATAATGTTGATTTCGAAAAGTATTTTAAGTTAAGATGGCTATCTTATAATTTTCCATTTCAGAGGATTAAAGATAAAAATGAAACGAATCTTTTAATGCAAAAATAAAACCATTTCAAGGACGTGTCAAGATTATTCGAAATGGTCAAACAAAAAAGTCTACTTTTTTAACGAAGTTGTAACCGAAATATTGGTCAAGTTTTGTGCACTGTGTAAGAAAATAACACTTTGTTTTCATCTTTGTAGCTTAATATTTATTTAAAGGATAAACGAACAATAACTTAAAAAGGTTATAAATAACAATCTTTAAAATATTTTATTGAATCGTTGTATTTTGAAAATGGAAAAAAAGGTTAAATTGAATAGGTACATAATTTTAATTTTTTATCATAGTATATAGGTAGTTTTCAATTCAGCGTGATAAGAAGATATTTGTTAATGTACACACAGGACTATTCCTGAACTGATTTTAAGAGTAGCGTTCTACAATGGTTGACAGAATACATGACACATCAACACAAATAGTAATGTAAAGCAGTTTATTAAATGCTCATGTCCGTGGTTGTTAATAAATATATTATAATATTTGTGTGTGTTCCATATTTTTATTTATAAAAATTGAAAGCAATATATCAAATTGAGGAATAGTATGTTTGCAAGGTGTAGGTAACCATTAGCACCAGGTATTATTGAATACATGTGGGAATCGGTGATAATTTTATAACAATGAAATGTATCCTTGTTTATGCTTTAGAATTCAAAATACAGCTAGTCGTATTGTTTTGAGTTCAATAATTTCAGGGCACAATAAACGCAAAATTTTGTGGTGTATTAAATCAGCTGTTGTTCTTCTGTCCATTAATGTTGGTTCGTTAAGATATTATGACATTAAATACGTATAGTTGTTATCTTCTAAAAATATTTTTTCGGGGTGTTTTTCTGTTAACAATGCAACCAAATTTGTTCGTGTTTTAATTAAGGTTACTTTTGTTTTTTAATAATATCTCTTTTGTGTAGCAATTCTGAAATATTAGAATAAGCGTAACAAGGGTTGCCGGAAAAAAAGGTTTTTAGGTTTGTCAATGGTGGGTACTGTTTATGTCTTGCTTTAGTAAATTGGCTATAAGTTGCTTTAGTGACAGCTGATCACAATTTTTTCAAAAGTTTAAACGGGTCTAGAATCGACGTTTAACGGGAATCATAAAAATGAAATTGTAACGACGTCAAATGTGACTAAAGTTTGAAACATCTCAATCTTAGGTGGATCAATTAAAAATAAACTATTTATTAATTGTTTGAAAATTGGGAAAAAATCTTGTTGAATTTGTATAGCACATGTGGTTGCAATAGTTCACTAGTAGATTAAAGTCTCCTCCTACTACTAGTAGTAGATTAAAGTTTTTTAATCAACTGGATACTTTTCACATTGTTCAGAGATTAAGTCGAGTGAAGTCTTCGCAGGTTTTTTTTCTCAGTACGTGTGAATTAGAAATGGAACGCATGTATTTCATGTAAATGTTCTGTGGTAGAGAGTGTAATGAATATGTGAATCCTATGCTTCACTGATAGATTGTCATCTCTTTCAGAAACTAGAACACTTAGGATAAAAAATTCTAACAAAAATGAAATTCCTGTAGGAGGCTTCATACTGGGTATTTAACTACAGTAGTTCACCGCCTGCTTTTTTATGCTATCAATTTTAATTGACAAAATAGGTTGATTGATACAGTTTATGACAGCGCTGTTTTAACATGAGCAAAGTTATCATTTTATTGGTAAACGATAAAAGTATAGACGGCCCCCATGGTCGAGTGGTAAGACGCTAGACTACGAATCCAAAGGTCCCGGGTTCAAACCCGGCGTGCGCCAATAACTTTTATTTAATTAATATGTGTCATAATACATTAAACTCATATAAAATAATAAAAAGTATATTTCCGGCACGTTCCAGAGTGGTAAATACTCCGAGTATCGCCCTGGTGAAAGACCACCATTCAGAATCGAAACGTTGCTTGAAATGGCTTCAACCGTGTTTGGTGACCAGATCTGAATAACCCGGTACTTCCCAACTTTCCTCTTCCCCATCTCCTTCCCCTCTGGGGATGCCATAGTCTCACTGGCTCTGGACGGTTAAAGAGCAGTTGGGACTCTTGTGCGGTATTCACTTTAAAGAAATGTATTTGAAAATCCCTGCTACTCCCACACGTGTAATGTAGTTGTGATAGTTTTAAAGTATTGAATGTTTTAACTCTTGAAATAGGATGAATCTTTTAATATTTCATCTCCAGTAATATTTGATTTAGTAATACGCGACGCCATCCGCTTTCACAAGATACCTATAAAATAACTTTACATATGGCTTTATTGATTTATTGAAGGCGCAATTTGGCAAATACCGCGGTAACAGAGTGACAAAATATTTGAAAAATACATTTCATAAACGATGGTGCAATGAATTACTTTTTATAAATTGTGGATTTTTTGACCATCTGTACACATTCCTTTGTAAATCTGTTAACCAGATTTTATTGATAACGCTAGCAACGTGAAACAGTTTGCGTGTCTGTTTTGGTTGATCGCAGCAATTACCTATGAGTTGAATGAATTAGTCAAAACTTTATACCTGCGCGAATTCAACATTAATCATCTGGGAACATTAAACACCAAATTAACCCTCTTTTGAATAGAATCTGTTTATTATTTATACAATAAAGCATTGTTTAAAGTTTACTTTACTTGCGTATATTTATTCTCCAGCTGCCTTTCGGCTATTCTCTCCCTCCACCACTTAATTGCCGAATTTTCAACCGCATCGTGAGCATTTTCTATTCATGCGGCACCCATTGTCTGAAATGTAAAGTAGGAACCGACCCTAGAACATGGCAGGGAAGGATTACCCATAAATAAATATATTTATACACACGTGGACGTGCCCACGGGGTTTGAAACGATAAGGTATTGGTTTTCGTGCTGCCACATACGAGTGCCTACCCACATTAAGGCTGTAAGATTTTCTAAAACAAAAACGGCTACCTTCTCATTTCAGGAACAAAACATTAAAGCGTCTATCCTATTCCGATAGAAATTCGATAAGAGTTCATAAAGGTGGGCTCCTTCGTGTTTTCAATTTGTTGGTAACATCAAATACTTTCATTATAAAAGAAACCCTCTTTATATTTGATAACCTGTGAAGGTCATTTTTTAATTTAAGGATTCCGAATTTTCATATCCTAACTGTCATGTATCTACTATTATGCTCCGTGGTCTTTAAGATACCTGTGTAGATGTGTATATGTATACATGGATGATATTTTTGAATTGAATATCGATGCATAAGATCACATAAAAAAATCTCCATGTTCCAAATTGGCAACAAAATCATTGTAAAACTGTTGACATATTTGGAAGAGTGGGACTTTGAGATAATATTTATAAAAACTTTTCATTTTACTAGTAATTTTTTCTGATATTTCACTTCGAATTCGTTTTAGTATAAATAGCTTTTCCAACAACACCGTATATTTATTTTAATATTACATTTTAAAACATAAAATTATGGGGTCTCCTCAAAAGAGTCAAGTGTCTACTCATTTTAACTAATTTCCACTAAAAAGTGCAAATATAATGTTTGTGGTCTAAGCCACCAATAATTAACTTGGTTTTTACAAAAATCAGTTAAAACCATTTTTCCTTTAAAATCGCTTTGTGCTTTTATGTATCTCGAACCTTCAATCTAGTAAAAAAAAGTTGATATGCCGAAATAAGTTGTTATATGCTTTTAAGGCACACAATGTTGTGCAATTTATTAAGACATGACTTCAGAGAAATTTAATTAAAGTTACCGCAAAATAAACGATTCCCTTGTTTTATTGATTAATTAATCAATCAAAACTACCCCGTGATTAACCCTTGCCCGTTTGAAGGGGTCGGCGGCCTCTCTCGGGCTCAGGCGGTGCTTGTCAACGGAAGAGCCGGGAGCTGCACTTCGCGCCTAATGAATGTTCTGCCAACGGAACAGCAACGTCATCGAGGCCATTAGCAACTGGTTTTGATGGATCAGAAATGGAATATCGGGAAATTAAAAGGCAATATCAAGTGTGTAATCTCAAAAGTCAAAAAAGCAGAAAATCTGTTAAAATTTTCCGTTGTCATAACATTTTGCTATTTTCTAAAAATTATACAACACCAAAATATTTGTTTTGTTCCGATACTAAAATATTAAATAATATAGATTTTGGTTTTGCTGAGTACTTTACCCACACTCGAAAGTTATGTATGGTTATGTTTGTGTAGTGTAATATAGGTTATGTCAGTTATGTAGATCATAAAATATAATTTTATGTAGGCGCTTTTGCCTCGCTTTAAAGGCAAATTTATTCTTCATTTTTTTTTTTATTCTTCCCACGGACTCATTTTATTTTTTTTTTTTTTTCAATTTGATATCAGGAATGAAAATATATTATTCTTAAATCGTTGAAATGTTTTTTGAACTAAGCAAATATAATTATGATCTCCCTCTACAAATCCTTATTTTCTCATTTCACTGCGATATTATTTATGATCACGAATCACCATCCAAATAATATGTACTAATATTTTAACCGAGCTAATTTAAATCAAAATTGTTTTATAGTAAATATTAATTGTTTCAGAGGTTTATACGACACACAAAACTCCTATAAGCTGGTTATCTAATCTAGTAGTAATCTGTGAACAATGCTGTCTAGCCAACCCAAACAATATGTTAATTGGAGCTATAAAGCGAAAATCTGTTTTGCGAACCACCGAAACCCTAGAACACTGCGAAATTAGCATAGATTTTTTTTGTCTGAAGTTTTGAGTTCAACATAAGCTTTTTCAGCTAGCAGCGTTATTTCCATCATGAATTATATCTATTTTTATTATTTTTTTAATTATCATTCAATCACATAGTTGGCTCGGAGTTTTTTTTAACTACTCAACATAACCGCCAAAATACTTCTGCCTAGTTGAGTGCCGTTGAAATTATTCCTCCATTTTCACTTGATTCAAAAGGACAACCTCGTGTCTTTGGATTACAATGCCACCCCATACGGCGCCACACGGTCCGTAGAAAACGTATCAATATATGCGGGATGTTTACAGGCGATATAGAAACACCTGTAGCAGTTTTGTTAGCTGTTCCAAATCGTCACGTGACCAGCACCGGTCACCGTGACATTTTTCTAGCTGTTGGCTGAAGAACCTACAAATTACATTGCCGAAATTCCGATAAAGCTTACAGCAGGTAGCCGCATCAAGCAGGGAATCCTCAACCAAGGGCTGTACTGTACCGCACTGCATTTCAAAGGCATCTTTTTTTGCCATCGGCTTTTCAAATGATCGATGTTTTCCGTGTTTCCTTAATTAAGCCAGTCGTTCCAAATGTTTTCAACAGAATCACATCAGTACATAATCACGAAGTCTAAATCAATATAGTTCTTAGTATTGTATTTTTATTGTCAATGCATGTACAAAACAAAATTGTCACCTATTTTATTTACACAGAGAAAGTGTTATTTTTCTAATAATCATTTTGTGGAAGCACAAAGCTTAGCCGTGTTTGCATAACAATATTAGGATTACGCTGATATCTTCAGTTGTGCTGTTTCGTCTACGACATGTTGTTCATATCTCTAAGGAATAACAACAGAATCAATTCAATTTCTTCATCTCTGTAGAAATAATTTTTCCAATAAACTTTGTTTGCACTTGAATATTATATTTCCAATATCACCCGGGACAGAGGCGGGGACGCGAGAACAGGGCACAGTAGAGTGCTCATGTTTCTAGTGGAAGAGTTCTACTTTAAACTCCTCTTATCTATCCATTGATATGAGACACAGAGGTTCACACTCATAGCCTGATGTTTTTTTAGTCCTTTCTGCCAACCAAACTGATAGACCGATAAAATTTTACACATTGCATTATTCGCCTGAATATTATTTATACAAGAGTTTTCTGTAGGAATTATCCTTTTCTACGTGTTGAACTATGGGGAGATAAAAATTAAGTGAGCAATTATAGACCGATTTTCTTTTTATCAACTATACCCAAATTATTTGAAAATTTTATTTTAAATAAAATCATTCACTGTATCAAACCACTAATCTTACCTAAACAACATGGCTTTACTTCGGGAAAATCTACTTTGTCTAATCTTTTAATATATCAGAATTATATATCCGAGTCCATGTCCATGAAGCTACAAGTTGATTCTGTCTCCACCGATTTTAGTAAAGCATTTGACAGAATTAATCATGACTTATTATTAAAAAAGCTAAATAAATTTGGCATAGACGGGCCTTTGTTTATGTGGTTTAGCAGTTGGCTAAAAAATAGGGAACTAGCTGTTAAAATTGACAGCTTAACTTCGTATAAATTCATTGCTACCAGTGGTGCTCCTCAAGGGTGACATTTAGGACCAATTTTGTTTCTACTATTTTTAAACGACGTTTTATCTATTTTCAGCGATATCGAAGTGTTAATGTTTGCCGATGATCTGAAAATTTACAAAACTATAAGGAATGTTCATGACTGTTACACATTGTTAAGTAATTTGTTTAAACTCTTTGTATGGTGCCTAAATAATGATGTGCAACTCAATATAAGTAAATGTCTAATTATGAGATTTTATAGAATAAAAAACCCTCTAATTTATGATTATACCATAAACGATACTTCGCTAACCTACTGTAACCGAGGTAAATGATTTGGGAGTATACTTTGATCAAAAACGAAACTTTAATAATCATATTGAAATCGCATCAAATAAAGCTTTAAACATGTTGAGTTTTATATTAAGAACATGTAATCAATTTAAAAACATCCATACCTTTAAAAAAATGTACATGTCATTAGTTAGGAGTCAAATTGAATACAGCTTTACATTCTGGCCATCAAGTTATGCTATTCATTCCCTTACAATATAAAGAGTTCAAAATAAATTCTTAAGATTTATTAACTTCAGAATGGGCATATTAAGGGAATGTATCAATTACGATTATCTTCTTTGTCACCTTAATTTATTGAGATTGTCTGAACGGATAATAATTACCGACTTGATTTGCTTATACAAAATTATAAATTCAATGATTGACAGCCCTGAACTATTAAATTTGATTTCATTTCATGTTCCCAGCAAGACGATTAGAAGGCAGTACCTACCGTACTATTGTAGCAATTCTGCTTCAACCTCACAATTCAACACGCCTATGCGACGAATGCAACATCTGGGAAACACATACTTCGATTTCGCTGATATATTTAACACGTCAATATCAAACTATAAGTCTAATTGAGTAAAGTTGTTGTCATCTGGTAGAGCTAAACTAATAGTTGGACCTGTTACTTAAAATTGTTTTTTCTTTTTTTTTACAATATTTTTTAACATGTTATTTATTAAATATTATTAGTTATTTTCTTCTTCAATATTTTTGTATCTGCTATTCAACACTCTTTTTTTTTTTATTTAACTTTTTTTTTGCATTAATGAGGTTTTTTTAATATGTTAACATGTGCATAAAAGCCTATAACGGGCGTAAATAAATAAAGAAAACTGTCAAAGTAACGTCGTTGCGTTGGCGTATTTTTTTTATACCAATAAACTGTATTAATTCATGTATTCTAGTATGTAAAATAAATCATGTACATAAGACATAAAATATTATTTGGTGTTTGTTAATAACCGAAATAAAAGCTGGAGTTTCTTTGTATGGTAGATAAGTATTAGAACGGCACGAAAAAACGTTATTGAAATGGGACCGAAATTGTTAAGGCTGCAAAACGTTCCTACTTGAAAAGATATGTCTAACCCTTTCTTCCAAAATCGTTATTTGTTGGATTCATTTTCATGTACATAGCATAATATTATATACATAACATGACCGGACCCCGGATAAATTAATCCATTCTTTGAATCTTGGTGTTGGCAAGGAGAATACAGGTATTTGGGTTAAAACATTGGTTGAAATGAAAGCAATATTTTGACAAATTAAATTAAACTAATTAACCATTCACCGCCATGTACTGAGATTAGGTGTTTATATTGTTCGGCGAGGACCTACCTAGCGATGCTATATCAATGTCTCCATCTGAAGAACGTGATCCACTTGTCGGTAATGAGCACGCAACAAATGAGGACAGACGAATAGAGAAATATTTCGGTGGTGAGCAGGGAACGAGCTTTCACAATTTCAAAGACTTTCTTTTCCAGAGCTTTATGAAACACGGTTCGTGTAATTCGGAGAAAACATTCGGAAGAAATATTACTTTTATTCGTTTTTTCTTTAATATTGTTTGGTCTATTTCTTTATCTCTCGGGATTTTGTTAATATTTTGGGAAATTATATGAACTTTGGTTATATACTCGTACAGGTACTTTTGTCGAAATTATTTCCACATCAAATATATAAAAACAATGTACTAAGAACCTACATGGGAATGTCATTTACACGTTATTCAAATTTATTCCATTTAGGAAAATGAGGTATTTAATATGTTATTACGAAGGAGAGTTTTTTTTATATGTAATATAACAAAGTAATGTAAGTTATTTCAATTGTTTTTCACCAAGTAGCTTGTGAATTACTCATCTCTATATAAAAAAATTAATGTTTGTCTGTCTGTCTGTTTTCGATTTACTCTAAAATTACTAAACCGATATCGCATAAAATAACACACTTTCTTTTTATTAATGACGGAAAGGTTTAAAGAGTAGTTTGAATTAAATCCAATATGTAAAACTCTTGCTATAATTTTTTTAAATTAGTATGAAAAACAATGAACCCGCCATGTTGTATTGAGGTTAGCCGCTCTCTAACATATTACATATTACACCGAAGAAAGTTTGTTATTTAAAAGAAATAAATATATATATATGTTTATTTCAAATCCGATGGAAAATGAAGACGTTATAATTAGAATGGCATATTTTTTGTAATCATTCAAAAAAAAAATTCAATGAATGAATGAAGGTTTGCTTGGGTAGAATATTTTCAAAATGAAAAACACAATTAGCTACCTACTTCAAAAAAAATTATCAAAGAAATATTTTTAAAAATTAATGTTGTTGTGTTTAGAGATAAATCAAATACTAATACTGATATAAAATGAGTTTTAATATTTTCAAAACGGAAAACACAATTAAGGTGCCTAATTAAGATGTAATTTTTTCAAATAAATTTTTAGAACTAAATAAATTATTTTAATTGATGTTTCTTTGTTTATAGATTTTAGTAATAGTTGTCAAAAATGTATTACTTTTGATGTCAAATTAATTATGGCACCAAAAAGAAAAGCTATTGGTCGATCTACAAGTCGAGCAAGAAAGATAAGGGCATCGCAAGCTTCAGAAACAGTGGAGCGAAGGGAAAAAATACTTGAAACCGATTGAGTTAGAACATCTCAAGCCCGTTCTTCTGAGACAGACGAGCAAAGTGAGGAAATAATGAAATTAATTTTAGCGGTTGTTTATGTGTTTTTTTTTATATTTTCATTTCGAATCCGATTTGCAATGGAAAATGAAGACGTTATAATTCGAATGGCATATTTTTTGTAATCATCGGGATGCGTGGAAAAGGTATATCTTCTTTTTTTAAATTTAATATTTAAAATTGCAGCATCGATGATATTTTTATTTATATTTTTCAATAAAAGCCTGGTTCCGTTTCAAAGTCTTTTTGGATTTAATTTTCGGAGAAGAATGATAGGCAAGCCAATTTGGCAATCGTGGCATTGCAAACCATTCCGGGTACTCGCTAGTTAACATTAAAAACCTGTTTTTTCCAGAAGGTATGCAGGAGTAGTGCAATACAATACTATCTATAATTATTGACTATAATACATTAAAAAAAATACAGTCATAAAATAAAATGTGATTTTTTATTAGTAATACATGCTAAACTGTATTATTATTATTACAAATCAGCTATTTCAGATAAATGTTCGTAACACAACCAATATAAAGCAATTTAACTATACGAAAATATTAGTTTCTTAGAACGAATTGTGAATTTAAATTAGGTCTGCATCACTGCAGCACAAATGTCATTGTCGCATATTTTTCTGACGAAAATAAACAAATTTAAAAACATAAAATCATTTTTATCGTCTCTCGTCTTACACCTCTTGGCCCTTTACCCTTCAGAAAAGTAGCTAAGTGGTACAGGTATTTCGACTAATATTTTAGGCCGCATTAAATACACTTTGTAACTTGTTACATTGCATTTAGACAAAATATAATTTATATTCCCGAGGTTACCTTGTTGTCTGGCGGAGAAGGGCGACTTTAAGGCTTTCGCGTGCTTCGATTACAAAATGTCGGGTTTCTTCCCCTCGCTGGAAACTTCGCGCTGAATATTTAATTAAAAAGAAATTAGCACCCTCCTCTTCAACTGACGTCCTCCGTTGAACTATAAACTCTAAAAAATAAGGAGATATACATTTGCTAGGTAGGTTTAAGGGGGTCGCTAGCCAGGCCATTTATAATTAAAGGCTTTTTCTACTTTAGTCGTTTAATTCTACTTTCCATTCGGAGGTGTGATGTAATCTGCTTAAACTTGTAAAGTTGGAACAACCTCTTGAAAGCTTTGTTCTGCTCCAATGTGCTGGACTGCGCTGCCTCAGCGCGATGGCTTTTTTACTGTTTCGTTTATAATGAGTTTACGGTTGTTTCTTTTTTCTTTCGGTTTAAAATAAACAAAATCGCCTCCGGGAAAAAATAGATTTATTTTTACAGCACAGTGACATCGAATTTATCAAACAATATAGGTATACCTAATAACCGGAAATCATTTAAAATTTGTTTTCGGCGTTCATGCTTCTCTTGGAAAGTGAGGGTTTAATATTTAATTTTCCAACGATATTGGGTCGAATGTATACAGTACCTACTCGAGGTATGTATTTGATTGCCTTGCGTTGGTTCTTATGGCTCAAATTTAAATGGCTTAACCAAATTCGAAATGAAACACCAAAATATTCTAACAATTTTAGAATATTTTATTTTTAAATCTCTTGTCTATTGAGAATACGATATTCCTTACATTCGAATTTGATTTGAAAATGTAATATAATGTTGGTTTTGAGACCAGCGGTTTTTAAATTTTCTATCTATTTACCCTTTGTGCCTTACTTTTTAGAATATGTTTAGGCATATGTGGAGAATATACATTATATTCTTCTATCTTCTTTTCGGCAAATCGTACAATTTCGTATGCGACATCTGTCGAATCTGTAAATCTTTTTTCACCTCACGTATTTTAACCCGGCATTCTAAAACCACCTTTGCTTTAGTCGAATCACACACCAACGATCGTGCACTACATTCGTAAGAAGAAATTTTCTCACAAGCATATTTAATTTTACCTCGTTTGTGCAGAATCAAAATAATCCTTTCAATGAGATGATTGTGTAATATACTAACCGACATATAACACAAACTAGAATTTTGTGCAATCCACACAATTCTGGAATATAAAATGTTTAAAAGCTGTATTTGCTTAAGAGTTTCCCTAAAAATGTCAAAAGTCATAGTGCGACGGCATCTGTGGCTTTCGCAGTAAAGCAAATTTATCTCAAAATAAGGACCTCAAATCCTGTCAATGTAAAAAATGTATTCAACAAAGATAAATCAATAATGTTCTTTTTTTATCGTACTCATATAAAATACGTCTATATTTAATACATTGTTATCGGGGTATTTTCAGGGTAAACCAAATAAAAAATATATTGAATTCTGACAAGATTGCGTGTAAGAATTTATCCGTGTTTTGGAGATTGGCAATTAAATACGAAGTTAAGAACGTTATACGCTAAAAATATTATAAAGCCGTGTTTCAATTTTATATTACGTTCCCAGAAAAAAAATAATCTTGAATGTATACCTTTACGTGAGTGCCTACCTATCTATTTCAAAGCTATAACAAAAAAAATGCTACGATTACCTTTATTCATCGCAAATATTTATGTTACGTGATTCATTTGGAAAATTACTTTTTTATTAATACCGAGACATTATTATATCCTGCACGGAAAGAATTTAAAACTGTGTGTTCATAAATTATACTGGCGATGTCTGACATCCATTCTAAGGGAAGTAAAAATCTATCGTTAGAATTGCGAATCTTTATCTTCTCACGAATAACCGTTATTCAAAGATGTCCAATAGATGGTCAACAAGGCGACCGGGACCGAAATCGATGAGGTTTCGTTAGAACTACACACTCGTACATAGAAGGTGCTTTCAGAGAATAATTCTGTTAAGGTAAATTCAAACAAATTGTTTTCATTTTTAAATAACTCACCAAATACGTATACATAGGCTCAGTTTAATGGTGTTTGCTTATAATTTCTTTTTCACATTATACATTGCTTTTCAGAGGTTTGATGAAATAATAACATAGTAACACTTACGTTAATTGTTACTTGTCAACAAACTGACCAAAACAATCTAAATTTCCTAATAAACTTTAATAATCTATTGTAATTTACAATATTTTTGTTTGACATTTAACATGAAAGGTTTGAAATAATAATCGTATGTACTTAAATAATATTAGGCACTGTTTTACTTCTTATTTTCTTTTAATTTATTTACCGTAGTTAATAACTAATACTTAACGAACCTGTGATAGTAATCGTACTCCATTATTTTAAATGTTTTTTTTTATAAGCCGGATATTGTGGGCGTAAATTTAATTTTTTTCTTTTCTCCGAAGGTTTATATGCTGGTGTGAAATCTATCTAGATACATACACACAAACGCTTCCTAGTAAATTCACAATTCGGTTTATTGTACGAGACGCAAACCAATGAATTGTGTTTTTACATAACGTTATTTTATCTCTAATAAGAACTCAACTATCTTAAGTAAGAAAAGGGAACAGAAGAAGTAGAGGAATGTGAAGGTTCGTAATTATCTTACTATTAAGACCTGATGACTGACTAAAGGTTGCTACAGCTATTTTGATGTTATCATTGCACCGTTGCAACGGGTGATAGCAACAGTACGTTGCACTCAACAACGAGGTTAAAAGTTTATAATTGTAAATTTATATCACTCTCTTTGTTAACTTCCTTTTTTCCAGGTTTGCCCAAGCAGTATTTTGAACTCGTATTATTTTATTACAAAGCCAAGAAACCTACCACCCTGTCATTTGAGTCATTGTTTTTTAATTAAAATCGTATTGCTCATTATATTTGACACCCCATTATTATTAGCTGAGAACACGTAATAAAAATTGCGGTAATCATTATAATTGCATTATATTATTCTCCTTGATAAAAAGTTGCCAGTCAATTTAGCCTCTTAAACATTGTGAGGAAAGATTTCCTCTAAGTGCATCTACATAATAGCCGACGTGCCACCAACAATTTTATCACTAAGGGGTAGAAAATGGTTAAGGTGTGCTATTTTTGCCGTCGTCGCTTCGGAGATTCTTTATTTTTTTTTAGATTTTTCAAATAACATTCTTGGTGTTTTCATTATATTAAAGAAAAGTTTGATAATTCGAAATTTTCACCTCATGTTTAACAAGATTGTCTGTCTCACACTTTTTTTAGATGTTTTTTTTTCATATTTCAATATTTCCTTCAATATTAGACGATATCTAAAAGCTCATTTAAAAGAAAGTGTTTTTTTTTACAATTTACTCATACATATTAATAGTAGTTGCTTAACCGAATTCACACGAGTTATAATACTCATTTGTTTTTTTTTCTTGCTCAACATGTGAAACGAAAATAAGTAGGTAACAAATTGGTCTTATTGTTTGGGGATAAATAGAAAAGACGTTGAGAGTTGGAAATAGTTGCGTTGATCTAGAGATTTTATGACGTCAGAGCTCACCGTTTGAGAGTTTGTTCTGCTTCGGCACGTAGATTTTTTGCTTTGTGGATGTTTATAGATGTAATACTAAATAATCATGATGTCACATTTTGCGTGCGTATGTATAAATTTACAACTCAACTACTTTCAAATGTGATTCGGGAAAACGTTTCATAAAATAATAGTTTGTCTTTGGTGCAAGTTGTGACGACTTACGCATTTCTTTTAGAAACTTACCACGTTCATCTTTGGAGTTGTAATATTTGATGGACCGTAAGGAATATTACATCTATTTTAAATCATTTAAAAAACAAATGCCAACGTTTAGTATAACCTGAAAATATTTGAAGACCCTCTACTCCCATCTTAGGATTTAGCTTGCAAAGGATTGAACCCGTGACCCCCGGCTGCTTTGGACCACTCGACTACAAACCTGTCATGATGCATTATACGTTATCTGTATGTTATATAACTAATGTTGTGGTTTATTTATTTTTATAAACGCCCATTGGGCTTTTACAGTAAGAGTAAACAAATTCAATTAATAACATATAAATTTTACCAAATATATATTAGAAGGTCAAATCAGCAATGAAAAAAATATTTTACTTTTTTAAACGAAAGATTATGAAAAAATTTCAACAGCTAGCTAGTACATAGTATGGCAAGTGAAACAACAAAGTAACACAGCAATAATTGTATATGAAGTTAATAATTATAAAATTGAAAAGAAAGAAATGGTTTAGAGTACCTCGTGAACCATGCACCGTAATGCTCTATTATAATATTATCTGCCTTTGGCTCTGTAATATTTAGAAACCTTGGGGTTATAAGAAAATCATTGATTGTTGTCTTTGTAAAGTATACCGGTTCCATCAGGTGATCTGAGTCTGTTGTGCCATTGTTTCGGAGTCCCTTGTTGTCTGTATTAAGTTCTCCTGGTAGCATCGTTGTTGTTTAGGTGTCGTCCCTTAAGTGGGACAGGTATACATTTTCAATGTTTTTTTGCAATTCCCATAACGTTCCACAGTCACCGATGTGATAAGGTTATTTGATGCATACACTAAATAGTATTACTGGAAAATAATAGAAAACAAAAACAAATGGATGCAAAAATAAAGAAATTCTTATTTCGACATTATTATTTTGTGTGTAAAATTATTAAAGAAGTATGTTTAATTTTTTTAAATTAGAATTAACCTATTTATGATTTACCCTTAATTTTAATAATAATTACTGAAACAACATTAAAACTAATCAAAGAATATGAAATAGAAAAGATACAGAAAATAAAAATAATAATTAATGATTTTTTTTAAGAGTAGGCATATGACTGTCGACATAATTCCTTGACTGTCGAAACAACTTCACTTTTCTGTCACTAAATGGCGCTAGTGTGGCACTGCCGTTAAAATTAATACCGCACAATAAATTATCCAACATCAAAGTAGCATCATATTCGCGTACAAATCTTTCAATTGCCAATTCGGGGATATTAAGTAAAAAAATTAACTCAGTAAAAAGGTATAACTTGTTCAATTGATATTTTCTTTTGGTAGTTCATTAATTTAGTTTAACCTTTTTTACAAATATTTCATCATTTATGGTAATCACCACTGAAAAATCACATTAGTTTTGAACGACTATTTTTTCCTCTCGCGATGTATATATCGTCGCTGGACAGGCAAGAGCGCTGAAGTACCATTTTGGGAGGTTACTGAAACTAGATACTGAACCAGTTACTGTCACTAGAGCACTTTTAAGTATTATTGTTTTACAATAAAATTCATAGGTCTTCAGTACTTGGTTGAATTTTTGAAAAAAAGTTACCTCCGGTAACTTTTGCTCTCACTAAGCTACTGAAGTGACAAAAAACAAAACAAATCTCAAACTTGTGTCTCTTGATTCAAACGTTTTCCCAAATGGTAAATATATTTTAGATGGCTGAAGCTCCACAAAAGCCTTCAGAATCAAACGAGAGTCAGAGCAATCGATGCAAAAAATGATCAAGACTACGTATTTAACGCATTTTTTTACCAAAGTGTCAGCCTTTTGCCTTTCCAGCGACGATTTGTTTATGGCCGCTTTTGAAATACACGGTTGCGGTAATAATCTATCTTATTATATACGGTGTCCGGAAACTCGTCATACAAGCGCGAACCTGGTGAATCTACGTCACATTTAGAATCGATTGTGGTATAACTTTTTTTGATTTGAACTTTCTTTTTCGAGTAAATCGTGTCCGAAGTCGTTTGTTTTTCTTTTTAAATTCAGAATATAGGGTCGCTACGGATTACATTGTATACTATTTATTAAAATGCGCTAAAGCGCAAAATCGACTGCAATATGTTTTTTTATCATAAAGTTGCCGAATAAAACTTTTTTTAAGTACAAAATGCTCTAATCCAGAAAAAAAAGTTTTTTAGTTCTCCATGTGCTGCGGATGCACATCACATTTTTGCTGTAACACGAGTTTTCGGACACTGTGGATAAGGTTTTAGTTTAATTTCCAAGCATCGAGTGCACTGTATTATTCTGTGTTTATTTATTTAATTGGGTTATGCTTGTTTATTGTTTTTACTTTATTATTTTTTTACTATAATTTTTTTTTCTTCTGTTTCTCTGTTTCTCAAACGTCATGTACGCTTAATTTAAACATAAAATAAAAAAAACGGCATTCAGATTGGTCAATCAGTTTTTTAATCTGATTTCCAAACACTATGTCAAACAAAACAAATGATACTATTGGTTGCCATAACCTTGGATGATATTATTATGCTGCATTTATAGGAGTTGGTATAGTTTTAAAAATGTCGTCCAAACATATTTAAAAAAACCTTTTTACACAACTATACTTTATATTTAGTTTTTCTGTAATATTAATTGATTTACAGGAGTATTGAATTTTTTTTTAAATATACCGAAACTGGGCGATATTCGTTTGAATATAACAGCACATCAAAAGTCGACAGTTATCAAAATTAATCATTTTGCGAATCTAAATGTATTTTAGGTCGTGTGATGCATTATAAATACTATAGTGGCAGAATTCACACACATGTTGGAAATTACTTTAAAAGTACATAAGACATCATCATTTTGCATATTTGCAGATGTTTGGTTAAACTAACTGTTTTTATAGCCTTCTTAGATGATTGTGAAGTTTTAAATGAGTCGCTATCCTCCTTTTTTATTCATAACCTAAGCTTTTTGATGGCATTTTTCGTTATTATAAGCGAAAATTCAGATAACGTTTATGAGCGCCATGAGGTTCTATTGCAGAATGTAGAAACGGCGATAATTTGTATAAATTTTGTACCAAACGAAATATTTATTTACTTGATAATATCAACAGATATCATAACGAAAATAAAAAGTATATAATAATCGAAGATGTGTGTATTATTTACGTATTTTAAATGTAATTTTTTTTTTGTCTAAAATCAACATAAATGCAATGTGTCCTAGTTTCTTAGATTTTTATGTCTCATAAAAAATAGAAAAATAAATTAAGAAGGCCAAAATGTCAACTGGCTGAAAATTAAATGGATTCAGTACCGAAAAAACGATCCTTGCAAAATATGTTTTAAATATAACATTAACGAGTCGTTCAGGATACGCGGAGCACCTCTCACGCAAACAATTATGGGCGACTTGCATCAAAAATATAATGATCCAATAACCTTTAATATTTGAAAGCCAAGTACCATTTTAAGTTAGCCAAGAGCCAAGTTACCATTTCTTTTAAAACTTGTTATTTAGTACCTTTACCTTGAAAATAGATTAGATAAATAGGAGCTCTTCTTCATTGCTCGTGTGATAATACTTCAGCAAGTTACATACCAATCATTGTTCAGGACATAAAAGGACTAACCGAAGTTATTAAAAAAAATATGTGGAAAAAGCTATTATTTTCATACTCCATTTAATTTTAATTCACTTTTCAATTTACATTTATGACATTTTCTTTTAATTTGTGAGTTTGTATATCTCTAAGCCGATACTAATAGTACTAAGTCCTTTACTTGAAAAAAAAAATCGAAATGGTTAGGGAGACAAAGGCCTATCTCAGTCAATTTAAAAAAAAAAACAATTTTTTTTAAAGATGTATTTTCAGTGTTGTGATAACATTTTCCTTCAGTAAAATTTAAATTTTCTTCAAGTGTGCTTTATTTTTATGAGTGCCATAGCATCGGAAACTTCAATTGCATTTTTCTCAAAACTATGTCCCCCGATTTGTACTCATATATGGATTTTGATTGGATTGGCCTCCCAATATTATTTTAAAAAAATAATGAAGGAACCGACTTAAAATAATGTTATAAAATTTATCCAAGTATTATTGAAAATATAAGCCATTTTTATTTTGTGATATTTATTTTTTATAGTAAAAGTTATTTACTTTTCGATAACTTAGATATAATTAGGCAAGATTTATATATGAATACTTCCTGGTTTGTTAATTTATACTCATAAATAGAATTGCGAGTAGAAGTAAAATAATTCATATAGTTGAGTTTCTTAAGTTACTTTATTAGTTAGTTATGTCTTCAGGGACAATTAAGCAATATTGTTTACTTGTGCGTACGTACAAACGCACGTATGAGTGTGACAAATTCAAAATTAGAACTGATATCTATGATAGTAAAATAATCTAATTATAAAATAATCTATTCAAATCTAGATAAGCGATTAAGAACCCGCCTATAATGTTTGTTACTAGACAATTATTGTTTTTCTATATTTGAAATGTGCGTCCATATGACTTACTTTTGCATGCTATTTTAAGTGGAACTTGACAAGTCAACTTACAATCTATGAATTTTCACAGGTAACAATTCTTATGTATGTTAGTAATTACCTTGCCTATAACATATTTCAAAGTTTTTTTTTTTTGTTTACTTTCAACGTAATTATTTACTTTATTAGTTATATATTACATTATTAGTTATATATATATTACACTAATATACATTCTCCAGATACTTCAAAACATACATTTTTTGATCGTGTGCAGAATTTATCTCCACATATGTTTCTTCCAGAAGAGATGAAGTTATTATCTAAAGGTTTAAAATATAACTTATATTATAATAATAATAATATTCACAACGCTATTGAAAATGTGGCAGTAGATATTGAAAGTGCGTTAATCAATCAACCTAAAACATTTCAATATAAAAGTGCGGAAATCATTAAACATCAAATAACAAAAATTACAAAGGTCACTAATATGGAGAATATACACATTAAAAACATTCGTAGAATTTTAGATGAAGAAAATTTAGTGCTCACCAGGGCGGATAAAGATTAATTTAATATTGTCCTGATGATGGAAGGGTACTTCCGAAACCGGTAGACAAAATATTAAATAAAAAAGTGGTTAAAAACAAAGTGTATGTGTTCTATTTATAAATATAATTTCTCTTTGAATATAATTTGCTTCCGATTTGGCTACTCGGCCAATCGTGTGCCACACCTAAATACGCTCAACCAATAATCTCACAAAGATTTACCAAGAGATCTTAACATATTAGTAATGGTCTTATTAATAGAAATTCACTCTACGGGAAGACTGTTTGCAAACACAATTCAAACCATAATTTTACATGTGGGTCCAGAAATGCATAAAATTCAATAAAATATTTAATTCAAACGTAAAATATTTTCTATACACAGGCTGTCGAAAATTCTAACTTTCTGAAAAAAATGAAACGTGCCTACCCGGAGCGGATCGTACCAATCTACATCCAAACATTAAACCATTTTGAAAATTCTATTTCCATTTCAAAGAAATCCAATATTCCGGATTTTTCTCGTTTTCTATGATCACGTAGCGAAATATTACATGGCAAAATTGATTCTCAGTTTGATTTTCTTCATTTATTTCCGAATGTATATATATATATATATATATATAAAGAAATAATTGAACTAGTTGCTTTTTTTAATTCCGTCAAGTTTAACCTTTAACGGATATTTTTAGTAAATACTATGAATTGAACGTAGTTATGCAGAAAGCTTCCAACCCACAATTTGATAAAATCAAGTTTTACATGTTTTCCTATAGATAAATACGAGATATATGTGCTGAAAAGATCTAAGCTCCAAATGCGTTGGTTTTTTTTTAAATTTACGTTTTTACTAACTAACGCACATTGCAGATATTTTACTTAAATTGGAGTTTTAAAATATTATAAAATGTAGGATAAAATAAGAAATATAGGTTTGATAGATTATAAGTTACCTATTTATAATAATGATTATAAAGAGAAAAAACACCTTATTACGCATATTAATGTTTTTCTATCGTCATTTTTTCAAACGCCTTTTTCTCAGTTTCATCTTTTTGGGGTTGGACGCTTTCTGCATAACTACGTTCAATTTGAGAAAGTCTAGGTTTCTTAATGTATTATATATATCGCACAAAAGTCCCTACTGCCCAGAGTCATTTAAACTATGGCAGTGAACTATGCTGTGAGGTTGAAGGGAGTGAGGAGGGGAAAGAGATAGAGAAAAGGAAGGTTGATAAGTACTTCGCTATTCAAATCTAATCACTAAATATGGCTTAAGTATTGAAAATAGCATTTCGATTCTGAATTGTAGTATTTAACTAAAACAATACTGATAGTGACCTGCCAGGTAAGTGTGATGCTGTATATTTGTATAAACTAGGAATTAATATTGGGTAGAAATTAAGATTTGTACAGCGCCATTGAGGTGATTTTTCACAAAAACGGCGCTATACAAATTATCCGAATATTATTATTATTATTATCTACCACTCTGCAATTAAAAGTGTTCCTCTGATGTTTGTCTGATATACGCTACTCAAATATTTTATCGTGTATATTTTAGTGCCCATACAAAGCTTTACTAGATACTAGTTATTTTATAATTACTATGTGTTTACACGATATGGTACTGATTATACTGCTCGTATAATTTTATATTTTTATTCAGACGTAAAACATTTAATTCAAACGTAAAATATTTTCTATACACAGACTGGTCGAAAATTCTTGGTGGAACGTCCCTACCCGGAGCGGATTGTACATATCTGCACATCAATTAAAGTTTTCATTGTTTTTTTTATTACTAATTTATCCATGAATTATATTATTTATATAGGTGACAGCCGTTTTGTCCTTCGAAGATAATTATTATTAAAATTGACATTTTAATTTTTTTTTAATTACAAATTACATTACTTAAACTATCTACCAATCTGATACCTTTCCTTACCGTACTGTTTTCCCTTAGAAATTGCGTTTCCCCTCCAATAAACCATCTGTCAAATACAATTCCATTGCGTCTGTCAAGTACCTACTCTTTTAAATTGGTACACATTCAATATTGGAGCCCATTTCGTTACAATATTACACGGTATTTGCCTTGCAGATTTGAACACTTATTGAGCATACCTAATGAAGTGTTGGATTATTAATTTCCTGTATAACGCTATTCAATATCGACCATCTGTGACTTGACATATTGAGAAAGTGAAATATATACTCGTACATATAAAGCCTTTTATACTGAGCTTACTTCCTTAGAATGCCATTTAAAGACATTGACATTTTAAGATACAGAGATAAAAACAAAAAAATCTGGTTAAGACAATCATTTCAAATGATGTTTGAGAGGTTACGTAAGTATTTTTTAAAATTGAACGTCGGGATAGGGGTCAAACTTTTTTTTAGACAATTTGGATTGAATTATATTATATATTGATGTGAAATATTCAAATAAAAAACCCATTTTTTTCAATGCAACAACCAAAGTGGTGAATATCACTGTAAACAATGCTAATAAATATTTCTACATATATTATGTTCTAAAACAAAACGAAGCGTGATGTATTTATTTTTTCGATTTAAATTTTGAAATTGTGTATTAGTCTTACTAGTTCAAAACGTTCACAAAGCTGCAAAAGATTCTTTTTCCTCCTTGTTACTAAGAAATATTCGTAAGAGACCTGTATTTGGAGATTTAAAAAAAAAAATTACCAATATCCGTCCCATATGTCTTTTTTATTCTGATTTCAACTTGTTGTGAACTTATTTCCAGGGGATGTTAGTGACGTTTGGTTAAAGTGGGTGGTAGGTTCAAATTTATACCGTATTAGTCTTCAATGATTTCAAATTATACAAAATGAACCATGTGAATAAATCTTAGGCGCTCGTATTTATGCCGGTAAGTGATATGTCAAGGAATAAGTATATAATGGCAGTTAAACAAACTATCGATTACAATGCACATTTTTATAAATCGTTAAATGAACAAAGATATAAAATTATATTACTTCATATTTTATAAATTTAATGGACTTGGTGCAAGTAGTGCTAACTGGATAAAAAACTAAACACAAAAAACTGTCAGAAATAGAGGTTAAAACGGAACATTCAACAGCAGTACCACAGTCTCTTTCTGAATTTTGCGGTATGAGCGTGAAACACCTAGTAAAAATATTGATAATTTGTAGATACCGGCCCACGCACTTATTAAATAAGGTAACCAAATAAATACGCCAAATTTATTGTTTTTTTTTTCTTAAATGAGAATACATATTTATTCAGGTGGAAGATTTTACAGTAGATCAAACACACACTCACTTTTTTTTATGTAAAGATGCATGCAGGGAGAATAGATATAATTACCTATTCCGTATTTTCCTAACATTGCAAGGCACTTTGCGTCTGATTTTCTTCGATTTATGAAAATGTTTTTAATTTCAATTGGAAATGGCCGAGAGAGAAAAATCTACATTTAACGTGAAATTTTAGAACCCTTCCACCCTGAAAACTATTGGAAAAGAGGTCAAGTACTTTACTCGATTGGTTTTTCACGATAAATTGACATCGCTACATGTACGTTACTCGTAACCGCACCTTCAATCTAATTTTTTTCTCACTGTAAGTTATAATCTGAACTCTGTAGCAAAAAATCTGTTATTTTGTCTTGAAGTCTTGAAATTGGCAAATCGTTTTATGTGATCATTTTCGGGGTTAATACAACTGTTTTCAGCTCAGATCGTCATTTTTTATCATAAATTACGTGGTATTGAAATACCACGTAAACTGCAAAAAATAATTCTAACCACCTGTTTGTTCAATATTTAAATTTGGTCGAAGCCGGGTAATAACTGCTAGTCTTTTTAATAAAAATAAAAACAAAACAAAAAACTCGTGTTAATCAAATTATGATGGCTTAACAAATTTTCTATGAATAAATGTTTAAAAAAACGTTTGCGTTATCAAACCTTTATTCATTTCAATCAGCTCAATTTATTCTGCTAGTGAATAATTACGGAATGTAACTTGACTTACAGAAAAATATATTCTCATTTAATAATTGGCTTTAATCCACCTATTTCAAATATAGAATAATGTCTGCTTGAATACATAATAGGTTGCACTGACGTTGGTAGGGATTTGAAGAGATTATTTTTTAAATTCAGTTCCAAATTTGAAAAGTTCACCCTCATGTTAACGTATATACTCATAGATGAAATTATTATAGTTAATTGATTTTATATTAAGTTCACAAGTTAAAAGTTTACTTCTTATTATTTTAATATTGAGCATGATTTGCTTCTATCCACAGGAAAACGACTGGGTTGGATTACAATATATGTTATAATGGATGCTGGCACTTGAGCATCTCCAAAACAACCACCCCACGACCTATGACATGGTGACCTATTTTCATAATATAAGTTATTTTGTCTGTCGCCAAAGGTGTACATTATATTGATTTTTAATTAGAAGTAATCGTATAGTGTTAAGCAACCATTTAATTAATCAATCGTAATGAAGTATCTAGAATCACAGGTGTTTGTTTTACCCTACCATAAACTCACCATACAAAAACACTAATCAATATAAAAAGTAAACATATCCCATAAACAAACGTATCCGTCCCATTAAAGCTGACTGTAAGCCTTATAGACAGATTTCAAGACAAGTACGTTTGACAATTACATTTGGTACTCACCTCTCGGCTTAAGCCCTAAAATATGTGTTTTACCTACATGACTGCACAAAGGAGGCCGATTCGTCTGAACAATCCGTTGTTAACAGGTCGACTGCTATCTCTATTTCATTGGAGAAATTAGCAGCACTCCTACGCACCAGTACACTAAAAAGCATCTCGGTGGAAAGTTTAAGAGCAGTCCGCAGTTGAAATCGACTGCATTAAAACGAGAATCGTTTCTTCAACTCGTTCTTATGTAAAACGATACACGTGCCACGGGCATACGCATTTCCTGCCCCATTTAATCTGGGCCACTCCAAGACCCGCATTTGCAAATCCCTATCTCCCTATCTACAGCGCCTCCATTAACCCACCTCACAATGTCGCTCAACCGAGCGACGATATAATTTTCTCTGCTGTACACAATATAGATTTAGTATTTCTTGTGAGGTGTGGCAGAAACAAAAAACAAAAAGTTTTTTACATGATCATGTCAAACATGTCGGCCTCCATGGTCGAGTGGTAAGACGCTCGACTACGAATCCAAAGGTCGCGGGTTCTTACCCGGCGTGCGCCATTAACTTTTATTTAATTAAGATGTTTTATAACACATTTAATTCATATAAAAATAATAAAAAAGTATATTTGCGGCACGTTCCAGAGTGGTAGATACTCTAAGTATTGACCTGTTGAAAGATCACCATGCAGAATCGAAACGTTGATTGAAATGGCTTTAGCCGTGTATAGTGATCAGATCTGAATAGCCAGGTACTTCCCAACCTTCCTCTTCCCAATCTCTTTCTCCTCCTTACTACCTTCAGCCTCACAACATACCCTATTTGGGGATGCCATAGTCTCACTCGCTCTAGACGTTTGGGAGCAGTTGAGACTCTCGTGCGGTATTCAAATAAATAAATAAATTTAAAAAAACACTTTAAAACCCGTTATAACGCCCTTTCTATAGTCCCATCCTTAATCCGCCTCACAACTTTGGTATGGTTCTCCCAGTTTTACACAATACACACAATGAGTTTTTGTGACAATTCAATTTTAAATTAAATAAAAAGAATACTTTGTTTTAAAACCACAGAATTTATTATGATGGAGGCCAACCGGTTTCGCTTGGATCAAGCTTCGTCAGGGCACATATAATAACTAAAGAAAAAATACAGAGTTAACAGGTATATATAGGTACAACAGTTATAATAACACAACAGTTATAATGGCACATATAATAACTAAAGAAAAAATACAGAGTTAACAGGTATATATATATAGGTACAACAGTTAATGATAGAGTGAGACAGTATATAATACAAAGAAGGAAGAGAGAGAGCATATATTAGAGGATTATCTCACTCTATCATTAACAGTTGTACCTATATATACCTGTTAACTCTCTATTTTTTCTTTAGTTATTATATGTGCCCTGACGAAGCTTGATCCAAGCGAAACCGGTTGACCTCCATCATAATAAATTCTGTGGTTTTAAAACAAAGTATTTTTTTATTTAATATAATGTCCAACCACCATGTGATTGCTTCTTACGAAAAAAAATAATTTTTAAATTGATCACATTTTACTTTTTCAATTTACTTGCAGAAAATATTAAATAGCATCAATTTTGTTGCTCAGACGACAGTACTATTAATCGAATTTTGATAGATTTTGAGGTTTATCGGAGTAAATGGTACTCGTACGTACCATTTTGCCACCGGGCATTTCCCGTGCCCGAGAGGGTCGGGAATGTATTGAATCCCGTTTACTCGGAGGGATATCCGCTCCGCTCCGCCGGCCACGGATAGAATCCTATTCCGGTGTCCGGATGAATTTTTATTGCATTCTGATTCATTCAAAATTTACCGCTTTAAATTGACCCACTTTTATTGGATTCAACCCGCATATTGGGTTGTTTGCTGAAAACTTGGGCATGTGCGTTAAATCAAATTTAAAAAAAAAACCCTTTGGATATTTGAACAGTCAATTTATTTTTTCATTCATTATAAATGACGATCGTCGATTATTTTAGATTTTTAATTTCAGCATTCACATTGAAATTTAAATTCACAAATTCCTTGTGTGATCATTATTGATTGTTTTCTATCGGTGGGATTAGGTTATTGTTTGAAACAAATAACATTTTTTGATAAAATAATGATTTTTGTACTATATTAAAAGCTGGTTCTATAATAATAAAGTTCTGCGGTATTGCTTTGTTTAACACCCTAGCCCTTCGGTTGATATAGAGTTCTTCAACTTAACCGCATAAAACACACTGAATTTGTTTTTAAATTATAAACATTATAAAATCCGTTTAGAGATATCTGCGAAAATTTCATGCCAGACCATCCCGTTAGAGAAGTTTATAATAAATGTAAGATTTTGGATGGCTGGCTCGGTATATTATTTTCCATTCTATTCAAAAGAGTTTCCATTCTATTCAGAGTAGACTCTTATTCAGATTATTAAATGCTATGTAATCAAAAATATATAAAAATTAATTTCAGAAATATGTAGTTGATTGATTTTCTTGGCGCGAAAGCGACAATAACTTCCCGGCTATTCAAATTCTTAAGCTTAAGCGGTCTCTTGCCTGAGAGTCTACTCAACAGCGGGTCGGGTCAAAAATGTGCGGCGGCCAGCAGTTTTCAATTAGATCCACCGAATAAAAAGGGACCTAGGAAACAAATTACATTTTTTTAGATCTCTAATACTAAAAAACACATTTTGTTTTATTTATGGCTTCAATTAAGTAGTATCCTTTTCATTCCGGATGGTTATTCAAGGATTAGGCTCAGATTCAGTTGAAGCGATCTCGGTAGCGCGATACCAAACGCACCCTTGGGATCTCTTGGAAATGCAATCGCTCCAAAATATGGACCGAAAGAAAAACGCGTCCTGTGGCAATCGCACATTTTGTGAGCGGGTTAAGATTTCTTCAAACTTTTATCGCAACTTCTTTTAGTGGCCAAATGGTCCAAATCGTCGGGATCTCAACCAGGCATCGCAGGTTCAATCCTCCGCTATCTAAGTCATCCTTCATCGGTCAAACAACATTTTCCGCTTATCGCTTTTGATAATTGTAGTGAGATGAATTCTCACATATTGTCAGGTTATTCGTAAGCATGTATATTTGCTGGTATATATTTTATTTATTCTGTGCTATGGAACTATGAGAACTGTGAGGTTAAAGGAAGACAGAAGGGGACACTTAGAAAACACATGGATTACATTTGTTTTGGCGCGTTAGACCGGTTATAAATCGTATTTTGTCGATTTTTGACCTTTGTATGCAAAATGGAAACCGAGCGCTTCAATATTGATTGACGAATTGACTGACAAGAGAGATATATTTGGACGCGAAGTCTGCAGATTATGTCAATAGAGTAATAAAACATTTTCTTTTTGCTTACGACACTCCGCCATCGAAACCCAATCCACAAATAAGCGGCTTCCTCCATGATACCGACGAGAATCACGTTCGAAATCAAGTTCGAAATGTGTTCAGCACCGATTTTCGCAACGCGCGTGAATCGCGACTCGAATCGCCTGATCTAGACGTACCCTAAAGCTTTTGCGTGTGATACAAAAAGTGAAGAATCGATCCATTTGAAAGGAGAGAGAACTTGTACTTGAGAAGTATTGAGGATTATGGACAGAGGAGCCACGTCTCAAAGGCCCGCGAGGGGCAGCGATTGCTTCTGATGCGAAGCTTTTGATACGATTTTCCTCTGAGAGTTTTTGTCCCAAACCAATAAATTATTTCATCAACGACCCTGAATAAAGTGGATACTCCGAACTTTAGAGAAGTAAGTAGGAAGTACTGAAAATGAATGCTTCGTGTTAGGTAAGAAACTTAATAAAAGATTGAGTAAGCGTGTCTCGTTTTCAGATAAAACCATTCTTAAAATGATTTTCGGTAATTATAATGGTGAAAATAAAACGTACCATTTTGACCGCACAAGCGCTTGATGACGTCGAGTTATCAGAATCTCAATGTCTAATAACTAAACATTAGGCCGTTTCCCCGGAGAGGTAGACAGATATGGCCGCCACACAACCCCTGGTATACACTACCTGCTTCATTCGCGTTCATGTATCGTCTCATACATACTATCATGTTTTGCTGACTCTTGACATGACCTGACTTAAGTATTTGGTTCAATTAGTCGTACCATGTCTTTTTCCGACGTCCCCGACTTCTTCTACCATTCACTATTGTGTCACATGTTCTCCTGGCATTATTTCTTTTCGTTCATCCACTTCACATATCCAAACTATCTAAGCATCCTTTTCTCAATCTTGTTCACTACGCTTTCTTTGGCTATGCATTTTGTCCAAATCTCCACATTTGTAACACGCATAATTATATAATTTATTAAATAAAGTGGGCAGGGGGTTTGCATTTCAACACTGCCTAAATCTATTGAGAAAAAATACAACACTAAAAAAAGTGATACTGAGTTCTGCCCAGAACCCGTTGAACTATGACATCCCTGATGAAGAATATAGTAAGGCTGAAGTAAGTAATGATGATAAAGGAGAAAAGTAAGAGAAAGGTGGAAGTAGGAGTACCTACCCGGTTATTCAGATCTGGTAATTTAATAATCTGGTAATTAACAATCTGGTTATTTTACAATCTGTTCAAGATTTTTTTTATGGTACCAATGCGATTTATTTTATTTGTATACGCCCTAGTGGGCTTTTACATAAAACGTATGCATTAACGTTGTATCAACAATAGTAGAGCAAGTACATTGTATTGATTTATAACAACGCATGAGTTAAATACAAAAAAACATCCTTATCAAAAATTTAAAATCAAATTACCAAGTTAAATATTTAACCAGTATTAAATATAAAATGCAATATAAAATATAATTAAAATTATACATGTAGAAGAAAATATATATGCATTCGCTATAGTATGGTAAACTCGTAAAGTATTTATGAAGAGTCGGTTTCATCACTAATACAGAGTTATAGGTATGGGAGCCTGATAGTTAGTTTTAAAATTGTCGCAGAAAAGGTTAGCAATTTGCCTCGTATTTGTAGTCGGTACAATTTTATTTTGGCGGGAATATCAGGCCTGTCAATTCCGTAATTAATAATTTTATTTAGTAGGACGAGGTCTGAGACAATTCGCCTATCGGACAGCGTAATCAAATTTAGCTGTTTCATCAAATTGACATAATTAATATTTTGAATTGGAATATTCAGCTTGAAATTAATAAATCTTAAGGATTTGTGATGTACCCTTTCTACATTGTTGGAATGTACTTTGTAAAATGGGGACCGACTTCTTTCTTATGAAGTGTACAGTATTTTCAAACATTCTAGTGACTTGAAGTCACTTGCAGTTCTGCATATAAAAACCAAGCATTTTCATGTATCTAGTTGCATGTGCAGATTAAATTTAAACTTTTTGTCAAATATAACAACCAAATTCCTGATTCGAGTGACTGATGTCAATTTTATATTGTTTAGATAGTATTCATAAATTATATGACTTTGAACTTTATAAAAACGAATGACTTGGCACTTTAGAATGTTAATAAATAAAGAGTTTATCATGCACCAATGACATAATGCACCTAAATTAAATTGGAAGATATAGTAATTGTGTATACCTACTACGTATTGTTTTAAATATTTTCAAAACGTCAGCGAAGAATAGAAATGATATATCGTAATCCCCTTTTAAATAAATCTAAAAATATTGATAATCGAAACTTACAAAACATTAACGAAATCAATTAAACAAGGGACTTTAGAAAGCTTTTAAATACTTTGCTTACAAAGCTTGATTATTATTTTAATGCAAATATGCAACGTGTTAACTTTGCACAACTGCTTGTCACACTTCAGCGACATTTGAAACAATTAGCGCGTACATTATCGCATTAACAAGATATGTGATTTCATCTAGTGCTCCGTATTACCAGACTCCCTCTCTTCTACCGTCGCCTACTTTGAATGCCATTAAGTATTATGCTGACATACCAGCCACTGTTCGAGTACCGCTGGCTCTTAGTATAAGAAAGCGGTGATTATAACACGACTGGTTGACAGAATTAACTAAGCATGTAGGAAGAATGATTTAATGTTGATTGTAAGTCCAAAGTCAGATTGTGAAAATGCTGTGTAATATAGTTGTTAACGATAAATTCTTGAAGCAAGTGTACGAATTCGTGTATTTGGGAAGTGTGTTCGCGAGAGACAATTCGCTGATAAAGATATTGAAATAAGGGTGAATATGGGAAATTCGTTTGAAGGGGGACTGAACGCGGTAGTCGCTTGTAAAAAGTTTCAAATGAAGAGGGGTTAGCACTGTTAGCAGTCAACAATTTAGTTCTGGTACCACCAACCCTGCAGGTGATGCATGAATCTAGCAGAGGATGAACGAAAGTTAACTAAATTCAGTGAAATTGATATTCACGAGGCGTCATAGAATAGAGTGTCATAGAATATAATATAATGCCCAAGTTAATTTAAAAATATTATGTAACATTTAAGTTTCTCTGTCTTCTCTGACGCTTCAGCACTTGGTATATTACACCAATATAAAAAAAACTCTCCTGCGTAAAACAATGCAACGCATAAAACACACAAGAACGAGATCATTCGTGGCAATTATAATCAAGATTCATAATTACGCAACCAATCATTTTTCGATGGAAAACCTACCAAAAACGAATGGTACACAGTTATCAATATTTAATTTTGAACAATTTTACATAATTGTAATCTACGTGTGAGTATTAACAATTCGTTCAATCACAAAACTTCACTTTAAATAAAAGCTTTACTTCGTGGGAAATAGCACAATATATAGAAGTAATTTTTTACAAAAAAATAGTAATAATAGTAAATACTCGTATAGCGGCAAATTCAAGTAGGGTCAACAGGCGCCGTGGGTCGGGACTTGCCGACTTGCCAGGTAGCTACCTGGATGTTTGAATTTTGAGATATTTAAGTTTTTAAGCGGTATTTGCTAGAAACGAGAGCATGCAAAACGGCAACATCGTGGAAACAATTATTCCAGAGCTGATTTATAACGGCATGATATCAGCGGCATCGCAGCTCGAAGTACATTTAAAGCGATGAGCAGAGCAGAGGAAGAGAAAGGGAAGAGCCGCCGTGTCCCTATTGCGTTAGGCATTTCCTCTAACGATATATCTTTCGCGAATCCTGGGCGGTTTTTTTTTAAAATTTATTGGGCACGAGGCAATAAATCATTTATCTTTAGAAAGCCCTCCGTCCTCACTCTGTGCCTCGTTTCAATATCAGTAATGTTCATCGTAAACTTATTTTACACGTTTTAACCTCGAGAAATCTCATTCAAAGTAATTTATTACTTCCGAGTACAATATCTCACGTAGAGCAAATATACATACGTATCTCTTTATAATAAATAACCGTGATTTATTTAGTAAGTAAGGCCATAAATATAACACCGTATTGACACATATCGGCAACAGTTCCGGGGAATCTCTTTACCGGTGATAACGTAATTTTCTGGGAATGTTATTAATCTTCATACAGTAATGTCTCATTTATACCGAGCTTCGAGCGAGTGTACGAGTATTTGCATATCTTTTTACACGTTCCAAGAAATAAATATCTTATATTGATCTCTAGTTTTAGGATAAAATTTTGGCAAAGTATCAAACTACGAATAAATGTAATAATAATCGTCCACTAAATAGTATCCGAAGTAATTTAATCCTTAAAGCGTTGGTATACCTTATTAAATAATGTATCTCCTTACTTATTTTAAATACACAAAATGTTGAAGCCAAAAGAAATGGATCATTTTCAAGCTTCGGTAACCAAATCTACACGGATAAATTGGCTTAAATGGAAGAATTATCTCAAAACCATACTTTATCAAATAAGTCTATGTCTTGTTTGCTTAAACTTCAAATAAAATTAATTTGCCGAATGCCCATTTATTTTACGTGCAAACATTTTATTCGTTTCACTCGGAAAACAAATAATTTTAATTCATCCAAACTTAAACGAAAAATTTTATCAAAAGAAATAATTTTCAATTAGCGATTGCGACTGTAATTTTCCTTTGTTATTGTGAAAGCCGCCGTCTCTCCTGGAGTAGTGAAACATGAATAAAGTTTAACGAGCCCCTTAGGTAAATACTTGCCCAAATTCCACTTTCTCTTGTTTATAAAACAACCCAAACGAAAGCTCCAGGGAATTGGGAGCTTTTTGCGCGGTCTCCCTTGTGGATACTATTCAATTCTGAAATCCATTTTTATATCAGATCTAAGGGCTAAGGGCATCCGTTTTGTATCGGGTACAATAGATGCTTTTGTTACAAGGTTTTATTTTTCTGACCGAATACAATATTTTATAATTATTTTGAAAATTAACCACGGTTAAAATTTTAAGTAAAGTAAAATGTAATTTTACTAGGTATATTAACTCTTTTTTAAATATGTAAAAATGGTTTCAAAATAATTTTTCAGTTCATTATTGATTTAATATTTTGTTGTCTAAATAGAGCTGCTGTCGACTTAGAATAGGATCTAGAATATTCCTTATAGCCCCACAACCGCAACCATGAAGACATCCAACTACCGCCCTAGATGTAAATCCTAATTACTACTCTTATGAAGGCTTCTCTCTGCTACCTTTAGAAAATAATACGCCATAAAGGCATTAGAAAACCTTCGCGTGGTGGAAATATTCTACGAACATAACTACAATACCAACATACATTCACCAGGCCTCGAAAATAATATATCCAACCATTATATTTTTCTATTTTTTTCTAAAGGTACGGCTGACCAAAATTCTTCACATAATATTTATCTCTATTGAGTCGCCTGGTCGATTAAACGCTTCCATTGTCGCCCGAAAGAATGTCATTTCCATAATATACGTGATGGGGGGTCTAAATATAGGTATTCTTGCGGGCGTTTTGACATATTATCAGCCATAGAGGAAAGGTCGCCCCCAGTACTGTCCATTAAGGGAAGTTTTAGTGCGGCGAAGATTGGATCTTGTACAAGACGATCGAGATAAAGACAAGCAATAATGTCGAGATCGAGGGAGAGACGCGGTGGGGCCGATGTCCAATTTAATTATCATAAAGCCACAGACTTCATCTGCTTCTCTGCGGAACATCATTGGCCAGAATCACAAGTACTTAATGTCGTCTTTGACCAGACTTAATTTCCAGTCTGCAAGACAGTACTCGCAATTCGATCTTACACAGTACTTCGAGTACATAGTTAATTAAGTCCTAATTCCGAATTATTATTTTTTTGATAATAATGCTGGCAACTCCGTAGCATACAACGAAATAAACAGTTTATTTTTACATCACGGTTTTTTGCCGATATAAAATGCAGAACAATCACCACATACTTAATTTCTAAATTCTAAAAAAATTGACACTATTTTCAAAAATATATTTAAAAAATAGTATCAAATAACATCTTAGACGCTTAAATAATCACGGTTTTTTCTGAATTCGCTAATCATCTTGTTGATAAAGATCATAAATTCAATATTAGGTATATTTCCTGTAAACACATTTATCATTATTCTTTAATCATCTTCTCAATTGACATTTTGTATCTTTCATTTAATATTATCTGTCTCTTTCTCTCTGTTCTTCTGTTATAATTTAAGTGTTATTCTATTGTTTTCTTATTTTTTTTTATTTTGTTCTCCCTCTGTGTGTATACATAACCGCACACTTTGTATTTTTTGTTTAGTTAAATGTTGTACCCTGATTATGTTTAGGCTAAGCGAAACCGGTCGGTCATAAAAATTAGAATAATATCCGTGGTCTTGAAAAAAGTTATTTATTCATTTCTTTAAATATGTTAAACCACAAAGAGATTGCTTTCTACGAAAATAAATATTATTTCTTGTTCAATTGCTCTTGAGGTATGTGACAAGACGTAATAGTATTTGTTTCCGTGAAAAAAAAACCTACACTACATAGCAAAATAATAATAAAACTACCTACATCAAACTATTATTGAAAAAAAACTATAAAATTTTTAATTTCTCATAATCCTTGGCATCCTTGTATGAATGGCTTAAAATGTAGTTCAACGAAAACGTTTATTTTCATAATTGAAAAGATCTGTTTGCATTTTAATTTTTAATTTATTTTTTTCTGATTAACTAGAGCTTAAAAATGTTTGTTCTGAAATTCTGCCCATTCAACTTTTTTCGCTTTCGAAGGTCTAACCTTTAGAAATTAATAAAAATGTTCACCATTACTTGGGTTTTTACGAAAACGTCATGTATTTGAAACCACAAAGCTTCGAATTAATAATTTATGGTAACCTTTTTAATTAATTAAGAAAAATGTTAACAAGTATTTTGCCCCAGAAAAGAAGCTATAAAAATCTTGTGACCGTGGCTTAAATTCCTAAATGCTAAATCAATAATGTAAGATATATAAATCAAGGGTGACTGCTGATGACGCACGGATATCGAATCACATGTCTGTTGAAAATCAAATAATGTCAAAAGGTACTTAATGACGTCCTCAGGGGCTGAGTAGTAAACTCTTTAAGAATAGACCCAAGAGTCTCGTGTTCGAGACCCGGTATGGGATTTTTTTATTCTTGTATCGGCTCTTTTACATTTAGATTGTAATATTTTAAATGGTATATATTAAATATTCTTTTCCCCGAAGTGGAAGATACTCTCAGTATCATCATGGTGAGAAACCACCATGCAGAATTAAATCGTGGCTGATTACTTTAACTTTAGACATGTTTAGATTTTTTAGTGACAAGATCTGCTTTTTTTTAAAACGCGAATGGGTGCAAAACCGACGCTTTGGACCACTTAGCTACTAACAGGTATTTCCCATCCTTCCTCTCTCTAATATTATCCCTTTCCCACTTTCAATTCTCAGCCTTCATCTTTCCCATCTCCTTCTCTTTTACCGCTTCCTTTTATATAATTACAATATTCCCTAAAATAAGGGTGCCTTAGTTCCACTGACTACGGCCAGTTGCAACTATTGTGCGGTGTTCCATAAATAATTTATTGTTAAAAGCGAACTGATGGAGATTGCAGTATAGGCATGTGATCTCCCTACCGACTGGTATTTTATTGAGATTATGAGAATCGGACGTCATTGTATTTTTGTTCGTTATTATTTTTCTCTGAGAGGAAAGCCACGGGCGTACACGGTTTGAGCTTGGAGTAAATATTTCAAAAGACTTAAATGTAAAATAAAATCAATATTGCGTCAATTTACTACCAACATTATTAACATAGAGTATCACTCTTAGACATCACTGTAATCATATTTGTAATAACCGACAAAATAAAATTATTGTTTCAATAAAGTTCAAATAAAAAAAACTTATGAATGCACCCCCAACTTTCACATTTTTAGCAGTCAGGAGCTAATGTGACGAGTGTGAAGAGTGAATCTAAAAACATAAGTAAAAATTAAAGCTTTAAACAACTATTTGTATAAAATACAATTATCATTAAAAAACTTATTTTCATAATAAATTCGTGAACTGTCAAGCAAAACCGTAATCATTTTTTTTTTTACCAAACTCTGACTCGCCGAGAATCAACAATTAACGGAGACCGTTATTTGAAGTGGCACAATAAAATAAAAATGGCATTGATTTCCGATTTTATAACAGAGTCAAATATGACTGGGGTTGAAGTAACTTGGCCTGAGTTGGTAAATGTAATGAAATTAACAGAACAATCACCTTAGCCAACAAATCAAAACTGGTATCCGAAGACATTTCAAATGTAGACTTCTCTCGAGAAGGTTTAAATTCAATCTCCTAAAAACACTACTCTGACCATTGCTAAGCTGCGGCTCACGTTTCTGGACCGTCACGTAGAATAGAGAAAAGGTAGTGGATATTTTTTGAGTAGAAGGTCCTAAGAATAATCTTTAGAGTCATACAAGAAAATTATATCTGAAGTTCGTGGTACAACTGTGAGTTAGGTAGGTATACCAAGGGCTGTCAATAGCAGGATTCACTGAGCTGGACCCACTCCGCTGGATAGGACATGTAGCAAGGATAGAAGATAGACACCCAACGAAGAGATTTCTTCGGCATAAGGAACTAGAGGTATATGTTATATGATAACTGGAGATCAACAGGAATATATGCGTTTTTAAGAAGAGGCAGGTCTCTCCAAAGGCTAAAATAATCTGTTATTATAATTCCGTGTTCTTATAATATAGAATCTATCAAAAGTGAATACTTCCCTTGGGCAGTGAGTATTTATCTTCCTAGCTCCTTAGAAATAAAATGGATTCAATCAACAATTTAGAAAGCGAAAAACACACCCTTAAAAAGCACATTACAATATGGCTGAAAGAAAGTGGCCGAAAAGATTTCTCAATGAAATCATTGACTGACTTAAAAAAAAAACAACTTGTACTGTTGGTTAACTCTGAACACCAAAGTGGCGTGAACCAATCGCTGTGGAACTTCGATGAAATATAACCCTTTATACTATTCCTATTCCTAGCACCTGTCGCGTTTTGACTCTCACCGGCAATGCCCTCATAGAATAGGTCATCTCTCCTTCAGCCAAAAATCCGGTACAAAAGAGCTCGTCTTACTGGCAGTGGATAGTTGAGATCTCCGAGTAAGCTTATGCGAAGAGGACAGAACTTGGAGAAACGAGCTATTTGGATTCTGCTGTCATATAATATTCGCTGTTATCCAACATGATATCCCCGAACTTTGCTACCAATACTCAGGTACTCACATCCGTCACACTTCAACAACTAGACAGTGTATGGTACGGGTAAGTAGAATATTTAAGATAAATTAATTATTTTCTTTTTCTTTTTTTATTCCACTGTAGTTTACTGCATTTAGAATTTTATGTAAAATGTTCGACTACCGTTCATAGTTTGGTGGGTCGCAAAATATTATATTTTAAACGTTGTATAGAACCGCGAAATAAATTTATATATTCTCAAACCTTAAGCCAATTCTCTGTTAGACATTTATTCAGTCCCATACATTTTGACTTTCTAATTTTCTAGTAAGCACTGTCCACAATAACCTGAATGATACGAATACAACTTCCAATTTTTCTAAGAAGATTTGAAGCTTTGAACTAAAAACTTTTTCTTCTTCAAAAATAAGGACGATTTTTCGTTTGAAATAACGAAAAGATATTATAAGAGATTTAAACTCAGAGTTCATAATAAAAATATAGTTTATCTCTTTACTCGGTAAACTTGCAACATATTTTATGCTATTCAAAATAACTTTATTTCAAGTTACTTTCCCGTGAGGCAGGCAGAGGTTGGAGAACACTACAAACTTTTAGCTTGAGAGGCTTGTTTCTAATGTGAATATCTGATTAAAACCTTTTTAACTTATTCAACTTATTTATTTTTAACCGGACCGGTGTCACTTTGCAACAAACATCTTCAGACTGATAAATTTTAAATAACGCTACGATATTTATAGCATTTATGTCGGTAATTAACACCATTGGCTCTGTATAGCATTAAACATTTTTGACTTAGAATTTTGATGTATTGCTGTGCGGAACAATTTTACAAGTTGTGTAGCTACAATTACATTTGAATATAATTTTGGGTGGTTTATTACCTTCCGGGAGACAGGTTCCATAGTGATCAGTTGAATGAATTAATGATTTTTTGTTATATAATATCTGTTGTTGTCAGAGTTATTTTTAACAGTTGGATATTTCCGATTTTACTCTATGAACTATGTTGTTAAATGCAATTTTTGGCAGTTATCTTGTAGTTACATAAACTTTGAGTACTCGGCTATATTTACATAAAAATGATAAATATGTTAAAAGAGAATCAGTTTTTTTCTCCAATTAGTGGAATTATAGAGGTTATTTTAATCACAAATTCATATTTAAATGAAATCCCATTACGAACTTTCAGTTTTAAAATTGGAAATAATTACTTTTTTCTACATACGTGTCATTTTTTCAGATTTAACATGATATTTTGAATACGTTATAATTACTTTGGTATGGTATTTTACACTTCCACAAGAATCCCCCACAATTTCTTTCACTGAAAATATTCGCCTTCAAAGGAAGTTTTCATTCATTTTCTCTCGCTTTGTCAAGCCGATGAGAAAATCAAATTATCTTCAGAAGAGATAAGTTGTGGGTAACTAATTTAGACATTAGGCAATGGAGTTGATGAGATTTAAAGCATCCAATAATAGAAACGGGAAAACGTATTGATTTTCAAATTGCCGGAAATAGGAAATGGGGATGCCAAGTTTTACGTTGGGTGCCCCTTGTTTCCATTCCTACCGTATATTTTCCCAACCTATCATGTTTATTTGAAGACAGTGTTCTTAGAAATATGTACGGACATGCACATATTTGATTCGGAAATGTTTTATTAATCATGTATTATTTTCCATGTGAACATCATCGTGTATTCATATATTCGCGTAGGAAAACTTTTGGGTAAAAATGTCTATCTAACCTAAATAAATATTCTAAAATTAATTTTGGTGGGAAGCAATATGGGTGGTATGTTTTGCATCTACTCGTATATGTGATGCCAAGAAATCTTGAGCCAGCCTGAAGGGTTGTAATTGCCCTCCGTCAGTGAAACCGTGGCATCTCCATTAGTGGAATATTGAGACTTAAGAATGTGCGGGAGAAGGGGAAGAGGGAGGTTTTTAAGTATTTATCTATTAAAATCCGGTCATCGAACGTAGCTAAAACAATTTTAACCAATTTTTAGATTCTATATGGTTGTGTTTTACCAAGGCGATGTTGAAAAAATCTCTCAATTTGAACTTTGAACGAGGTGTATTTTATGTTGTAGTTATGCTATGTATCTTTTAATTTTATTTTAATTCTACTTGCGGAATAACTCAGGTGAATAAACTTGAATTTGCAGATTACGATAAAGTTGGACTCCATAAAGCGGCCAATTGTTCAGAGCCAAGGATCTTACCGCTCTCGCGTCATGAGTATGGCCAATGCAGCATGATTTTGAACCGGATAACAAGGTAGGAACTACTTAAATTGTAATTTGTATGTTATTGACGATGCGTGAATGCGAATGAAGCAAGGAGTGTGTGCCGAGACAGAGTTGTGTGGCGGTTTTTATTTTTTGCCTACCGCTCCGGGGAAACGGCTTGATTGTAAGTTTATTATTTAGGGAACTACGTGATTAATAATGATTCCCAGAGATTTAGTGGGGGAGAGTGATAAATAGAGTGTTGATCCGAAGGTCTACGAGTATATGCCTGCGCAGTGTAACGAATACCATCAATCAACCAGCAAACCATAAAATCAATGCCATAGTGCGCTAATGTATAAGTACTAGGTATATAAAAGTTTAACTTAATAATAATAACTTTATGTACATGAATTATGTGGTATAAACTTCACATAAATGTTTAATTACTAATTAAATATCGGGAGGCACATTATAAACGCGTTAGTAATGTTTACATAGAACTCCACTTAACTAACGTTAAATGATTACTATTGCACGGTTTCCTATGAATAACTAAATGCCTGCAGAGCAGTAGGCCAATTTGTTTAATTTTATCATTTTATACTCAAACCGCACCTAATTTATTTTTAATAATCAGAAAAAAAACTTATAAATATTAGTTAGGTATTTAAAAAAAGAATACATGGTGAATACCACACAAGATTCCCAACCGTCTGGAGCCATTGGGGGGACTATTGCATCCCCAATTGGGGTATGTTGTGAGGCTGAAGGTACAAGGTAGGGGAAGGAAATGGAAAACAGGAAGGTTGGGAAGTACCTGGCTATTCACATCTAGTCACCACACACGGCTAAAGCTATTTCAAGCATCGTTTCGATTCTAAATAGTGGTCTTTCACCAAGCGATACTATGAGTATCTACCACTCTGAAACTCGCCGCAAACATACTATATTATTTTATTAGAATCAAATGTGAAATAACATAAATTAAATAAATTAAATTTATTTGCGCACGCCCGGACTTGAACCCGAGACATCTGTATTCGTATTCGAGCGTCATAACTACTCGGTCGTGGTTATAATGACGGGATTTGATACAAAGCTGATATAATACCTAATATCTAATTATTTATAGAATGCCTAGTTATTCTTTACATTATATACTATATACCACGTTGCTAGACTTAACTGAACCAAGGTTCATAGCGCTTTTTTCATTAAAGCAGACGGCATTATTTAAAAAGTGAGGAAATGTAAATGTACCAGTGTAGTATACTGGGTTACTCTGGTCTTGCCTTCGCATAGTTTCAAATCGCGCAGAGAGTTTGCCCACATCCCTTACTTCACATGCATAATTATCTATGTGCATAGTGCTATACACATGAATTAATACCCTGATAAAGATATGACCTTTACTCGTACCCGATTTACTAGCTTACATATAATACATCTAGTAACCTAGTGACAGAAAAAATATAATAAATCAGACGAGTTAATAATAAAAGTGACTAAATTACATCGCTCTCAATAACTAATGAAGGTGCACACATAATGTGAAGCGATGTCAATAATTAAATTTTCAACCACCGTGTATATCGGAAGAATACGACTGGACTGAAAGTTGCTGACAGCTCAAAAATAAGAGGTCGCCCAGGTAGCGGTAGTGACATGCTTTCTCGAGTATTTTTCCAATGGATGCATTTGGTGATTAATTAATATTTTTATTTAATATTTAAATCGGAATGCAAGTAATAGACACGGTCTTTTTATGGGATTAATTAATATACTACAATACAGTCATAATTCTTAGATTCATACATACATAATTCGCGCACGTTATTTAGTTTATCTTTTCCTTTTTTAAAAAAGACTCCTGTGTTACGAATAACGCAACAGTATTTGAAAAACTCCTACTACCATCATAATAAGCGGAAAATATTTCTTGTTAGATGCTAGAGGACTTGGCTAGCAGATGGCTTGAACCCACGACGACTGGGTGGGAACCCAACCCGTTAGTCAATTCGGCTACTAATCGCTCGTAGCAGGTACTTTCCTTGGTAATTAATTCGTCAAATCAATTGCGACTAGACTACAGTATTATTTCGTCTCCAGATTCAGGCGCATCGGAATTTTTTATCCAAATAAATGGTAAGACATGGGAGTATATTTAACAAAACATAGGAAAAGAGGCCAACGAAAATTCACGTAAATATCGCAGAAAATACCGCATAACTTTCCAAACTATTTTACATATTCACCATCGCCAAACGCTAAAATTGCTTGATATCTATACACATCCAGGTTCATAAACATATAATGGGAAAACGAAATACCCTTAAATAGGTACATTTGGATTCTTGTAAATAAATTCTGACATATAAAATCTCTTGAGTTTTACTAAATACTCAGTTGGATTTTTGGTCGTAGGTGTGGAGCTAAATATATATTTTGAAATTAAGTGAGTCTTGTTTATCAAGTGACTTTAATGTCTATAATTAAATATTTTACCTGTACAAATTACATTCAGACAATCGATTTTTTTTATCTCTCATGTTATCCAGTTCCCCTTATATTAAAGTTCAGCACTCAAAAATGACACCAAATGTTATTTTCTAGCATTCTAATACAAGCAATCCTACAAATGATGTATCTGTTTTTTTTTTCTTTGGGTAGTTAGAAAAATGTCTGAGGTTTTCAGTGAATTCAATTTTACAACTGTAATTATTTAAGTTCTATGAAAAACATACTAAATTTTCAGTAAAAGGTTCAGTTTTGAAACAAGAAAAAGTATTTTTGAACGTTTTACTTAAAATTCTAGTATACTTTTCACAAACAATTTAAAAGATAACTATTTTATAATTGTATTCTATGGAAACCTCGGAAATTTTACTACCCATATAGAATTAATAGATTAAACATTTGCAGTATTACTTATACTAGAAAGCCAAAAAGTGTCTATTTTTGCGTGATGACCCTTCATTAATATTTAAAAGTACGTACTCTTGCCAACATCCACAAAATTCAACGAAGCTGCAGACCAAAATGACGAGTCTTTCAAAAAATATTAAATTATTTTTGGACCACCCGGAGATTCTCTTCGCTAGTAGGGTAAAGAAGATGAAAGCCTTTAGGTTTATAGAACTTTAAATCTTCTCAAAACTAAACGCTAAGTCTAAGATGAAGTAAGTCGGTTTCCCGCTAAAAGTCTTGTTGAGCCATGCCGCCCAAACGTTGCCTCAAGGCAACTCAGGCCGCCACTCACAACAACGGTAGGTACAACATCAAGTGCATCTAGCTAGAACCTTAAAATGTGCTTATGTATCTATAAGACATGTGTAATCAACAATATTTCCCAGTATGCCGTTCCCGCTGCAATAGAATATGTTTAAAGCTCGGTAATGAAGTGCCATCAGCAAACTCCACGGCCTGTTATTTGGAGGATTATACCGACAGTCAGTTGACGGTGAAACATGTGTATAAATCTGATGGGTCAACACTGTGGTCTTATAGCTTAGTGGGACATAGGACAGAGCATCCGCCCGTCACGTGGTGTCGGATGTCGCGGCGTCGTTGCGTCGGCGTCGGAGTCATGCTTTTGGTGTGACATTTTGAACCCTACCTAATTATGTAAAGGTAGTATCGATTGCATGGTGCACAAACATGTTGAAGGCAATTATTATGTAATTGCGTTTATGACACATGATCTTTTAAGATGATATTAACAGCGCACAAATGATTCAAGTGAACTATACATTACTGAATACATCTAGAATATCGATATTAGTATTTTGTGGTTTGTTTAATCATTGTATCATTTCAGTAATCGTTGAATTATTTTTTTTTTACTTCGCATTTAAACCGTGTTACACTATACTATTGTTATGTTTGTTTTATTTTCATTTGAAATTTTCTTTGGGTGAATCGCGTGCGCGTATTGTTTTCTTGGGTTGCAAATGGAACTCGGAGTCGTAGATAGAACTATGTAGTATGAGAACAGGATTTGATGGAATTTTCTAACAAATAGATATTTTCGGAAATAAAATGCTTTTTGAGAAATTCATTCAATTCCAGCATTTATTTTTCCTTCTTTTGCTGGTGCGCTCACCTAATGAAGGTTGGCAATCATCAGAGCGAATTTCACTCAATTCGGTGAAACTGCGCTATTACCAGTCAAGGTTCTCAGCTACCCGGTCCTTCTCTATCACAACTTATGTCACTCTTCCCCTGAAGCATTTGTTGGTTAATCCTGTATGTGTCGCCCTCGTTCAAATGTGAATACCGCACTAGAGTCTTAAGTGGTCACAACCGTCTGGAGCTAGTGGGACTATGGCATCTTCAGTTGGGGTATGTTGTGAGGCTGAAGGTAGTGGGGAGAGAAATAAAATGTGGAAGACGAAGATGAGGAAGTTTCTGTTTATTAAAATTTGGTCACCGAATATGGCTAAAACCATTTCAAGCCACGTTTCGATTCCGAATAATGGTATTTCACCAGGGCGAATTTGAGAGAATCGACCACTTTGAAATGTGCCTCAAATATACTTTATTTAATTTCTAATGAATTTCCTGTAAAAACACACAAATTGAATTAATTTAATTTATTTGCTCACGCCCGGATATAAACTCGCGACCTCTACATTCATAGTCGAGGATCTTAAACACTTGACTACGGAGGCCATAGAAGTGTTTTATTATCTTCCATAGATCACAACGTTCTCAAGTATTGGCTGAAGGGTATAATCTAGTATATAATTTGATCGAGCTTTCTCCATATTGCGGAAAATATAAATTCACAAAATATATCATTAATGATGCGACAGTAAATAACTACTCTCGCCCGTTTTCCACTACATACCTACTGAGGGGATGGAGTGTGATAACATTTTGTAAAAATATGAACACCGGAACAGCGCTACGAAAGCGTGCATACACTTTTGCGGTAACTCGGATCACCTCATATAATAACATTTTTCAGGCTGGGAATAAATAGTACACTATACCCCACGGCCTGTTTGATTTCCGAACACTGAACTTATAAAACCTAGTTTCTTGCGATCCAATATATTGCCAAAGTATGTCGAGGAATGCAAAGCATAAAGGCGATATGAAACGTGATTTTTTTCGATATGATGCGTGACAAGCCTGGGAGGAAATTCAAAACGCTAGTTGACTTAGTTATAAAAATACTGTGGAAATCATGCTGGTGAGTTTGCGAAACGAATGTGAAAATTAGAAAATATTTTAATTTTAAATAATTCAATTTATTTCTCTGTCAATTTTAGTTATCAATATGATTTTTTTTAAACGTTTGAAATCCGAACGTGCACAGTTCATTGTCACGCATAAATGTAATTAATATAAGTAAGACGATTGTTATAATAGACCTTTTAAGACGAAATTTAATATCTTTCAACGACAACAAAGGAATACAAAAACTATTGTAATTAAATTTGATTGGGATACCATTAAACTACATACTCCTTCATTTAAATGAAGACTACATATATACTGTGAATCAATTTTTTTTCTCAGAAATTGAAGGGGTCCCCCGTAAAACGTTCTAAATACTCGTATCATATCGATAAAATGTAAGTTTTCGGTAGAACTACGTTCTAACAGTACCCACGGACAGTTTAAATTGAAAAAAACTACAATATGCATAGTTTAGTTCTAGTTGTTTTCCCAATTTTAATTTTTCGTGGGCACTTTTAGAGCGTAATTCCACCGAAAACTTAACTTTTACCGATCTGATGGTTAGAAAGTTATTCGGGAGACCCCTTCAATCATAAAGCTTCGATGTATATACCTGAAAATATTACTTCATTAATAATGTCTCAAAAAGCTACGTATAGAATTATTTCATTCGCAAAAACAAAGGTTTTTGTATTGGTATTTTTTATCGAGGATTTAGCTTTTTGTTGTCAAATGTTGTTTATATTTTCCGTTATAATGTACATTTCGATCAAGAGTTGAAGAAAGTAAACAAAAAAATTAGGTGGTTTTTTAAATAGATGTGGTAAAGAATTGTTTCTAGTATCTCTTACAAAGAACCTCTTCCTTTGACCCTCATGAATCTTAATTTTGTGGTGGTCCTTCGCCGTGACATTTAATCCGACCTTCTTTGGAAATTCCTTTGACTCGATCATGTCACGTTTTTTTAACCTCGGCGCGACCAAATAAAGTACCCGCGAGACCCCTAGAAAATAAATTTCGTAATTGGTTCAGTGACTGAGTGGGGGTAGCGGCTTGAGAAACTCAATGTTAAGTTGTTTAAATGGTAAGATTTGAACTGCCTTAAGGCAGAAAATAAATTATGGATACATATTTCGATGTTGAGCTTTTACATATTTAGAGTGTTAAAAGAAACTGTTTAAATTTATGTAACTCTATCACTTTACGAGGCGGCTTCTGTATTAGTAGTAGTCTATCCATTTGACTTTGAATCGATAAGCTGTGCTCAATTAAGGTTGAAGCGCAAAACTATAGAGAGTTGGTATGAGGATTTTATAATAAGGCGTTACCAGAAATGTTCATTCTTTTCAGACACATGTCAACATCACGCAAAATGCCTTTATGGCTGTCGTTAAAAAATACTGATGAACAAATTACTTTTTACTAGACTGTTCATCTCCACATGTATCTGTAAATGCTTTATTCTTGTTAAAATCTATTATCAGGAGAAACTTTCATTGAAAAACTTCTCTTGGTTCAAACCACTACAGCACTTGCATAGTAACATTCAAAATGTCCCTTCATATTTATGTGCATTATATGTGGCGTCAGCAAAGTTCTCTGCAACTACTTAACTTTTGTTGCATAAGTATCACATAGCTCCCAAATAAAACATAACATTTCTGTTTTCGGAGGAATCTTCAACTATCGAACTTTCAAACCCGACTACCACACAACACCGTTATTTGATATTTTATTACGTTTGTTCCTTAAGATATTTTCAACACATAAAAGCATTTGGTCACGTAACAGTTAAGTATGGCTACTGAGTAGGTAGTGCCCAGGCAAGGATTCTAAATTCTATACAGCCTTCTGAAAAGTCAGCAATATTTAAGTCGATTCTGGTCCCTTTTCAAGCGGTCTTTGTAAATCAAAACCTTCCCATGAAACCTTTGATCACACTTTTCCGCGGGAGTATAGATTGATTTATGAGCAAAGTCATTTATGTCTTCCGTGTCTTCTTTTGTGAGCGTAGCTTCTTCGTCTATCTAGTGTCTAATGTATGTCGTAGAGTAAAGATATACCGATAAATAATATATGTATATGTACATTTTATTCGAATATATCAACATATTACCAATACACATCAAAACAAGTAACTTATAAATACATAAATACATGAATATATAATAATATATATAATACATGAATAACTATAAATAATACATGAATACGGTGATTGTTTGACATAACAATCGACACGTGTGAATTTATATTATTTTAAAATGAGATTATCATTTCAGAAAAGGTATGGCATATTTTTTCCTGAAACAGCAAAACGTTGAACGTTTACTAATACCCTCAATTTGCATGTTTCATTAATCAAACTCATAATTCAAATCGTGTTTTTTTAATACGATGGGCTATTTTGTAAACGGCCTAGAGAAAGGCAATTAAGGCCAAGCATTTAGAATAATAAAACTAAGCTGAAGATAATTTTAGCCCTGGTATATTTAAACATATAATTAATATATTCTGACAATATTAATCGTTTAAATAATGAAATCCTCCTATCGTAAAACGGCTTGTTGACTTCGTTTTCTCAGGTACCTTAAAATCTACTATTTTTAAATTCTTTTAATATAAAATATAAATAAGTTCATTTTATTTGTAATAGGTACTTTAAGAACCTTACACAATGCCATAACTTTCTCATAAATTAGGGTTTCATCCTCGAATTATACGATTTGTTTTTCTTTTCACTTCACAGTCATTATTTATTACAAAGAAAGTCAAAGGGAAAAGGGAAACGTCTGGATAGAATAATGTATATCTCTTCCCCCCTTGTGACAGGATATTTTCTCAACTCCAAGAGTTAAGTATTTTCTGTAACCTCAAGCCTAAAGGGCTAAGTTAAGCAAGGTAGGCTCTCATTGAATTATGATAGGTTTGTTCACACCGGACGTTTTAGGAACGGTTATTGAAATGAAGAACTAATACTAATTTGGAACCGTTCCTAAAACAACAACTTGGAGAATATCGATCCACGGCTACAGTATCGGGTAAGGTACATGTAGATAAGGGTGTGTTTGCAAAATTCCAAATAACGTAGAATGGTTATTTCTAGATATAATATAATACAAGGGCTGCGTATACATAAATTATATCATATGTGTCGACGTCGGGCACCTTGGGAACGGTTGTTAACTAACGGTAATTCTAAGCGGTTCTTGAAACAACAACTTGAAAAATATCGTAATATCGATCCCCAGATGCAGTATCGTGTAAGGTACACGTAAGTTTGAGGTATGTTTGCAAACTTCGTGTAAGGTACACGTAAGTTTGAGGTATGTTTGCAAACTTCGTGTAAGGTACACGTAAGTTTGAGGTATGTTTGCAAACTTCGTGTAAGGTACACGTAAGTTTGAGGTATGTTTGCAAACTTGCGAATAACTGCGATTTGTGATTATTCAACGTTTTATCTCCGGGGAGGTGCGACACCAAAATATGTTTTTGTATGTATCCACTCGGTGTTGAGTAGTAGGTGCTTTGGATTCCTAGTGGGTTTATACCCCGTGCGTTATATGGTCGAATGTACCCCGCACTGGTATCGGTACTGAGTTCAAACATTGGTTCAGTTTATATACATTTTCACAAAATGGAAAGCAACCAAAGAATATCTACTTACTGCAAAGGGTAACAATTTCCACAGTTTGAAGAACACAAATACTCATTTTTTACTCCGTTACTCACATATTAAAGCAAGTACATTTTTTTTAATGCGCATACCTTTTTTGTAACATCCACCAATGGTTGTTGAGAATAAATATCACCTTTTAGGCCGTCTAAAGTTAAAGTTCTGAAAACACAAATGTTCAGGAGAAGCAAATTTCGTTTATGAAACAAAAATATTAGGCTTATTTACTATAATTAACGTATTGCATGTTATATATTGGAAAAATCATCGAATTGATAAACAATTGTAATCAGTCTAGGAAAGCATGTATTATTTTGGAATCTAAAGCCAACAAAAGATTTTTTTTTTCGACATCTATCATTTTTTTTAAGAAAGACAAACATTTCCAGATTACGAATAACCTGACAATATTTGAAAAACTCCTACCGCCACCATAATAAGCGGAAGATGTTGGTTGTGCAATGATGGAGGACTAATGGTAGCTAGCATAGGAATTGAACCCACTGCGCCCGGATGTGAATCCGACGCGTTTGTCCACTCAGCTACTAACCCTTGTTTTATTACATTTGTTTTAATATTACATTAAAACAAATGTAATAAAACAAAATTATGTTATCAGTGTTTGAATCTCATATAGTAGATTTATTTTCCTATGGGATTTGTTTTTTTTTTTTTTATATAATTCAATTAAATTAAATTTTATTTTATTATTATTCTGTTCTGCTAGTTTTAGTTTTTAGTGACAGCAGTTTCGGAGTTTAAGGTCATTATCAAACTGTCAAACTGAGATAATGCCCTTAAACGCCGAAACAGCTGTCACTAAAAACTAAAACTAGCAGAACTAAATAATAATAATAATTTATATTGAATCATATTTTTTTTAATTAAATGGAGTTCTACAAATTAAACACAAAATCTATAAATAATCTAGGGGATTTGGTGTTATAATTTATTTTACGACAATCGATAATTTTTTTATCTTCACAAATTAAAAGATAGTTAACTTTTGTGATTTTTTGTGACCCGCTCGTTTGAAAGTGCCAAATTCCATTTAATTTCACAATCATAACTTCAAAGAAAAACAATCTGGATTGAAGTTTTAAATTTATGCCAAGTTAGTCGTACTTCTGCCCTAAATTATTATGGTAGGGAAGGTTCGGTGGGCCAAAAATAATATTGATTTATCCAGATATTATCACTTTTTGCGCTAATTTTATTCCTTGTCAGGACTTGTAACTTGTAACTCGTCTTTCGTCCTATTTCTAATGGTTTTGTGAAATAAAGACTTCCACGTGAGGATAAGAGGTTGAAAACTTTCAGGCATCCCGGCCACTGGAAGCCTGATCATATCTTATTTCGTAACAATGTATTCCTAATGATCTCTAGCCCCTGTCGTATGAGAGAAGACAACCTTTAAGGATATACGGGTAGGCAATTGTGTGTCATATTTCAGGAACTAACCAATGAATAAGTATAACCACAAATTGCAAAAACAGCTTTTAACATTGGAAGTAGAGAACAATCAATTGTTCTCGGGTTATTCTTCACCCCGGTATACTTTTTTAAACTTGCAAATAATTATTACATTTAGATTATTTTCATAATGCCGTTAATGAACACAGTGCGCTTTAAACTGTGGGAATAAAATAGATACCTTATTTATTAAAGTCTGTCACAAACATGATATTATTCTATCTTATATGGTTTACCTACTTATAACTATTGACTTATTGCAACTATCAATCAACATTATAAATATCTGTATGCAATGTTATTGATCAGTGGGTGAAATATTGAATTCAATCAAAAATACACCATCTACATACTTACAACCTAGTATACGAGTATAACTAAAATATGTAACTAGAACCTATATTGAAGATCATGTAGAAGAAGCTTTGTTAAAAATCCAGAATCTAACATTATTGTAGATAATTTATAATACTGAAACTGTATTTTTTACATAAACGACATAATATAAGTGGAAACTCAGATTGCAAGTAACTTAGTGTTGTTCAAAACGAGCAATTTTTTTTAATTAATTCTCCTTTGGGAAACGAGTAATGTCTTGCTATACAAGCAATTTATCTGTAAAATGCGGAAAACAGTGAACATTCCGTAGAAATGCATTAACCGGGTAAGGCTGTAGCACTGCAATCGATGAATCTGCTCAACGATAATGCTATGCTACATTTCCACGAAATTCGAAATAAAGGAAACATTTAATCAAAAATCGTTCACATGTACGTACTTTATGATAAATTAGATAGTAAAAAGTATAAAAAAACACACAATGTATTTTGTAAAATTCTTTTTTTTAATATTTTTAAGTTTTCGAACGGTGCATCCTTGTTTTAATTATTTATTATGGGTAACTTTACTTTGAATTACGAATGGTTACGAACACGCTATCGAAACGAATTGTGGCCCATAAACCGAGGTTTCACTGTACTGAGTTTTTTGTGAATCCCGCACAAGATTCCCAACTGCTCCAAGCCGTCTGAAAGCAATGGGACTATGACATCTCCAATCCGGAGGTAGGGATGTTGTGATGCTGAAGGTAGTGGGGAAGGAAAGGAGATGGGAAAGAAGAAGATTATGAAGTACCTGGCTATTCAAATCTGGTCACCAAACGTGGCTTAAGCAATTTCAAGCAACGTTTCCATTCTGAATGGTGGTCTTTCACCAAGCATGCATGCAGAATGAATACGGCCTACATTTTTATAATAATATTATAATGATTCAGAAAAATTGATATCATGATTAGCGACGGGAGAAGATCTTTCCATTTTCTCCCGCCATCTGCTTTAATTATTATGTTTTTTTGTTATGGTTTAAGTAGTTTTAGTACACATTCAAATTATAAAGGGTTATTTGAATTGCAAATTAGTACCAAGAGTTTATTTGAATCGCGTTTTAAGATAACATGTTATTCGTTCACCGAAGCATTTTCACTGTGTTCCGATGCGCATAGTTTTCTGAACAGTCATAAATATTTGAAATCTGAATTTCCTTAACAATTATCCATCTGAAAATCTGTAAGTGTTACATAATTTGTTCCTTTTGCTCGATTGTGCGAGTTGTTTATTTACCGTTGCCAGTGGCTGTTGTAAATGGAAACAGCTCACTAAGAATACATGGATCAGACGGCAGTTGATAGATAGGTTTTCACTGATAAAAGATCGATAGAGAGTAAAAGTATAACATATTATGGAAGCCTGCGTAGTTTATTGGTCTACGTATTTGACTTTGAGCCTGAGAGTTCGGACTTGACTGGCACTGTATCATTAAAATATGTTTTTATTATATTTTACCTATTTAATTTTTAGTTTTGTGGTGTAAACATTTAATGAAAGCAGTTATTATCCCTAAGCTTTATTGCATGGATCATTGTACTGAGCCTAACTGGTTCTAAAAAGGGAATAAGCCAGTATTGGAAGTGAATATCGAACTCTATCCATCCTTTTATTATTCGAGTGTTCTATTATCGACCGCACGAATTATTATTTATTAATATTATTTTATTTACTTTAAAGAAAGACAACCATTCCCGGATTATAAATAACCTGACAATATTTGAAAAACTCCTATTGCCAACATAATAAGCTGAAAATGTTGCTTAACCAGCGGAGGAATTGAACCAACGACGCACGGGTGGGAATCCGACACGTTTGTCCACTCAGCTACCGACCGGTCAAAATTAATTAATTTTATTAATAAAATAATACACATACTGTGTAGTCACGTGTAAACGTAAAAAACGTATTTCTATTACAAAAAACTTTATAAATTAGATAGTAGGTAATGGGTACTGGGTTTTCGTACGTATGTACTAGTACTGTATCAAAATATATCTAGCTGTTAGAAATAACAGCTAGATGCCGCCAACGTCTAACGCTATTGACGAAAATTTGCGCCAACAGTTAGATATTATTATTAAAAATATTAGTACCTACACACGAATATTATTCGACGCTATTATTATTGTATTAGCGTTAGCGCCAAGTAAACAAAAAGGTGTAAGAGTTTATGCATCATAAGCGACATTATGTGTATCTTTTTATACTTTCTTACTAAACGTTTTTGTGGAATATCCTATCCGAAACGCGCGATACGTAGCTCCAAGAGTCAAGCGAATAAAATAATGGCTAGGTAAAATAATGACGGCACCTAAAATGTAACTGTTATGTATAATTCTCCGAATGTCACCAAAATATCTAACAGCTAGATATATTATAACGACGCCTCGTATTGTCATGTACCTATTATTTTAGTCTTTAAAAAGGTGTAAAGAGTGTGTGCGTCGTCCACAATATTATACGTAGTTTGGAATAATCTTTTGGTTATACTTCTTCTTACTAGACATCTCTGTGGACTTTCCTATCCGAAACGGCCGATACGTAGCGCCTAGAATCAAGCGACGAAAATAATGACAAGTCAAATATATCTAACAGCTAGTTATATTATAACGACGCATCACATTGTCATGTACCTATTATTTTAGTCTTTAAAAAGGTGTAAAGAGTGTGTGCGCCGTGCACAATATTATACGTAGTTTGGAATAATCTTTTGGTTATACTTCTTCTTACTAGACATCTTTGTTGACTTTCCTATCCGAAACGGCCGATACGTAGCGCCTAGAATCAAGCGACGAAAATAATGACAAGCAAAATATATCTAACAGCCAGATATATTCTAACGACAATGTCTTTTCATCGAGCTGTTATTTTTCAACAGGGGATTATTATTATTAAAACCAATAGGCTCGTTATTCATTATTTTTGCTAGTTAGTTTTATGTCAATCTCCTACTCGTTTAGTTTGGCGCGTTTTTACTCGTCGCGCGTGCATTCGATGTGTTTTTGTGAATTGAAGAATACGATTAATAGTGTAGTTGTCTGATGTTTATGTTTTGTTTCACGGCCAAAGTGCAAATACCTAGTAAGCAAATAAATTAAGTTTTAGTAGACAATACTACGCAATATATTATTTTACTTTTTTTCTATTGCATTTGCATTATTGGCTCATATAATTCAACGTCTAAACTTAATAATAATAAATGGATACATTTTATAGTACCGTTTTCGTGTGAAAATCACCTCAAGGACGCTTTGTGTACTAATATGTAATTTAGAAAATATAGTATATTGGTAGTTTACCAAAAAATAGTCAACGTCGGCGTTATTTTCAACGGTTATATTTAACAGTTAACAATCGCCAACGATAACGGCGTTGGCGTTTTTTCGAATTATATTTAACGCCCAGTACTAGTATGTACTAGAAGCATACGGGATACAGCTTAAGTTGTTGAATAATTAATCGGGTGGCACAAACGTCGAAAGCTTACTTTTATATAGTATATATATTGCCGTAGACATAGAAAAAATGAATTGCTGTTTTTTAATCATCATAATTATGGGTATCATTCTCCACTGTCCAGAATGTCGAAACTCGTTAACTCAAGCCATGGTCTTGAAATTTTTGGTACCAGTCTAAATGATTTTTGTCATTCTTTACGATTCTACCAAAAACTTCTTAAGGCTTGACATGAATGTTCTTTCAAATGTATATTTTTGTCCTATTTTTGTCATTGCTTCATTCAAATATTATGTACTATGTACTGTTTGTTTTTTCTCTTTTGCTCTTTTTCCCCATTTCGTGTTCTGTATTTGTTTGTAATTGGACAATGGTCCGTTAGTGTATAAATAAATAAGTTCATTATTCATCCCCCCTTAAACACTTTTTAATAACTATCTGGTTTTCTTCGCCTGTTTATTTTTTTATTTTTTTTATTAATCACCTGTGTGGATAAAATTTGTTTGCTTAAATTGAATAACCTACATATGGGCACCAGTTATATTATGTACTGTTTAAACAATACCTAGACAGGAAAGATAAACACATGAGGGACAATCCGTCAAATGTTGATACCTAGAAGTTTAGAAACATTCATCATTTAAAATGGGCAACGCGGCCACATTGGGGTTCTGTTTTTGCTGCCTCCCCAGTCGTCTATAACACAATCTAAGTATTTCCACATGTGTTCTCTCCGCACAAGATACATTTACTCTGCCGGAAAATAATCCTCTCATTTTGACATTGTTTTATGACGGTAACAAATGATTCTCTAACGAGTGCGCGGCGCAACTTGGATATGTCGCGTGTTATTTAAATGGGAATTCCCCTTTGACGAGCGGTGGGTGGGTACCGGTGTAGTACACCCAGCGCGGCCCGACAACCGCAAATGACAAAAACAGCAACCTTCGCTCTTGCTATGCTGAATTATTATTTTTCTAGCCGGATCAAACATTGCGAAAATACTATTCAAAACATTTTATGTACGAGAATTCACGTAAAATTTATAGTTCTACTCGCTTTAAGACTTGAAATGCCTGGCTCGATTTATGAAAACCTTTTTTTTATAATCTTAACTTACTAAAGATTAACGCTTCTTTGCAATATCGTTTATTGAAAGAACTATAATAATCTTTAAAGAACATGAAAATTCTTTCAATCATCTTTTATTTTATTTTGAAAAAATGAGAAATTTCCCGTATTCTCATATTTTTGGAAATATTTTTTTGTACATCTCAAAACTTTATAGATCATGATGGAAATGATGCAAGCTGAAAATGAATGTGTTGGTCTAAAAAAAACAGACAGAAAAAATATGTAAATTTAATGTTACCGGAACTTTTCGTTCGATGCATACTATTTAAATATAACTATTTCTTTACACTTTTATTTTTTGTTTCGTAATATTGCCTCAACACAGAATAATATTTTCTTAAAGGTAGTATCTTTCAGAGTTTTTTTCGTTTTCTTGTTCTTTTCAATATTTTTACGAAAAATATTGTTATATTTTGTATGTTTTCGGGGATAACTATGAATAAGGCTAAGGTAGACACGGTAATCACTCAAAAAATATTCTAAAATAATATGACAATCTAGCAAAATATTATCTCTTATTTATCTGATCAAGCGGTGTGTGTGGGAGCCCGTCAATAACAATTGAAAATTTCGTAGTAAGGTGATTTCCCACGGCGTAATTTTGCATGTTCCAATACAACCGCTTTTTGTCGGCATTAAATAAACTGTGGCATTACGTCGTTCAAAGTACACCTGCAGAACAAAGAAACAAAATAGGTAACCTTCATTTTATTTTATCGATGAAAAAAGGTTATTTGCGATATTCCCGGAATCATAACATCATACATGTTAGGTACCTTTAGAATATAGGTTGGGTACATTTGCGAGTAGAATCCCTAGCTACAAGTCTGTAGAACTCTCTCACCGCCGTGAAATATTATCATATTTTTTCCGAGTTTCCCTTTTAGAGCTTACCCTTTGGAGTTCTCCCAGAAAACGGAAACCATTTGGGCAGGTACCCCAGTAAATGGCTCTGAATGTGTCTATGGAGGGGTACGCGGCGATGATGAAGCTTTTTGAAGCATTGCTATCTCGCAAATCTCGACATACCCAATTCTAATTACGCTGTTTTCGCACCCATGAGCGAGCATCTTTATTTTACACACCGTGCTTCACGGACATACCGTTAAACGGGGGTGATTAATTGTTCATGAAAATCTTTTTTTTTTTAACCAACGATTTGATTTATTTTTGTTTCATATTTCTAAGTATACGACAGCTCTTTTGCCTTCTAATAATGCCCTTTGGTAGATAAAAAAGCAGCCACACATAAATATAGCTCTACCTAGTAGAACTTGAATCGTGGTTTTTTTAAATAATGTCGTTTTCGTTTATTTTTACATTAACTCCACACAAATCACACACACCTTCAGGAAAATAATTTCCTTAATATAGACCCCTATGTCATCTAAAGGGATACTGTGTGTAGGGTATTTTTGCAAAAAGTAAAGAGTGAACCTAGGTCTTGAAGATACCCATGTTGGAGGAGAGAGAATTCTTTCCAGATTTTATATTTAATAATGAAGTTGAACAAGATAAACTCACACAAACGATTAAAATAATCTCTTAATGTTTTATGAACAGAACATTTCAATATAAAACGTTTGACACAAAATGTACTTTGAGTAGATCTTAGCTTTTACATAAATCCTTTGTCAACCGACTATGGTGAAAAAAAATGGTACACTTTTTATTTACATATTCGTGAGTAATTAATTATCCGCAGAAGCATCGCGGTATGAGCAAGAAACGCGGTGTTTAGGTTTTTTTTTACTTCAGTTCCACCATGAAGAGTGATTGATAATATTTATCAAAGTTTACCAGACCATTAATAAAGGCTTTCATCAACATCCACCTTGTCATTGAAATAATACACTCACCCTCCTTGACGTCTTGAGTACTATCGAAACAAAGTAATCAACCTTCGTACAATCGTCAACTGATTGAATATTTAAATGTAACAATGTGCAGTCTGACAAATAAATTTAGATATAAAGAAGACGCTGCAATTTCTTAAATTATTTTAAATGACAACACTTAGATAATTCAAAGATAATGATCTAACTTAAGATAAAAAAAATAAAAGGATGTAACTTTTAAAAAGCATTTATAGTGAATATCACACAAGAGTCCTAACTGCTCCCAACCGTCTAGAGCCAGTGAGTCTATGGCATCCTCAATTGGGGTAGGTTGTGAGGCTGAAGGTAGTGGGGAGGGGAGGGAGATGGGAAGAGGAAGTAGATGGGGAAGAGGAAGGTTGGAAGTACCTGGCTATTCAGATCTGGTCACCAAACACGGCTAAGCCATTTCAAGCAACGTTTCCATTCTGAATGGTGGTCTTTCACCAGGGCGCTACTAATAGTATCTACCACTCTGGAACGTGCCGCAAATATACCACACATTATTTTATATGAATTAAATTCATTATAGACATATTAATCAAATAAAATGTATTTGCTCACGTCTTCCTCGGGCGTCCCCGACTTATTCTACCATTTAGTTTTGTGTCATGTGTTCTCCTGACGCTCCTTTCTTTATACGTCTGCTCTATATTTTCAAACCATCTAAGCATAATCATAATCTTTCTCAATAGTTCTAAAATCGGTGTCGACATAATAATGAAACATGTTAGTTCCAATTTCCAATCTAGTAAATTACAACATTTTACTTTCAAACTATATATGAAATTGAAGATTGTCTGTCTAGAAATTTAATTTGGTGGGTTGATGACTGAAATAAGCATAGTACCTACTCACCCCGCGGCAGGGGGAGATCAGGGCTGCTTTGGAGCCGGCCAATTCACCGGGCGAGGGAGGATTGCTGTCAAATTAATCCCATCTCAAAGTACAACAAACAAGCATCTAATAAAAATTCTGATGTGAAGTTTTCTTGTTCTTTATTTGAATAAAAACAATATTTTCCATCTCGAATTAAGGCTGCCTAAGCATATTAAAAATAAGTATAGGACATTCTCAACGTTACTACAATATTTGTCAATTTTCGTTGAAATTAACCATTAAGAATACTTTTTATTGTTCCTCGACTGGTAAAAATGGTACAGTTAACAATACATTTCGAAGCATTCTGTACTAATAATTTTCATCTATGATGAACTATGTTCCTTTTTACTGCAACACTTCATTTCCACATAGTGCACTGGCCTCAAGGTAAAATTGGTCAAATAATGTTTGTAATAAGATAAAATTATGATGATAATTAGGTAAACACCTTAATCTTAATTAATTAAAAGATAATATGGTAATGTTTTAAATAATATACAAGCAATGTGAATTGAAAAATCACACTGAATTTTATTCATTTTGTTTCAATAAATAATGAATATCCTAATGGAAGCGTTCAGCTTTTAAAAATATGATTTTAAAATAATATTCCCACTATTCAAAGTCTCCAATACAGCTCCTGTATGCAGAAAAAAACATATTCAATTGTTAGATTATGTAATTTAATAACTAGTATGACCTTTCTGTATACCTTTAGATATCTATGTCCACTTTCAATGTGGAACGTCGGCATTAAATGGCTAGAAAAGCTTTCACGCAGCTGAGTGATTTTATTCAAGCAACACCAAAGCCGTATTCAGAGGGTAATAAAAAAGCAACCACGAAAAATGGCAACAGCAGTGGTATCATTTGCTAGAAAAATACTCTGGATGTTTTATAATTCGCGTCTGAATGCGACTATACGATAAACAAACAACCAAATCGCTACATTTTTCAACAGTGGAAAGCGCAGTTAAAAATAACCCTGAAAGAATATCGCCTACGTTAGAACCGAGTTTATTTTGAAACTACGTTAGAAAATGTATTTATTTAAATGCAAATATGTTCGCCGTTTCGATCGAGTTTCACGCGAAGTATTTCGCAGTTGTGAACAGAATTTTGATTTATTCCATTATCGCATTTGGCGGTGCAAGGTTTATCCAATGAATATAGTATTAACAAATAAGAAACACTTCCGCAGTACGAATATATTTGCAACCACGCCATCGCCATGAGTGTTTTCATTTATATTCCCATCGGGGCAAATAAAGCGTGACATGAATACAAATGTATGGCGATACCTACCCCTGTACCTGTTTTATCATACTGTATACTTTCATCCCCAAGCTACCTGTAGGTTCCTGTGAACACGGTCGTTTGTACCTATGTTTTTTGTTTATTTATTTCTGATGGAACGCCAAATTTACCTTCTTTCGCATTTATTATTTGCTTTTATTACCGTTAAATCGTTTTTTCCTTGTTTAATATTCATTCGACTAATATTAGATGAATTCATAAGAGATGTTATTTATTGCTTCACGTGCATAACTTTTTTGATTTTATATCCTCTTTATATTTTAGTATTACTTAAAAAAAATATATATTCTGCTTGAGTTTGCTAAATCTTAAAAAAATATGTATTTACGATTAGGAAAGACTATTGCAATGTGTCGATTAAAACGAAATCCTCATGTTAAAGTAATACGGTTTCAGGCGACGATCAAACATTAAATGTGCAGTTTTTTTTTTTAAATTTCATATCGACTATACAAAACATATTGACCAAACGGCGGAACTGAATAATATGTATCGATTTGAAAAAAAAGGTTATGGATACGGTGGATCATAGCGTATTGATCGAAAAATTGAACCATTTGGTGATTTTGGGTACTCTTTCAGAACTTTACCGACCTTTCTTATCAAATCGCTTTTCGGCAGTAGGGCTGAGTGGAAAGACGGGTGACTTAAGTAAAATTACCTATAGAGTGCCTTAAGGATCAATTCTTGGGCGTTTGCCTTTTCTCATTTGTGTTAATTACATGGCTGAATAGGGTATTGAAGGAACTCTACAGCTATATGCGGACGTTACAATCATTTTATAAAAAAAATGGAACCTAGCAGACCTTCAAACGGAAAGAAATATTTATGTCTTCTACTTCACAAGCTGGTTGACGATAAAAAAAGTTAACCCTAAACGTAAAAAAGGCACATTCTTTTATTTTCACCAACAATAAAAATTACAGTCTCAATCAAAATTGGTGATAACTGTCTTAAAAGAAAAACGAGCACAAGATATTTTGGTTTTATCATAGATTCACGGCTTTCGTGGGATCTCCACATACATTATGTAAAGGAGAAAACTACCCCCCCCCCCATAACTGCTGTTTTATATGGGCTGCACGAATAATTTGATGCTTCATCACTAGCTGCGGATTACTATGCTATGGTGCATTATATATATATATATATATATATATATATATATATATATATATATATATATATATATATATATATATATATATATATCCTACTTCTGCCGTATTTGGGGCTTTTCCTCTCACTATTTTTATGTATTGTGTATCAATATATAATTTTTTTTTATTCCAAATTATGTCAAATTGTCATTTGATTACTCTATGAATTGTAAATTTCTCATGTCCCAAAATGAGTTTATATATTATAACCCATTGGAATTGCAATGTAAAAAGATAAACAAAAAAGTATTAAGTTACCGTGCGTTACTGTAAATACTGTAACGTTTATCAAGGATGACTTTAAAAAAGGGTTTGTAAAACATGGTATTAACAATTATTATGCGCACGAGCTTCAAATAATCCAATATAACGCTCCTTTTATTTGAACAACTGATTAAATGTTGTTCTTCTTTACCTACGGATGATAAAACGAATAAAAGGGTGACTTGATAAGAGTTTTTCTTAAAGCGTGCTATTTAGAATTATTATGAATCGCATTTAGTATTACCATACTTAGTCTGAGCGGCCTTTGAAAAAATCTTCCCCCTTCTTTCGGACGGAGGCGGTAGATTTAATTATCTTTAAAACTCAGCAGCACCATCGAGCACCTCAGCGCCTCTTTTATATATCTGTTACTTTAAAAGTACATCAAATAAGCTTTTATGTTGAAACGGTGCAACGCAGAAAAACATATAGAAATTTGTAATGCAAACAGACAAAGCGAAAGAGAGAGAGATCGTTTTGAATATGTACAAGTACTGAGTGCTTTCTTCATCTATCGACACTCAAATTTATGACATCTTATTTCTAAAATAATAATATAATAATTGAGAAATAATGTACGTTATTGCGTGCGGTGTTCTATGCTGTTAGAACAATTAGCACTCAGCCCGCGAATTGACCGCTTACTCTGATATTCCGCTTGTCGCTTGTCATTGTCGGGTGTCAAGTCAACAGTGATGAGTGTTTGCGTTTCATCCAATAATTCATGTTATTGAATAAATTGAATTATCACACAGTTCACAAAAAGGAACGAATTTTAAAGCACCTCGTAGTAGATCCAAATGGAAGATTTTTTACACATACTTTTGTTTTTATTTTTATATAAAAAATTGACAAAATGACATCTGCTCCATGCGTCATTTGCCTCGGGGTTGAGTTGGAATTGAAATTTGTATTATAATGAAGAATTCTGGCGGAAAATTTTATGCATAAAACAAATTATACGTCGATTCTGAATACATTGGTCTTATTGTATATAATTAAAATATGTAAAATTTATAAATTGAGTGTAAAAAAACAACAAATCTAAACGCTCCGACTCGGCTCTGACGTCATCCGCGTGGGGCGCCGCATAATAGCGGACGAGATTGACAACTATGTGACGTCATCTGGTGCGAATTAGCTTGACGCCACTTAACGCTTGGCGCCTGGAGACGTATATGAGAGTAACGATAAATTATTTCGGTCTAAGAAAGTGGATATATACTACTACTTTTAGTAAAGTTACACGGTGATATTGTAAAAATAAAGTTCAAAATTCGGTTGAATTTCCATATTATTGTATTATAATTACGAAGGCACCAAAATGCAATCTGCTCCAGGCGCCTTTTGACTTAAGGTAGGGGCTGTGTTATTATAAACTCTGCTTTTGCTGTCACCGGGTGGCAGATTAGAAGTCACCGCAGGCACGGTCAATGGAAAACTCAATTTAAATCACGTCTCTCTTGTGAAAATATAATTATTAATTCTCCGTTTATAAGAGCCACCCAATTTGTGAGTCACCTTCGAGGTACAATTTATCCAACGATTGCTTTACGAACCCTGCTAATATCGAATCATTTCTACCTTTCAGCAAATTTACGGCAATATTCTGTATAATTTCAAATGTAAACTAAACTTACAATAGTAATTAGTACCCCATTACTACGTCTCTAACAAACCCTTAAATAGATTTTCCTTTGAAGTATGTTTGATATATTCCCACTTTCTTCCCATTAAAGCCACATTATGAAAAAATAATATATGTTTCCATGAATATACGGTTATAAATCAGAAATCTATTTTTTTATTTGAAGCAGTAAAACTTGTGGAAACAAGAGTTCTGGCGAGTTGAAATTTGAACATTCTCGATCTGTTATTTCGAGTTCAATTCACTATTTTAATTTAGAATGTCTTTTTGATCGCGTCTTTATGTACCTTTTGAAATATCAATTTAAATGTCAAATATAAGGCAATATATAATGTGTTTCATATGTTTTAATTGTTCAATTAGAATATTTTAAAAAAGAGCGATTCAATCTACTAATATGAAAGCTGTAATAATTTTCAACAAACAAATTGGTTTTCAGAATGAACATGAATGGGTTTCCTGATTAAAAAACAAACGATAGAATATTTGACACTTAAAACAAATAAAAATGTGCTATAAATTGATTGTTAAAATATCCAATAGTTTTAAAAAATAATTTAACGTAATTCCAGATATTCAACAAAACGTTAAATATTCGGCTTGAATCGAATAAAAGTGTATTATTTCAAGTGGTAAGTTTTTAATGATTCGAAATGTGTATGCGTATAATATTTTTCAAAATAAATCTCTATCGAGCCCAGCTAATAATTCTAGTAATACGTCCTTCTTCATACTCTGGTGCCCTATTTTATCAGAGGCATCATCTATTCAACGGTCATCCCGCAGGCTGTAGCGTTACATTCACGTAGTCACGTACCAATTACGTAAATTTCTAAACTATGAGATCAGCCTCGTCTTCCTGTACTATTTTTTTCAATAATATTTTCTATTTATTTTTAAGAGAAGTTTTTTTGCGGCATTCAGTGTAAAGTAGTGTAACCAACCAAGACCTAAAGACATTTAGCAATTGTACGGTGCTTTAATTATGGTTTATCGAGCAGAAGTAACTACGAGTAGATCAACCAATATCAATTATTTTCCCGAGATTTCTGTAAGTTTTTTTCCAAATTTTAATAGAACAAGACCAGATACGTGTCTAAATTTAAAATTCCTTTATCACACCTCGACATTTTTGGACTTACGTCACTTTTGCGCTTTTGCCTCATATATCCATAAATGTTACTATTCGCCATACAAGATCCAAAGCTTTTTACCGGCTCATTTAAATTCGGCTCTAGGCTTGTGAAGCCGGTACAGGGCTTGCACCCTGGCCCGCTCACTGCGAGGCAAGCACGACTCCCTCCATCCACCAGCCATGATATCGTGTGTTACGCCGACCGCATTCGGTTTACCGGCTTTCCTCGCATAGCCCATATATGATTTAGTGAAGGCAACATTGCACGGAAAATACCTTTATTTATTTCAAACTAAATTCAGGACGACTTCAAAGCGCGGTTTCGCGGTTTGAAGAACCGCCAAAAATAACATTTATCTTCGCTAGAGCGTTTTCGTAAATAACCTGGGGGTGTTCTCAAATTGGGAAACTTTCAGTACAGCTTTAAGAATAAATAGCATTTTGATTGTACTCTTCACGTAGCCATTCCAGACATTTATTAGGAGGTGAGATGGTAGATCTACTACTCACCTACCTTTGAAGATTATAATAAAATGAATTGATGAAGCAAAAATACTTTCATTGGTAGCTAATAAGAAACATTTTCCCCTTGTTTTCCTTTCTTTGTATTAAATTTCGCGAAGAGTCGATTTTGGTAGTCACAGTACAAAGTAATCCCCCCCCACTACATTTACAAAAATGTTTTCGATGGTTCGTAAATTCGTAATTTTGATAAAAGTAAAGTGAAACATCTCTTCGGCGTGGAAGGTGCTGTAAAGGAATTAGAAAGACAAGGTCGAGGGAAAGTTGTAAAACATTGACTTATTTCCATGAAACCCCCCAAAACGACTTGACGCGCGGAGGGTTGTTCTTTAACACGCTATGTAAATGAGTTCCCTACATTTACTAACACCACAAAGCATGTTTCTGCTGTATATTTTGTAAAGCATCTTGAATCGAAGTGGTGTTCTCAAGCGTTTTTGGACATTCAATTTCATAATAATATTTGTATACTACGTTTATCCAAAGATAGCCTACATTTAGGAACGGTTTTTACTGACTGCCATAAATAATTGTATACCCGTTTGTATTCTCCGGAGTGTTTCGAGCAGTGTTCAGTTGTCCCGCCAATTAGTTGACCTACGTAATTAGCATTTATGCCGATGCTAATTACAAACACAGATGCAATGGAACAATCCAAGATAAAGCTAGGCATTTTAATTGTGTTATTACAACACTACTATTTAGATGACTTTCGTTTTCAAGCGCCTATGATCCTCCTCGGCTACAAATCCAGAGGTCGCGGGTTCAAATCCCGGCGTTCGCGAATAAATTAATTTTTGTACTATTTCACGTTAAATTAATAACAAAAGAATATGTGTACTATATTAAATTTGTGACACGTTCCAGAGTGGTAGATACTCTCAGTATCGTTCTGGTGAGAGACCACCATTCAGAAATGAAACGTTGTTTCAGCCATTTTTGGTGATCAAATCTGAGTAGCCAGATATATCCCAAACTTTTCATCTTCCTCACTCTTTTCAGCCGTAAAAAAATCGGGATGCCACTGTCCCACTGGCTCTGGACAGTTGGGATTATTGTGCAGTATTCATATTTAAAAAAATGATTAAAGGTAATTTATAGCGAATCTGAGGGGTGTTTTATTCGATAGAATTATTTGCCGACTTTCAAAATAATGTAAAATTTCATATTTCAATTTATTAGTACAAACATTAACTTTCCTTTTGTCTTTTATTTGAAATAATGTTTTGGCTTGTATTTAATAAAATTCAAAAAGTTGTCATTTTAATCAAACAGACAGAGATAAAGTTTTAATATTTTAAAAGTTTCAGGCGCGGTCCCTTCATACATGCTTTAGGTTCTCCGCATCCCTTGTGTTTTAGAGTGAAAAACATTTAGACTTATTTTTTGTAGTCGTAAATATCATTAATATAAATTAATGACACCGTCCCGTTACTTAACACACACAAAAATATGTCGCACGGAGGGAGTCGAAATACATGTAATTCAATGCTCAAATATCTGTGTATTGCGTATTCAATAAACACACAACATCAGAAAGTTGAAAAGTGGATTCTGTCATTCATTCCGTATCCACAAAGGTAGAACTTATTTAACATTCGCACTTGCGCATTCAGTCCCTTCTGCCAAGGTCTTCGTATGCTGTATACGGATTTGAGAACAGCATCCAACTTACAAAAAAGTACTTAAATGCTTATGAATATAATGTACCGAATAACAGATAATATGACAAATCAAGTGGATTTTGAGTGGCGTATTTTGACAGTTTGGATTGAATAACTGAAATCGGATTATCAAAACATTGAATACCATTTATTCGAAAGACACATTTAAGAAGTTTTAAATCTGATTTATGTTGCGGAGCTCAAAGGATTTGTAGAGCTAATTTGACTGGCTGCTTTTGTCAGTAATTGCATCTTGTTAGTGGGCTAGTATATAGATTTTTATATTTGATAGTAGGTATATACTGATTCCAGCATCCCTTCGACAAAAAGTCACCTACCCTCACTGGTACCTATATAGCACCCTTGAGGTGATTTTTCACAAAAACGGCGCTATTCAAATTATACAAATATTATAAACGAGTATAATAGCACCGCTTTGAAAAAGAATTAAACATATTACTGCTAATATTTTCCTCGTTCACGAAGTTCTCGGATAGTTTTAAAAACACCCCTATCTCTCTGTTTACTTAGATCGGGTCTTTGGTCAGATAAAACTCTGACAAAATTAGAATGAACTGTCACCATGTTTACCTAATGGTATAAAATGAATTAGATTGGCATTGCAATGTGACAATTTTAATACAAACCAATTGAAATATATACATTTAAAACTACTGCATCGGTATCGGCATCCGTTTCCCACTCACCGAATAGATCGTAAATTTTAGTTACGCCAGTTTAATTCATGTACGAGATGTTACGTAATATCTCTGCCATTGTGGCAAAATAATTTTTGTTATTTTTGTTATTAAAAAGAAAAACAAACATTCTCGAATTACGAGCAACCTGAAAATATTTTAATTCCTCCTGCAACCATCATGACAAGCGAAAAGGTTGCTTCAGCGATGAAGGAGGACTTAGATAGGCATAGGATTGAACCCGTGGTACCTAAGTGGGAACCCGACGCTTTGGACCGCTCGACCAACTAACCGACCTATATCAGTATATTATTATTCTTTTTCAATTTTTTTATTTAGATTATGAGCTTTCTACTTTTTTTTTTTAAATACTAATCGCATTAATAGAGATAATTATTTACCATCTTAAAGGACAATTAGTGTTCGTACTAATTTTTTAAATATTTATCATAGCAAATTGAATTAATATTTGTTTTTTTTTCGATTCGAATGTTAACACACATGCCAGATTTTGAATGTTTTTTTAAAATTTGTTAAATAAAATATAAATTAGTTTAAGTGCCAAACAAGTGAAACATAAAAAAATTATTTCAATAGGTTTGGACACAACATTAAATATCCACAGTTTTTTCGACTATTCAAATTATCACATTGTTTTCGGAGGATATATAATTCGTTTAAATGATTTGTATTTTGATATTCCTGAATAATTTTTGCCATAAAACTGGGTTTTGAAATGGAATAGCCGAGACATTAGCATTTTCTGCAGAAAACAAAATTTAATTTATTTTTGGTGTAATGTAGAATATGCTTTAATACGTTTTTTTAAAATGTTTTTGTTAATAAACTTACCTGGCTTTTAAAATGGACAAACGTACTTCAAAAAATAAATGTGGTTTATTGGCCTTAAAACGGAATAAATTGGGGTTTTTCACTCGTTTTAATTCCTCTCCATTGACTGACGCTTGGCAGCTATCTTGGTCTGGCAAACATTAGTGGAAGACTTTTCTACTGAATTCCAAATGAAGCATGTACTGAACAAGTACTCCAGTGCATACCGTTTCAACAATAGGGAATGGTAAAATAAATCCACTCTCTGCACAAACAAACTTGCTTATATATTTCCACAGGTTTACGGTTGAAACTTTGGCAATAGGGATTCCTTCTATTTGAAAGTTCCTGCACATTTTAAATAGAAAACTTTGTAGGGTTAATAGTTGGATCAGTAAATGTGTTTCGAGAGGCGTTGGCTTGGCGTTAAATTAACTGTCGGCTTTAGAAACTGCTGAAATAGCCGCACAGGATGTGTTGCATTCGTTGCTTGGAATTTTCAGAAAACTTTTTGTAACAGTTTTCCAAGTTTGGTGAGGTTTTTCCACTATTTCAAATCGATAATGGATAGGAATTAGGTCGGAATAACAGAAAACTATGTTTGAATTTGCAAATTGGGAGAAAAATGCTTAAAAATGTACAAAGAATCTATTTTTCAATATCTAAAATGTATCTGTTTTCTAAAGCGTCAAAAATCTTCGAGCGGTGAACTCTAGTATCATGAAATTCGCACTTCCTTTTCCATCTAGATTTTTTTGGTCAACGTAACTATTTTCAGCAAGTATGAGCTGTGATCATTGAAATGTCAATTTAAATAAGGCAGACGACATGTCGATGTTATTTGTCCCATGTTATTTGTTCCACATTTTCTACTTGATAATACTAAAACGATTTACCAAAAAAACATTGAAACACAGGCAAAATATGATTACCCTCACGATAGCCAACCTAAGATGAGTAAGGACACTAAACGAAGAAGTGTTGAAACCCAGACAAAACCAGGTAATAACTACAAGTTATTAGTCACAATATATTTTGTGTCATATATTCTGCTTGTAGTAGATCACACAAGAGATTAACTACCACCAAAGTAACATTGTCGTCTGCAGGACGAAGGAGAGAAGTGGCATCTATTCCTATCATTTTTTTAAGTTGATGACAATTATCTTCATTTAATACCAAATGTGTCATCCCTTGGTATTTTCATTCATGAAAATACGGGCCAATATACGCACTTTGTATCTTCCTGATTGTGACAGGGAGCTCTCTTTCATGCTAGAAACGAAGTAATACATTCTTGTTAGCCATATTGTGTCCCATCCCGTCAAGGATACTTTTTGAATTCTCGCAAAGGTTTACATTTGAAAGGCCTCCAATCTTGGCATTGTAGTAGATTTCAATGTCCGAACTTCCGTACCGTACAAAGTGGACGTAGCACTTCACCATTCGGCAGCGAAAGTGCGTAGGTATTAGGTATATTATAATGTACGAAAATTTTATAAATCGTAGGTATTCCAAAACGATATTTTCTATTTCCGACTTATAACCGTAATAACAAATTTATATTATATTGGTAGCAATGTATTTGATTAATGAGTGTGATGTTTTATTTTAAATTAAATATTATTCATATTACATATATGAAGGGTCCACTGCAAGGACATTGAATGTCCATGTAAAGTTTGTCGAGATGTCTGCCTTTAATGATTTAAAACCGTCACAAAAATCACGGGTGTCGAAAAATAGATGGAAGTATTTTTATTTTTGAAAGTATTCATATAACAGTAGTCACGCAAGCCTGAAGTTACCATCGCAAAAGTGATGATTGTCCACATTGACGCACATTCAAGAACAATGATTGTCCATTTTAACTCTTTATCCTGTGTGTATTTATTCATTTTCCTCTCTTATGTTCCAGCATGAGGAAAATTGTCGTAGTATCCCTTTATTTCAGGCCGGCAAAACTTCGTCAGGAACTGCAAGTCATTGTGTGTTTGCAGTCAATATCGGTAGTCTGTTGTATGCTGAACCGGGTAGTTTGCATTTATTTGCACTAAAGCCGACTTTTGCAGATTTTAATGAAGCTGATGTGTTAATAACTCTGGACAGCCATGGAGTATTGTTTCACACAAATAAAGTATTGAATTCCGTTAGTCTTAACATAATATTTAGGCGCACAGTTTACACCCGCGCTGTGCAAGCGGGTTCCTCACGGAGCATCGGAGCACAGAGTATTGTTGAATTTCTTATGGAAGATGAGTCGAGGATGGTCCTTGTCTGACTTCAATTTACTTACAGGCCTCGTAGGGAGTGGGCATTTATGTTTATAGAATCGTTTGAGCAAATTAGTCCAAGTTTGAAAAACAAATAGTGAGCATTCTATAACCTCAAAAGACTTGGGTTTCTGGCGGACTTCACTTGCATGCTGAGCCCATTCATTGTGAAGTTCAATACGAGCTTTTTGATTAATAAAAGCCATGTTGCGATCGCACTCCATGTACGAGTGTCTGCGTATCGAAAAGGTGACGGTGGTGGACTCCAGGCGGTTACAGTAGTGTGCAATGTAATGAATAAATAATAAAAAAATGTATAGTTCTTGTTTAGTCCATCGCACGAAACACAGAATATGCGCAAACAAATTACCTGAAGATCTAATTGATGGAAAATGAAGTACTTATTTGACACAAGTGCGAAGCCACATAATCGGCTCCCTTTCTACCAAAACTAGTTTGGCATTTACCTCATCAGTTTGTGGATGACGGTGACAACCAAGTGACGTTAGTTTCACAACTGACAGCCAAAATAGTCGCAATGGCTAGTTTACTGTCTAAGGCAGTGGTTGGAAAACCGCGGCTCTTTAGCCACGAATCGATTTCGACAACGTGCGGGCGAGCGAGCGGGGGTCGCGGTTGGTCGGGTTGACAACGTCGACGTAGCGCTAATGTGAACTTAGTTCACAGCAAAAGAGGTCTGCTTTGAAAGACTCGGAGAAGGAAGACGTGATAATTTTCAACACCTTGAATAGTATTATTGACTCTTATGATCAGTTTTAAAAAAAATCATTTGCTGTTCTGTCACTATTTGACTGTACATTATGTAAGTGAATATTTTTTTTAAACATAAACCTTATCAAATGTAATTTGAGAAATCGTCTTATTGATGAGAACCTGGAATCCTGCTTGAAATTAAAAAGAACGACCCACAGACCTGACTTATCCAAACTTTCGAAGGAAATGCAAGGTTATGAAGATAAATGCAATATGACAAAGTTCACATCAAATGCGTTTTTTTATGTAAAAATATGTTTTTTGGTAATATATAAGGTTATTAGAATGATACCTGGTTTTATTTAATGCTAGTAGCAAGTTTAAAACGACTACTAAAAACAATGTTTCTTGAAAAGAAATTTGGCTCTTTTGACTAATGAGTTTGCCGACCGCTGATCTAAGGACATCTGGCGTTATTACTTTGTATGGCTGTGACACTCGCATTCTAGCGGTGTGTCGCTTTTAGAAAATATCACTTTTCTTGGCCCTGTGATATATAGAATAATTTACTCATGAAAAAATTGCTCTGCAGACAAGGTATCGAATGACATTCTTCATTCTAAAAAATATTTTTTGTGACAATCAACAATCTTGCAGTGGACCCTGTATATGCAGATAGATAGATATTCTATACATACATCCATACTACACATACATATTCAAACATATATACTTACCTATCATGTTATTTTAGAATTAGAAAGCTATAACAATAATAATAAATGGACCACTTTTACAGCGCCGTTTTCGTGGGAAAATCACATCAAGGGCGCTTCACAAATTAATTTATCTAACCTATAATTTATTACTTTAACTTATAATTAATAACTTCCAGTTAAAATTTATTACTAATAGCTTACAACTTATAATTAAACACATTAATATTTATACATTCAATAAATACAACTTGTTACCAAATTATTTACAACGTGGATATTCAGACATAATATAACAGCGCCCTTGAGGTGATTTTTCACAAAAACGGCGCTATACAAATCATCCAATTAATAATAACAATAATAATAATATTTGGATGATTTTTATAGCGCCGTTTTTGTGAGAAATCACCTCAAGGGCGCTGTACAGATCTTGTTAAATTGTAATGTTTATGTAAGGTGGAATGCGGCCGCCCTAACAGATTTAGACCAACGTGGGCGAATGTCATCTGGCTGTCATCTGTAAGGGTGTCACTTGGGTGATTTGTTGGATGCCTGGTTCGTTCGCGTTCAGGAACAGTCGGTCGAGATCGGCACTCCCCCGCCCCCTGCCGGTTCCCGGGCGGTCGAAGGGACACATCTGGACAAGGGTCAAAGCAAGTGGCCATTCTCGGGCTATTGCACTGCATTTAAAACACTGATATTTAAAAATTAAAATATTTTCTTAAAAATCGAAATTACGTCGAAACTAGTCACTTCAAAATTATTTAGAGTTTATTCACTTAACCTATACACAACAACGGTAATTTTAAAGAAGTAATTTGTGAAATATCCTACTTATTTGGCCGAAAATAACGAGAAAGACTAAAACACGTCAGGCAGCTGCGAAAGCGCCATCACACTTATTATTATTATTAAGGAAATGCAAAGAAATCAAACTACCAGCAAGAATTAAATCCAATAAACAAATTGGTTTACTTTATAAAAAGATGAAATTTCATAATGCGTTGCCGGAAACCATGAAAATTATACCAAGTAACAAATTAAAAATAGCCTGCAAGAACTATATAAACCATATAACATCAGTTGTAACATCATCCCTAAAAATGGCGTGAAACTCTTAGGTGTTCATCTAAATGCAGATCTCTCACTCAGATCCCAGATAAACAAAACAGTAAGCGCAGGTCTCTTTCACCTGCGTCAAATTAAATCCAGATGTTGGTAAACTCATACGCACTCATAAACTCGTGTCACGACTCGATCACTGCAACGGCATACACGCAAGTCTCCCCAAAATATACACTGACAGACTTCACTATGTTTTATTAGTCTATATTATTAGCTAAAATGATTTCCCTGTACGTACAAGTGGGAAATAAATTACAAAATTCAAACTAAAATATGTTTTAAGAAAATTATCAGATTATAAAAATAATATTTTCCGATACAGACAAGCGAAAAAGTACCTAATATTTAATATGTTTTACCGGAATACTATTTTTATCCTATTTTTTAAATGTGCGTTCGTCTTATGCAGGATATTTTTTAAAGTGGAACCAATTTATACATAGAGTCAAATTTTAAAAACAATATTATAGAACAATAAAAACAATATCAAAGGAATATACATATGGAGCTTCTGTAAATACAACACGTATTTACAGAAGCTCCTAGTTTTTATACAACAGAAGGGGTAGTTGTTGTACTAGGTTTTCGAAAGTTTGCACTAGTGGGGGAATTGACCCAATTGTTGTATTTCTTATATTTAAATTGTTGTATAATGTTAATATTAGTTATGACCATTTTTAAAGTTTTATTTCAAAACGATTTACAGACATAGTGAGTGACCAGTGAAGTGAGGGGATGGTATACATTTCACAGATGCGTGCCACATGTTTATCTCGAAATGGGCTGTGAGGGTCATAAATCATGCTCAAATACACTTTAAACGAATGGCATGCTTTGCGACCCTTACTAGTAATAAACAATAATGCGAGCGATTTTTTTTTTTTTTTTTTTTTTTTTATACTGAGAGAGGCGGCCTTTTTTGTCAATTCAATACAATCATCATTACAATATTTTTTATTTGTTCTTCTTTTGCCTGCGCATATAACCTGTTAGATTTGTCGTGGCGCTTTGCAGCTGCCTGACGTGTCTTTCCTGTTATTTTCGCCAAATAAGTAGGATTATTTACACATTTCACAAATTATTTCTTTAAAATTCTGTACTGTATGACAAACTCAGAAAGTCCATTCTTTTATTTCGCTCCCATGCCCTAAATCGGAAAAAAAAAAAAAAAATTAAATAAATAAATAAAAAAAAAAAAATAAAAAAAAAAAAAAATAAATAAATAAATAAATAAATAAATAATAATAATAATCATCATAATTTTAAGTTAAAAATCGTGTCTATCTGATGGGACCTGCCAGGTAAGTATGTTGCTGTATATTTTCTTATTTAAACTAGGAATTAATATGTAGTGATAGAAAGTAAGATCTGTACAGCGCCCTTGAGGTGATTTTTCACAAAAACGGCGCTATATAAATCATCCAAATATTATTATTATTATTATTATACGATATTTTGCTAGCAAAATTGACTTGCCTAACCTAGATCACTAGCAACTTAAAATTGCGTCCTGATTTTTCACTAGTTATTAATACTTTTTTTAAATAACGATAGGACAATTTTTAAGAAGATTCAATCATTGTTGCATTATGAGTATTTGCAAATTTTTATATCACGCTATCTGAGATTTTTATTCAATTCCAAAATGGAATTTATTCTTCCTAAATGTTGACAATGGGACACTTTAAACAGAGACAGTACAGAATTCCAATGAAAAATATTAATACTTTTAAAAAATACATTTAAACAGGGTAACAAAATCGCTTCTTGCATATTATAAGTTATTTGTGTGCAGTTATTCATATAGTAATTAATAAATCGGCTTTGAAAAAATATTATGTAGCATACGATACGGACGAGTTCTGACATCATAGGACAGATAAATTGACAACTGATATGAATGTGTGACGTCTTGTAGCGCTAAACTCCATAGTTTCAATTACCACTTCAATTTGGGTCGTTTTAGCAGTTTTTATTTGACTATGAAAACGTTCAGTAGAATTGGGTCGTTTTAGCATGCGATTATTTATTTTCACCCAAATACATTGTGCGATGTAATATTCAGAAGAAAGCGTGAGAATGAGTTCGAGCTCCGGCCACGAACACGTTGTGACAAATGAAACGAGAATGCCGGGCGGCTGGAATCCGGTAATCAAATTAATTATTCAATTAGGATTGTTGGAGTGACATTTCCTCAGGGAAATACTACCAGAGTTTTTTTTTATTTCTAGGTTTCCGCGGTATAAACACACACAATACGCTTGTGGATTTTGTCAGTTGTTTCTAGGTAGTATGGTGTTGTGAAATCGTAGTGAAACTAATTGAATGAGTATCAAACACAAAACAAAAATTTTTTTGACAATATCTTCCAACCAATCAACCGACAATAGGAATTCAGATATGATATGGTTCCGAATGGTTGTCCCTCACCGGGGAAATACTGAGAGTATATTTCAATCTGTACTATGAGTGAGATCTGCGTATACGACATTTAACGAATTATATGCATTTCATTTCGTAATAGTGTGGGCTCATTGCCAAGTGGTAGTTTCTTCCGACCAACCCAGATTCTTCAATATGCGAGTAAAAAATCATTTAGCGTTTACCGCATCATATGAATGTTATAATAAATAAATTCATTTCGTAATGAAAAGAGCAGAGAATTTAAAACCAAATCAACTTAATTAAAATATAAATATCTTCAAGTAAGGTAGGGAAATTAAATTAAATGTTTGATTGTGGTTGGGAAATAAATCATGAAGCTGGTGGAAATGGACATTAATAAACTTCTTAGGGGGCTAGTGGGCGTACGGCATTCCAGAGGCAGGTGATGATTTTTACAGTAGGGGGTGGGGACTTTAAGGGTTATCTCATCACTTGAACGAAGAGAAAGCCCATGTTTTGAGAGATTAATCATTTAAATCCAGTTTTTGATTCGGGAAAGCTCAAACGTTTTGGTGGGAATAACTAATCATTTTGGTAAAAAATATTATATTATATTTTAAAGTATTATTATAATCTTGTGTTGAACGATGAAATGAAACAAAAAATTATTAATTTTAAAGGAAGCAAACACTTTCTTACTTGATATAATAATTTACATAGGAAGAAATTTAGTTGTAATCTACCTTATTAACGTACATATTTGCTAACTAGAATATAATATTATTTCTAATTTTGAAACTGTTAATTCGTGGTGGAATTCCATTTTAATGATTTAATAAAACAAATTTGTAACTTTATTCCACTTTTATTATTTTGACTGGACCGGTTTCAGCCTATGACGGCCATCTTCAGACTAGTACAAGTGTTTGTTAACCTACGGCTTATATACTATTTTTGGGGATGTTAGGGGTAGTAAACAATGATTTTACTTTAATTATATTCATCAGTATTGTTGCATGATTTTAATAGTTACAGGGTAAAAGTTACTTTTAATTTATTGGTATTACTATTTTATATATCTATCTGGAATATTTATTTATTTAAGATGGGTTACAGTTGCATTTCTATAAATATGAATTGACAATGTATTTATATAATGAAAGGTTGGTGAATACTGATTGCTAATGAGTTTACTTTTAGGTTTTCCCATCTCAATTGTGATGTCCAGATGTACAACATAATTTTCTAATTATTGGGTTATTCCCAGCATTATGGTATATTAGTTTTATGATTCTATTCATTATGCACTGTTAGAGTAGATTACTTCTATTATTATAATTTCTCGGTATCAAGGAATTTTTGAGTGCTATGCACTTTGGTAATAACTTACATTTATTGTTATTACCTATTGATTGTTTGGGATTTTTAAGTGCATTTACATTATGATATGTTTTTAGTTAGGAATATACATTATTACATTGGATCGGATGATAAAATTATAATGGGTATAATAGCGGCGACTTTGCAAATGATTCTAGTTGTTTATTCATGACAAATTGTGGGTCAACTTTATTAGTTGGCGGGTTATTTCCATTGATTCTAGTCTGTCTAATTTTTGTCCTTTCACGCACGTGTGTAGGACTTTAACATCTCTGTCTTTGTCAAACGAGTGTTTGTTATCTAGTAGGTGCAATGCAACGTTCGAAAGTTCACCTTTATCGTTAACCCAATTGGTGAAATGTTCTTTTATGCGTGTTTTGAACGCTCTACCCGTTTGGCCTATGTACTGTGACGGGCAATTAGAGCAATTAACTTGATAAACCCCTGAGTTATCTAGTTTTTCTCTCTTGTCTTTATTGTTGATCAAAAATTTTTCCTAAGGAATTTACATTGTAAAAGGCTGTTCTACATTTATCATTATTTGTGATTCTAGAGATTTTAGTGGATAATTCGCCAATATATGGGATTTTTGCCCATTGTTTGGTGAGAACTTCGTCATTTTTCTGTGTAAGGCCTTGTGATATTAGTTTTAATGTTAGTGTTTTTTCTTTATTAAATTATTAATTGTTCCGCTACTATATCCATTATTGTTGGCAATATTTTTAATAACATTAAGTTCATTATTAAAATTAATACAATTTATCGGTATTCCATAAAAGTCTGAATAACGATAAATTTATTGTTTTAATAATGAACTTAATGTTATTAAAAATATTGCCAACAATAAATAAAATAATATTCACCTTTTAAAAAACTAAATATCTTCTACATAGGCCAATTAGAAAACTTACTTGCAAAAATAGAATCAATGGGAATAACCCGTTAAAATAAAATCATTTTAAAAGTCGCCGCATATTATACCCATTAAATATCATGAAAATGTATATTCCTAACTAAAAAACATATAAAATTTTAATTATACCGAGAAATTATAATAATAGAAGTAAACTCTAAAGTATAATGAATATTTTTATGAATTTTAAAGACCATCGTCGTTTCCAAAAATAATAAAAGGGAATAAAGTTACAAATGTTTTATTAAAATTAAAATTCAATGGAAAAATAAAAAAATATAAAAAAAACTTGAAAACTTACTTGCTAAAATTTTTAATTACTTATTATTATTATTTATGAATTTTAAAGACCAGCGTCGTTTCCATTGCAAAAACTGTATAAACCGAGACATTTTTTTGTATTATCTCATTAAAGTTTGTATGGACACTGGACAGTTTTGATGCTCCCTTGAAAACTTGAGATAATGCAGATAATTGTACAATTTTGCAATGGAAACGGCGAAATGCCCCTTTCGTTTTCTTGTTTTATTCTCTTGAAGATGTACATTTATATTTGCGTAGACATCCAACTTCATTGGTTTCTTATAATTCAATATACTCGTATATTGCGGTTTTGTGGTTTTACAGCTTAAAGCACCTTTCTTATGTAAGTAGTTACTGAAGCAATAATATTATAAATCATTATGTTAATTATATTAAACGTCTACCATCTACGTGTTAACGGGCTATTTAAATCATTAAATATTCTAGTACGCATCTTACGCACACGCCAGTTATCAGTAATGTAATGTTTACCAACTGCTATACCTACGCTATTTTGATAATTTTCTCAGAGTCAGCGGCTTTGCTCGATGTAGCGCCATCTAATTTATTTACCCCCCATAATGTTGGGATTTTAAACAAACGTGTTTTAATTTTATTTTCAACAACCTTCCTTTAAACAAACAAGGTTGTCCTGTTTGTAGCCAACCTCTGATGGGAGATATGTTTCGTTCGGTCGTTTCGTTTAGCTGCTCGGTCGTTCGGCTGTTCGGTCGTTCGGTCGTACGGTCTTTCGGTCGTTCCATCGAGCTAATAAATAAATCAACTTTTTTTTCACACATAACTCCAACACCCGCTATAAGTTACTCAGTTGGTACCTAACGCAAAAAGTGCCAACACTTTTAACACTTTATTCATAGAAAGTAATTAAGCTCGTCTAAGTGCAAATTGCTATCAGAACTTGACCCCACAGTTTGGAGCAGTGCTGCACGTACAAGCTTACAAGACTCTAGCCAAATAATAAACAACTAGGCACTTCCTACAATTATTTTTAATTAATTATTATGAAACTTAATGTCTATTTAGAGGGCTTAAAGATCGAATGGCTAAATTAGCAACCGTTTTAAGGGTTCGATTAAGATAGTATTCAAGCGCTTTCCTAGTCTAATTAATTCTAAATGTCTAAATGAAACTTTCTCAGCCATTCAAAGTAAATGTGTCTGCTTTACTCAATTTTTCATCTAAAAAAATACATACTGTAAGTAGCTGAAACTTATGTATAATGAGCATCATAAATTAATTTGGAAAACAATATAATTTGAACAATGTGTAAAAAATTCCGAGTGGGCAAAAATCACACCCCGCGTGTTTTTTTATCATGCATTGGGTTGGGTGTCTCTACCTATCAATTCGCATTTCTCTAGAGAGAAAAACTATTAATGTATTCAATTTCGTTCTATATTTGAACAATTTTTTCCATAAATACAACAGATTAGATCCGTGATACAGTTTTTTTCATAGTAAATACCGCACAAGAGTCCCAACTGCTCCCAACCGTCTGGAGGCTAACCGTATGGCATCCCCAACCAGGGTGTGTTCTGAGGCTGAATGTAGCGGGGAAGGAAAGGAGACGGGGAAGATGAAGGTTGAAAAGTACCTTAATATTCAGATCTGGTTACCAAATACGGCTAAAACTATTTCAAGCAACGTTTTGATTCAGAATGGTGGTCTTTCACCAGGACTACCATATACTATGAGTCACTCTGGAACGAGTTGCAATATACTATATATTATTTGCCATGAATTAAATGTGTTAAGACACATATTATTCAAATAAAAGTTATTTGCGCACGCCGGGTTCGAACCCCCAACCTTCGGATTCGCAGTCGAGGGTCTTACTACTCGACCACGGAGACCATCAAATAAGAATCTTTTAAAAAATTTAAAACAGCATTGAAGCTATTTTGTATCCTAATAAGAAAATATATAGTTGAAAATTTATCTTATCTTGTAGGTTACTTGCTGCCTAGTAGAATTTTAAAACGTGTTCTCTGACATTTACCAAATTAGTCGCTTACTGTTACTAGCAGCCTTACGCCGAAAAGCGCGTGCATCCGGGCTCATGACAAGTAGTGTCTCACTGGAGGTGTTTCTAGTAGTCATATAACTGGTAGAAAATATTAATAATAATATTAATCTTGATTGAATTAAATTACATTAAATTGGAATGGATTTCTAGAAATTTAACACAAAACTTATACATGGAAAAACTCAATCATGTATTTAATATGTTTACTGATTGAGTTTAAATAGAATTTTTCTAATAGTAAATTTCAAGTTTGTTCATATCGTAAATTCCAAGCTTGCTATGACTGGCACACCCCTACTGCATATTGCATAAGTAGTGTTTTGTGAAAGTTGGACTAGGTTATTATTAATCTAAAAAATAAAATGAAACAATGCAACAAAGTGATTTCGCATCCCAATTTAATTGGTTATAAATAATGCCAGCTCAGAGATATTATTTTATCTTCCTATTTAGAGCTGGATTTGCCAGTAAGCAACAGCTTAAAGCCTCACGCCATAAATAATGCTTAAATAATTGGATCTGTTGTACTGCAACTCCATCTAATTCCTTTGCGTCGAGTCTTGGTCCTTCGTGTTTATTTGAGAAAAAAACCCAAGATTTCTTTTATAGCACATTCAGATATTGCTTATAACAGGAAAATTAGAAATAAATACAAAACTACCGTACTACAAGAAAGACTGGCTTCACTGTGTATTAAATGTTACTAACTATGAAGCAGAAAAGCTATTTGACATAGTAAAAACTCTCAAACTTTGAGCTGTGGCGTCATGAAATTCTCAACTCGCTTTTTGTTATCTAGATATTGCATGTTCAGCTCGCGAGGTTATTGTCTTCGTGAGATTATAAATATCCATTGAACTGTCACAAAAGGCGAGGGGCCGTATTGTTTATTTTATGTGTCAAATGTTAAGGAAGAAAAAACAAATCGAAAAAATAATTGTTGAACCTCGGGTGAAGCCGGTTAATTATCAATAGTGGAAAATTATAAAGATGTTATTTTTGATTGTCAATAAAAAGCACAAATTCTTCCTTCTATAAATTGTTCAAATTGCAGCTTCATGAAAGCTTAATCCTGAGTTTTGTGTTTTAATTTCAATTTAGATTTTTCTAATTAGCTAGAACTTTCAAAAAAATATTTGTTTTGAAATTCTACATTTCCGAAAAAATTGTTTCGAAGACTCAATCATTAGAAATTAATGAAAATGCTATGAAATATTTAGAATTCATGTTCATCGTGCAAAGATATATAAAGAAAAAATATTTGAATATGTCGAGACCAGTGTTTTGACCAGAATCCAAATCCCCGACCTAATTGGTTGGTATATAATACATAAAATTACAAATTCTAGTCACATAACTTTATAAAGTTTGAGCGCAGTCGGCAGCTTTCTAGTACCTGTCGGTCTCTGAGTTGGGTAATGTCAGGCTGGTTATCTGGACCACGCCAAACGCCGAATGCATAATGCAATATTCTCTAACTAAATCTCCGGGCTGCAAGGCTGATTCTGTGGGCGGGGCCCGTGCGTCATCTGTCAACTGGAAGTAATAGGCTTTGTGCCCGTAAAGGGTGACTCCTATATGATTATATTCCAATTCATATGTATGTACAGATTTGACTTGCGGTGCTTTAGTGGCGAGAGTGTCGAGGTGTAGGAGGTCAGAATGTATCGAAATATTAAATTAGGTGGGTAGACACTTAGTATTTTTAGGTGTGCCATAGCTTTCTATTGAACGCTGAATGATTTGGATATGTATAGCGGATGAACGGAGAAAGGAGTGTTGGGAGAATATACCTATGACGCAAAAGGGAATGGTTGAAGAAGTCGGGGGTGCTCGAGAAAGACATGGCACGATCGAGTGAATAAAATACTTGAGTCGGGTCATGTCGAGAGTCAGAGTAACAGAAGATAATTAAAATGAATCAAGGAGTGTTTGGCGCGACAGGGTTGTGCGGTGGTCCATCCTATATTTCCTACCCCCGCGAGGAAATGGCGCTGTAATTAGCAAGTTTTAGTGCGTGTGTTCTCTAGTGCGGCGGGTGCGAAGTCTCCCACAATTTTTTTTTCGTGGCCCGACACTTCAAAATGTTCATAGTCTAAAAGCACCGTATAGTAAAAATAAAACAAATATAATACCAACACATTTTTCAGAGCTTTAGCAGTCTTAATTAAAATAAATCGACTTATATCACAGAAATCGCTGCTTATAGAATCAGCCAGCAGCAAACTATTAGAAATAAATACATTTATAAGTGGGAAATGGTACAGTTCTTCAAAATGATTGTATTGTTTTTTTAGATGAAAATATTATTTTTTGTATTTACTATTCACAATTTGTTTCTATAGCTGATATTTAATCGACGCTCTATAACAAACACGTCGATAAATCATATCTCCCAACTCATTGAATAATGTGTAGGTACATATTATTATTCGTAAGCTGCGGCAAATATTTAACGCCTGTAGTAATTTCACAAGAATATTAATTAAGAAGGTGGTTAGAGCTTGCGTAAGTGATTTTAGAGGTAGCTTTGATAATAAGATCATTAGAATAATGGCTGATTCCTTCTTTACCATGAAATGTGTGAAATAATCAGCTCGATTGAGCAACGTCAGACATTCTCATTTATAAACGGAACAATTCTCAATTAGTCTTTTTTTCTTTTATATCTATAAATAACATTCCCGGAAATTTTACTCGAGTTTTAACATTAGTCACACCATGTAAGAGTTTTATAGGTGAGCCCAGTATTAGCGATATTCATTTGGCCTTTCCGTTACCAAGTTCAAAACTTCCTTGCAATCCTAAGATGACATGCCAGTTACCGTTATATTTGAGTGAATTACACATATCCTTATGGAAAATTTGTGAATTTAAGTATATGTATTATTAAATACAACAATGTATACTACATTGATCATAAATATGTATTTAACGCTCTAATAAGAATAAAAATAGCATTCGCCTATTAAATATTCGGCCTTTTTGAAATATACATTCGAGGGTCATCTAGAAAGTAAGGTTACAACATTTATGCAGGATCGAAAAATGCTTGTATTTAATTGAAATTTACAGAATACTTTACAAATATATTAAACTATTTTTCAACGTAATCGCCGTAGAGATGGAGACATTTCTGTGGTCGTGGCACCAGCTTCCTCGACCGTTGGAAACCTTTTTTAGGTTACTGAAAAGGTGATAGTCCGAAGGCGCCAAGCCTGAAAACATATCAATAATATTAATAGCTTTCAAGGAAGTATGAGAATGATAAAAATGCCGGTTACTAATAAGCTTTCAGTAGCTCAATTGGCAGAGACGTTACTCCCGGATAAATTAGAGGTCCCGAGTGCGTGTCTCGGTCGTGATCTAATTCTTTTTATCTTCTGTCTTTTTCTGTTTCATATTTCGTTGAATTTTATTCATTTATTTTATTTTTAAGTAGCTAATTATTTAATTTTATTTTTTACTTTATAATATTTTAACTTATACTAGTTTACTACTTATTATTTTGATTAATTTACATTTTAAATATTTTTTACGGGCTATTTTGAATTTATTCATGGGCATAATTTTGATGGTTTCCGGCATCGCATTATAAGATTTCATCCCTTTATATAGTAAGCTAATGTGTGTGTTGACTTTATTCTTTTCTGGTAGTCTAATTTTTTAATTAATCGATGCCTAAGTACGATAAAATAATTTTAATCCCAATCTACCTGTAGGAAAATTACTCTGCGTGCTTTTAGATTATCAAACCTACCAACCTGTCTTCTCATTGTAATACGTAAATAGTTATTTATTAGTTTTAATTAAAGCAGTTGCATAATTATTAAATACTCGTAAACAGCCGTGGCCATTCTTAAAAACTGAATTCAAAACTAAAACACATAGCGGGCCGCTGTATTTCGCGCTAAGCGTCGGCTGGAGTCCGGCGTATTTTGCAAAAAATGAAGAAAAAAACACGCCTTTCGTAAAATCAATTTAATTGTAAAACTAGCAAACAGTTTCAAATGAAATTCGACATGTGTCTTCTACAGGGCACACTGCATAGATATTTGTAAATATAACAGTGGTTTCCAATCTGTGGAGCGTGTAACGGCGTGATAAAATACAAAAAGCGATATAAAAAATATTTAAAATACAAATGTTTAAGAATCACTGACTATTGTGTCGAGTTCACAGTAATTTCAAGTGTGAATCATAAAAATTTCAATATAATTTATCACCAAGCGACCGTAATCGACAAGATAACAAGGGACCTTTATCTCCGACAGCGTGTCGTCTTACACATTCCCATTAAAAAATCGTTTGTGCTATTTGCTTAAAAATAAATTCTTACAAAGTGCCGTAAGACGGTGACTAGATTTTTTTGTTTATGATATCTTTATGATAATCTTTACATTTATGAAGTGTATACTTTTATAATTATTACAACACCGACGTTAGAAAGAGGGATTCACTAAACACGCCAAAAAAACATTGCGAAAACATGGCCTATTCACGGAGAGATTGGAATACATTGGGGAACCAATTTCGATTTCTTTTTCCAAATAAAAAATAATAATTTTCACACTGTCTTTGGTCTGGTAGAATTCACATGACAATGAAATGGCGATATATTAGCCACCTATCAATCAATAAAATTCTAACACCAGGACTCCCCTCGAAGTCGTTATTTGTTCTGGGTGGATCATAATCGCTCCAATCTATCAGCAAATCGTCTTCACCGGCAGACTCTTCTTCAGATGAAGGAAGACGCATCACCCGCGGTCGGTTAGTCACCACAGAGGAATCAGTGTCTACATTTCCATCACTTCCATCGTCCAAATCACTCGGAACATCAGATAAATTATCTTCAAATTTTTCCTCTGCCAACGTATCCTCTACTTTCTTATCCATATTTGTGGAGTAATAAAAAAGATAAAGGAAGTTGAATCAAACGTAAAACAAAAGAACCGATCAACCACCTAGGAATAAATTTTCCAATAAACTGTTCCAATTTTTCACAATAACATAAAATTTCACAAAAGAACACAAAAAATAAAAAAAACTTGATAAAAACACAAATATAGATACACCAAAAATGATCTAAAAAAGAAACTGATTCTGTTATGTTACAGACGATAGTTTGTGATGAACTAAATTGTATCTGAACTGATAATTCATTTACAAAAACCACTTACCACGAAGTAAAATAAATAATGCCATTCAGAGACACATGAAAAATATTTCCTGTTCACTTGAATTCGTAAAATATTGAATTCTTTTGACCTGGCATTTATTGAAAAAATAACACCTTACATAATAAATATTGTCATCAGACACTTAAAAAATATTTCACCACGTTACTACTTGAATTCGTAAAATATTTAATTCTTTTGTTCTGCCATTTATTGAAAAAATGCTGTACCACCTATTGAAAAATATTTATTTTAAACAGTATTACAATATTTTTGAATACAAATACTACCATCTATCGATGAAATCGGAAAGGAATATGGCTTGCACATGTAAGTTTTTTCAAGTCAAAAGTTCATACTACGAAATACCCATTTCCGGGTCACCGGACTTACAGAACTGCCGCGCAAAATACCCACATCTGGGTAAGCGGACCGCTGTGTGTTAGAGTAGAACTGTTTAAAATGACACAAAATCGTTTTATAACGATTTGTTGGTATTATCACAAAGTGTTAAATAAAATATTCGTAGAATTCGTTTGCTTTTTAAAAACTTCATCTCGCTTTTTAAATTCCCACCCACTCTATTTTTTACGTTTTTCTGACATTTTAACAGTAGATATCCATTTTAATTTTGCGAAAGAATGTGTATTGACAGTGAATGTTTATTTCTTATAAAATAATAATCCGTGTATTATTAATCATAAAAATTAAGTAAAAACGAAAAGCAATGTCAAACCGTCGAACTTTTTTTTCTTTTTTATAGTTAATACCGCACAAGAGTCCCAACTGCTCCCAACCGTCTAGAGCCAGTGGGACTATGGCATCCCCAATTGGGGTATGTTGTGAGGCTGGAGGTAGTAAGAAAGGGAAGGAAATGCGGAAGAGGAAGGTTGGGAATTACCTGGCTATTCAAATCTGGTCCCCAAATACGGCTAAAGCCATTTTCAAGCAACGTTCGGATTTTAAATGATGGTCTTTCACCTGGGCAATACTTAGTGTATCTTCCACTCTGGAATCTGCCGCAAATATACAAAATGTATTTTTAATGTACTATACATATTTTTAAAATTTATTTGCGCACGCCGGGTTTGACCCGCGACTTTTGAATTCATAGTCGAGCTTCTTACCACTCTACCACGAAGACCGTCAAACATCACAAAATGTTTCGAAAATAATGCATTTTAAATCGAGCAAGTAGCTAGGTTACTTCATTGTTTTATTTCATATTTTAATATTTATTTCATTACACAAAAATTATCTTTGCGTTCATTGTAAATACGTATCTAACTCGCACGTATTCACGTTGTGGGTACAAAACGGTATTAAAAGGCAAAATGGAAGAATGAGACAGCGATATAAATTCATTTAGCACTGTCTCATTATTTCATTACATTCCCCTGCACCCTATTAGCTACAGCTGTCTTTTGAAGAGCTCTGATAAACCACAACATTTTATTTATTATTTTTTCAAGACCTCAGTACTGAGTTCTTTATTAGGAGCCAAACTCCTTGGTGTTGAATACTATACACCTGTACGAAATGTTACCCCAAGGAGGAAAAAGCACAACACGGATAAAAACCCCAAAAATAACTAACCTATTCATACATTTAAAGATTTATATACATTTCATTTCGTAGTGGTGGTAGTTTCTTCCGACCAACCCATATTCTAATATGGGAGTAAAAATTGATTTAGCGTTTACCGCATCGTATGAATGTTATAACAAAGAAATTCATTTCATAATGAAAAGAGCAGATAATTTAAAACCTAATCAACTTACTTAAAATATAAATATCTTCGAGTGAGGAGGGGAAATGAAATGAAATGTTTGATTGTGGGTGGGAATAAATCATCCAGCTGGTGGGAATAGACATTAATAAACTTTTTAGTGGGCTAGTGGGCTAGTGGGCGTACGGCAGAGAGCGGCTCATTCCAGAGGCAGGTGATGATTTTTACAATAGAGGGTGGGGACTTTAAGGGCTCCCTCATCACTTGAACGAAGAGAAAGCCTATGTTTGGAGAGAGTAATCATTGAAATTTTCATTTTACTTTTGATTCGGGAAAGTTTAAATGTTTTGGTGGGGATAACTAATCATTTTGGTAAAATATATTATATTACATTTTAAAGTGATATTACAATCTTGTGTTGAACGATGAAATGAAAAAAAAAACGTTTCAAAGGAAGCAAATACTTTGTTACATGACAGAATAATTTACAGAAATGTGCACTATGCTGTCCAACCTGCGAATTTCAATAAACAAATGGATGTCTTTTCCCTTGCAAAAAAATCGAATAAAAAAGTTGCTAAATAAATATAAAATTAAGCCATACTCTATTAGAGTATCAATACACAGCTTTGTCCAAGCTTTAACACTCTTGAAAATTGAATCAATTTAAAAATATGGAACACGCAATATCGCGTCTCGTCGTATTTTGACAGTCAAAATTAAATTTCATAGCTCGTTGTGAAAATGTTACGTTACGGGCGGAAAACTGATGCGTTGACCTAGAAATTACAGAGAGGAAAGCTGTGAAAATTTGCTAACGCCAAAACTCACCTTTTGAGAGTTTTAATGGGACACGCAAACGGGATTTTCTTTTAAAAATTAAGATCTGCTACTAGCAGTTTACACTGGACAACTTTGCTATCGACAGCTACTGCACAAGGGATTACGCTTACATGTGGGTATTTAAGGAAGTTTTTTGGGTTTCAGGTTTTTTCTACGAAATTTAGTAGTTGGGTGCGTTTTTAAATGTCTATTCCTTAGGTATTTTACTTTGAATGAGGAAAAACTCACATAAACTTTCAAAAGAAGTAGGTACCTACCTACGTGGGTACATGCTCGTAGACTTGGCACCTCCCGACTGCATGGAGCCTTTAAAGAAAAATAAAAAAAAAAAGTGTGTGGCGCCACTTGCACTATTTATTCTGAGGATTGATTTATGGCTCTACCTCCTTCGAAGACATTATTAATACGCCGCCCGTTTTGAATAATCTGACCCGTGTGCAGTGAAGCATGGTTTTCGTCTTGTTAGTGAAGCAAATTATATATAAGAACTTCATATTATTTTGTTGGTCACCAACTTGATATATAGATGAGGTACAATTACTGCCTAAAGAATAGAGACGTACACAATTATGAGGACATTAAAAATAATAAAAGATCGGTTCTTCAAAATTATCGACATTCTCATCTCTGCCCTACGGATATTTTTTGCCTCTCAGCTCTAACTACCGATTTTCCAAGTTTCAAAAAATATATATTATGACCGACCGGTTTCGCTTAGCCTAAGCTTCATCAGGGTAGAAAATTAAACTGAATTAAAATAAATTCCATAGTCTTATACAAATTTATTTGAGATATCAGACCACAAAGTTATTGTTTTGTGCGAGATAATATTTTAGTTGTAATGTCCTTAAAACCTTCAGGCAGAAAAGGACAACAGGTGTAAATGTCTGGATCCCCACGGCCAGTACAAAACCACGGCAACTGAAGGGAGATGGTACACCATGTATGTGGCACCAAGTGAGATCCCAATATACAAGGTGTCCGGGGGTAAATTTAGTAACTTCTAGAGGTTATTCTACACCATAGCATAAGTAAAAAAGATGTAACACTGTTTGATTGTGCTTATGGGAAAAAAACTTTTTATATGAAAAAATGATTTGTTTTGTACATATATATTTATATATATTACCTACTTGTACTATCATGTAGAATTACCTCTCGAAGTTACTGCACTTTACCCTTGAGTACCTTGTATAGTCATCCGTTATAACAAAAATATGGCATAACTACTAGATTTAAGAGAAAAAAATAATTTAAGGCTGTATACCTACCTATTTTTTTCTATGTTGGTACATTTGCCATGTACCAATAACTTGATTGCAGAGCCGGTCCAAGGGTGACTCAGTCAGAGCACTGCACTGCTCTAAGGCGGGACATGTGAAGATATGGAGATATGGAGATATGTCGTGGCGCTTTCGCAGCTGCCTGACGTGTTTTAGTCTTTCTTGTTATTTTTCGCCAAATAAGTAGGATATTTCACAAATCACTTCTTTAAAATTCCTGTACTGTATGACAAATTCAAAAAGTCCAATCTTTTAATTTCGCTCCCATGCCCTAAATCAAAAAAAATAAAATAATAATAATAATCATAATTTTAAGTTAATAATTGTGTCTATCTGATGGGACCTGCCAGGTAAGTATGTTCCTGTATATTTTCTTATCTAAACTAGGAATTAATATGTAATGATAGAAAGTAAGATCTGTACAGCGCCCTTGAGGTGATTTTTCACAAAAACGGCGCTATCCAAATCGTCCAAATATTATTATTATTATTATTATGAAAGGCGTAAAAACACCTATACAATTGGAGCACAGTATTAAAGATCGAATTCGAAAAGCATTCAAAATAACTTCCGAATTTGTCAAACTTGTCACGTTTCTAAACTGGATTTCTCATTTATCACGCAACACGATGAATTCCATCATTTTTAGAAAGCCAACAAAAATCGCCTCTTATAAAATAGGGGTAAATATTAAAGCAAATTAACCGATTCCTTAAAATGGTCAGAGAAAAAATGTAATACTAATCGACTAGGTGGATGCGTTTTCGCGCGAGGTGCCTCAGGCGACAGAATACACCGTTCCGAATTCGCTCCAAAACGGTCTAATTATGGAGCTTCCAACCCTGAGTAGTACCTACCTACATACGAGTACGTAGGACACTTATACAATCTACCGCTACGTGAATGCCTCAAAGTTTGTAGCTTCCTAATTATGTTTTTAAGTTACACGCACAGCAGTTGTTATACTCGTATGTGGAAGGGAAGTACATTATTAGCAGGAATGAGTGACAAAAACATTTATTTTGTAAAAAGGGGTTGGAAACCTACGTTACTAATACTTCAAATTTAAGCTCTATTACTTTACACTGTAAACTTGTAGTCTTTAAAAATAAATAATCATTATGAGTGTACTATGAAATATTATAAATGTCATTTTAATTATTATTATATACTGTAAATTATATATTTTTAATGCGAATACCGCACAAGAGTCTCAACTGTCCGGAGCCAGTGGGACTATGGCATCTGTAATTGGAGTAAATTTTGCAGCTGAAGGGAGTGGGAGGGGTAGGATATGGTGAGAAAGAGATTGTGAAGTACCTGTCTATTCATATTCACTAATACGGTTAATGCCATTTCAAACAAAGTTTCAATTCTGAATAGTGGTCTTTCTAACGTTGTGACCGCTTTGAAAGAACTGCTTCAATGAACTACTTCTTTTGGCAACAGTTCGTACTTCATTCATTGTTCATTGAACAAATACTTCAATTGAAGTCGGTAGTTCATTATAGCGTTCATTCATGTTAATAACTTCATTTCATTGAACAAATATTTCAATTGAAGGTGGTAGTTCATTGTAGCCTTCATTCATTACATTTCAATAACTTTATTTCACTGAACCAAAATTTCAATTGAAGTTGGTAGCTTATTTTAGCCATCATTCATTTCATTAACTTCATTCCATTGGAAAGAAGTATATCAATTTGAAGCAGTACGTTGTGAAGGCAAAGGCATTGACATTTCAAAATGAATGAACCAGTTCCAGTTCTTTTGGTTTTGAAAGGTCTACCGACTAGTACTATGTAAATTGGCAAGGAACCGGTTCCAGTTCTTTTGGTTTTTAAATCCCTACCGACTAGCATGTGTTTTTTCGACGAGGAACCAGTTTCAGTGCTTTTCGTTTTCAAAACTCTACCGGCTAGTACGTGCTTTTTCGGCGAGGAACCGGTTCCAAGAAGAACTGAACAAAAAAGCGGATAAATCCAAATCTCTTTTTCCGTGAGTTCGACTTCAATTGAAGGTTCACTTCGAAGGGTTCATTTTAAAGAACTAACAATTCGTGAAGCATTCACAAAACATTGAAGTTTTTCCCAACGCTAGGTCTTTCACTAGAGCAATACTGAGAGTTTTATGTCATTTACTGTTCAAATCAGCTGTTGACTCTCTAATCTCAACCTCGATCTCGATCTTAATAACTCTACTTGGTATTATGGGGAAGTAGGCGCTGCAAGACTTTTCTTTTTCGTCAGAAAATAATTTCCACCGTTTATAAATAAATTTTAAATAAAAGTAACTTTGTTTTGACACAACTTTATTAGATACATATACCAACCGGTTTCGGCTCTACGTATACTCTATATCGTATCGTCTACCTTATGTATACATATTTGTTCAGCCCTGAAGGAGGTTCAGTTAGAGCCGAAACCGGTTAGTATATGTGTCTTATAAAGTGGTGTCAAAACAAAGTTACTTTTATTTAAAATTTAATTATGTCTTTCCACAAAGTGAGTGCTTCATGTCAAAGTTTATAAATAAGTTACTAAAAAAATATCTGAAAACAGCCGCGGGAACACAGATGCATTGCTCTCGCAAACAGCACGTTTCAAACTGGTTATTCCACTTCAGAAAAGAAAATTTGAGTGAAAAATTAAAAAAGCTCATTTTGAATGTAACAAAAAATAGACCAAAAGTAAAACTTTTCGAATATTAAAAATCGATGATCGTAAACAACTGTTGTCCTTTTTATAAACTTAAGCAAGACAAATGCTGTTTCTCAGTGACGTTTAGCAAAGACATCACTGTCGGAAGTAAATACATATGCACCAATACACACAATTATACGTGTGTATTGTTTGGGTCAACTATATTAGCCCAACCTTTACGAAATTCGGTTGAACATCCAATTAACGATGTAAATAATATTCGCTATTTTTAATGACAATCTAGTCTATCCTGGCCGGTGCACAGGTGGAGCCGTGCGGTGTACACTAGTGCACTACGGAGCCGCAGCGGATAAAGCCCTGACCTGTGCACCGGGCCTAATGCTGTCGAACGAGAAAGAACTGCTTAAATCCAACATAAAACTTTCGTTGTGTGTTTTTATAACTATCTTTTTTAATCTTGGCTTTCAAATCAACATCAGAATTTAACAGATTTTTTTACGGTCTTTAAACAAAGGTTTATCACACCAAATGACCAAATTGTGTATATGCAGAAGTTTATTAATGCATTATTATAAATCAAATAAAAAATGTTTTGATTTCTACAATGCCTTCTGAAGCCTGAAACCGCTGTCGCCCAATTTGCTGTAGGTACCCAGTTTATTATTGATGTAGCTAAATTATATCAAACAAGTAATAAAACATACTCCTAAACCCTCTCAGAAGTGGGGCACTGTACAGGGCCGCAGATACTTAAATAGTACACAACTGCTGACCTTGTATAAATCGCAAGCGCGTCCCACTGTTAAATTTGGCAACCACCTCTGGTCTGGAGCCCCTAAATACCTGAAAAAAAATCCTTGACTGCAAAAATCGGTGGTCGGTTTGATAGATTCTCGTATCTTAACAGATTGCAATCCTTGGAGCACAGACGTCAGGTGTGAATGCTGCCCTTGTTCTACCGATATTTCAATAGAAGATGTTTGGAGGAACATGTGTCATCGATCCCTTCGGCACCTCGCTAAACGCGCGCTCAACATTTGCACATGGTTCACATTTGATACATGAGAACGGGTCACTTTTACGACTCATTCTTGTGTTCAACAGCTCGGCTGTAGAACGATTTTCCAGCCTCTGTGTTTCCTCCCTCCTTCAATATGAGCGACTTCAAGATCCAGGTCAACTCCTTACTTTCGTCAAAAAGACCCTCCACACAGCATCCCCAAAAAAGACATAGGTCTCGAGGGAAATTATTTCCCTGAAGGCCTCCTGTGTGGAGTTAATGTAAAAAATAACTTAAGCCGAAAACAATTTAAGCAATAACAATGAAATTAAAATACTATCCTTTTCAATCTCCTATGAACGTTACCTCAATCTGAATACCAACTTTTTGGTTCTCGACTTCAAACACTCCCTTTTAAAACATTTATACTACACTCTACAGGATTAATATATTCAACTGTTTATATAAACTAATACCACACTTTACAAATAATGACAGTAGAACTAAAAAAAACTGACTTTTCTGGACCACTGAGGAGTTGGCATGTTTCGTATCGGTTTATCAAATAATTATCTTAAAAATAAATTGTTAAATGCTCTTTCTAGGAAATTGTAACATAATTTTACTGAATATCCATGTTTTCAAAATTTTAATGTGACCTAAACGTAATACAGTGCATTTTTTATTAGAATTAAAGTGTTTTTTTTTTTTTTATTGAAATAAATAAAAAAAATAATGTGTAAACATGGATAATTGTGATTTTACCTCACTATTCACTAAAGGCAGCTAGAAAACTGACAGCTCGGATGTATTTTCCATAAGCTGGGTGAAGAGTCGAGGAATATAATGCACCTACACATTTACATATTGAATATTTCCTGTGCAATAGTTAACCTAGTTTTAAACCCTGTCCTATTAACAATTACACTGTTTATTTGTGTTTTCTAATACTGAAAACACTTCAAACATTAAGAAATCAAACAAAATATCAATTTATTAAAATATTATTTTAATTCACATAAATATTATATACCTCAAATATTTATAGCAGCACTCGGTAGATACATAGTGGGCAGTACCTACATAATTCAAGTTATAAGAAAAATAATAAATTTTACCCTTTTCATGCTTAATTATGTATTTTTGATCAGATTAGGTATTCGCATATCGATGGCTTAAAGTGTAATTTAGTAACTTTACTTTTGTGTGAAAATGACTAATTAAGTGATGCAATACAGTTCTATAAATCCATAAAATCAGGAAAGAAGAAAGGTGATGCAAAAGTCCGTACATTATCAAGATGTTAAAATGTATTATTATGTATGTATATAATAGATTATTTCAGGTTACTGACATGCATTGTCTTCAATATAATCTTAACGGAGACGTCTTCTACAAATTAAGGGTTAATGATATCTGGACAGCTTTGCCACACAGAAGAGATATCGGCATCAACATCGAACCAAGAACACTTGATACTTGAGCCAACCTATACATGAGAAGATTAAAGATAAAAACTCGAAAGTACAAGGACTTACAAGACTTGAATATTGCAATGCATAATGATCACCACAAGTTCTACAATAACCTTTCTCACAAATGACTTTCGTATTATGCAAATATGATTAGATTTATATTCCCAATTAGGTACTTAATTTTCACCTAATAAAGGATTTTTTGTTATATTTTACGTTAATTATTGTTTTTTTTTTCAAAAAATATTATTAGAGCCATATAGAGTTTAAGGTAACAACAACAATAAAACCAATAACTCCATTGAACAAAATTATTTTCAATTTTGATAACTCTTAAAACTGGCAGTAAAATATTAACCAATGGTGATATTTGTAATTAAATATATTCATGTGTTTTGAATTAATATACAACTCAGCAATTACGGTTTTCTTAATTTGTAAAAAAAATAAACAAACAAAAAGTTTTTCCCGCTTGAAAAGTTGTTAAAATTGAAGTTACCAAATTTCCACTTTAAGCCATCGATATGTAACTATATAATAAGTGTAAATGTACTTTTTAAATGTAGATTTGTAATTGTTTTGAATTGCAAGCATTTGTGATGATTATGTAAAAAAAAATGCAACAAATTTATGAGATTGTGAAGGTGGAATCAGCAAAAGCAGTTTAAATTAATTTATCAAAAAATTATTTTTTTAGAGAGAAGTAGATAATTACTTTAAGTGCACTTAATATGATGTCTCAGACTAGTCAGTCGCAAACTAAATCATGCATATACTAAGGAATACACAATATGCATTATGTTAAATCGTAATTAAATAATACCTAACTAATATTGTAGGTTATTCAATAACAATGTTAACGATCTTTGGACACTTTTCTTTAACAATTCCGATGTGTTCCGGCTCAATTTGATTACCTTTCAAATATAAGGTGTGTAGTTTTGGCAAAGCAGGAAAACCTCTCAATGAATCAAAGCAGTTATTATTCAGGTTCAGAATCTGAAAAAAGGGGATAAATTTATATAATATTGCATGCATGTCTGTTGGTATGTTTTCACTGTTCACTGTACAATTCTACTTCCCTTGACCAATCTATAATTTTTCTTTATTCCCCTTCCCCATTCCCGGCCTCCCTTTATCCTCACAATATACTCAAACGGGGATGCCATAGTCCAACTGCATGAAACAAATTTTATGCACATCAATACTATTTAGGTTTTGTGCAAAACAAATATTTGCAGTAAAAAATATTCAATTTCTTAGTTGACAAACATCTTTATATAATTTTACGGCATTTTAAAACGTGTCTTTAGGAATCTCGTGGGTTTTTCTAGAAATTCCTTTATTAATCTAAATAAAAAGTTTACCTGGCAGTTCTGCAAAACATACATCATCAGAAGGCTCTGGGAAGTTAGCTTATGACCACTAAGATCTATTTCAGAACAGGCACTCCAATACTGCAAGTGGTAAAGTGTAGAAAGTTCTACAGCTTTGCTTTTCTCATCTTCCTCAGCAAATTTCCCTTTGTTAATTTTCCCATTCTGGCATACACTTCCTTTGGAGGAAATATTCAAGGTGCCATCTTGCGCATAAATCTTTGTAGTAATTTGAACGCTTTGAATCCAAATCGATTAGTTTTTTTAAGATTTCATTGCAACTCTCATAGTTTTCAATGTGATCAATGGAATGTTTAATAATAGCTAGTGTGAGATGAGTCCCTGGAAAATACAGATGTAAAATAATATATTATAGTTTTTCTTACTAAGAAGAATTCACACTGTTCAGCTATAGTTTTAATTTGAAATATCATAAAATAAAGTAATATTGTTGTATATAATAATAAAAAATAATAAACATTAAAATGCATACATTTGCTATCAGGCTCCAGTTCAAGCAGCTGTTCACACGAATCTTGCTGTTTCTTCAACTCTTCAACAACTTGATTCCCATAGTTGTTTTTGAAATCTATTGGACATATACCAACGTATTCATCATCGTCAACAGTTCCTGAAGACCTTGTACAAACCACTCTCATACCATTCTCATGGAGTAATTGAACCTAAGAAAAAATATTAAAATACACAATAAGCATACATTTGTAAAACAATATGTATTATACTTCTTGCAAAAAATGTATATCTCACATGAAATTAATCTTTTGTACAATATACCTCAATTAAAAGATCAGTTTTGGAAAACAGCCGACTAATATTATCATTTTCATGTTCCAAAATCCACAAAACATCCTGTTTTAACCCCGATACTGGTTTCCATTCTCCTTTAACTACAATATCGTCAACCGTGATGGTGATATCACTCGTCAAAGTTGGGCTCGGCACGCTTTGGTTAAATGCAATAAACGACTTGGTCGGAGTGACCCTACAAACTGCCAGACTTTTTGATTTCGTCCCTCCCCCTGTAAACAAAATAATACATAAAATAGTTTTACTTTTTTCATTCTCGCTCCGATACCGAAGGAGTACAGTTGTTTATATTTGGTGACAAGTGTAATAAAAAGTATAGTTTACAACAATAACTAGCCCACCTGGGCGTCTATCCATCCAATATGGAACAAGAAATCATAAAAAACATTGTACATGCACATACAAAATATTGTAATGTATATGTATATAAATTTATAAGATTTAGAAATATTCTTAGACTAGAAAACCTAAAGCTTAAATTGAAATATTACATCCAACAACTTTAACAGTCCTTTATTGTTTTTTTGTTTTTTTCTTATTCTACAAACTTTGTGTTATCATTATTTACTAATGTTTACTACTACAACTAATTTTACACAACTACTTCGCATTTTTCTCTGCTGTATTGTAAAAAGTAAACATTATTTCATTATGTGATTTTATTATTTGAGCGAAACTCCCTCAGCAAACACAAGAACCATGTTTGTTTATGATGTGGAACAGCTATATGTTTACTTTATACTACACTGCATTAAATATTTAACAATTATTTATTTTTTAAATACTTAACTTATATAAAAATGAAAAAACTAAGTTATTAAGGTGCCTTTTTCGCAAATAACCAAGGCAGTTTAAAGATAAAATTATTTGTTTTTGAAAAAATATATACTTTACAGAACAGGTATTAAATTTGGTTATGGCAATGCAATTACATATTCAACTGAAATAATTTAAAAACTCACCTAAAAGCCACCTCTGATAAAACCATGCACTTGTATCGCTGGGGTCAGTGAATGCAGCATTGAGAACTAACTCTAATTCATCCCGGAGACGGACTTCTTCAATTGGCCTCACTCCTGAAAATCATCATATAAATACATATATTATATTACATCATACTGTCAAATCCACTAAAGAAATCATCTGTGTGGGCACGTTCATGTGCCCGAAGTAAGCTAAAGTTTTCTTTACTTCTGGGTGAATTAATCAAACATTTTCAAGAATCAAAATTCTTTCTTGAGCAGATAATCAATTTCATTGACATGTATGGGTCTTAGGAGTCGAAAGGTCTTATGTAAAATGTCAATATCAATTTTCTTTGAAATCGGTATAAATCACTTCTATCAGTTTATCTTTTCACTGATCAAATCACATACATATATACCTACCATCTTTGCCTGGATACAAGTTGGTCAACAATTTACTCCTATAATGCCAAGCTGAATAGTTAGAGAAGTTTTCATAAATCTTTTGAGTACTGTACTCAAACTCTTGGTCCTCGGGAATTTTGGAGCGGGAGACCACGTGACGGCGGTAATCCCAGCAATGAACTGAAATTTAAACAAAAATTGGTACCTATTTATTTTTTTAAATGTAAACACAATTTCAGAATATAAGGGTTACTCAACCAAATTTAGTTTGGAAACGCTGGTTTATTACTTGCTAGGATCTGACCTGCACTAAAAAAAAATGATTATAGTATGACATTGGAATTTAACCATTTGTATGGAATGCAATATTTTGGGTGTTTTTTTTTGTTTAAACTATGTACATACTTATGGGGACGCCCTGATAGCATCACTTAAATAGTGATACTAATGAGCAGTTTTAAAAATACTATGTATTTTGTATAAAAGTGATGCATTTTGTATATGATACTCATGGGTCTGCGTGGAAAATAGAAAAGATATACATTATTAGAATTACACACTAAGCTATTTTATTAGTTAATTATTAAGTTTTCGAAAATTTATGTTTTGATAGGGGCACCAAAAATATAACCCACGCCAGGCATTCTTTATGTGGGTATATATTATAGTAAGCACTTTTGTTCAGAAAGGTAACAAAATATTCATATCACAAAACAACAGACATTTTCACTCTTCAACAGTATTGTGGCTAGTCTAACATGTCGTCATTGTAGTATTGGTTTGAATTGTGTCAAATTAAGGCAAAATTAAGTTAGACTCATATTTGGAATCCTGGCATAGGAATCAACAGAGTCACCAATTTTGGTAGCTAAATATTGAGTATTTATTGAGATGTGAACAATAAATATTTGAATCAAGTACAAACAAGCTTTTTTAACGAGTATATCTGAGTAGGGATACAAAATAAAAATGAAATACGAATTATTATAACCCCGTGACAACTAACCGTTTTGATTTCAATGATTTTAATAATACCAAATTTTTTAAACTTTATTCCACTATTTTTTTATTTAAGACCTACGTTTTGATTGGAATACAAGTGTATTACACATACACTAACAGAATTATAACACTTCAAACATTCAAATGCGTTATTCTCGAAACTATGTAATGGTAACTTGGTTCAAACCAATACTACTATGACGATATGCAATACCTTTGATCAAAAAATCTTAAGAAAAATACCATAAACCTGTTGTTTCATACAAACGATTTCTGAATCTTTAAAATAGATTTGGCAAATTCTACTTACAATTCCTTTCATCCAGTTTCAAATATACATTGCAAAGTTTCAATTCCTCCGTCCAGTCTGGGTTCGGTCTCGTGTCTAAAACCCAAACTCTCTGTTGCCACGAACAATACGACTTGGGGTTAACTATCAAACAGTGCTTTGTTAGTTGCAGTTCAGAGTCCAGAAGTTTGGAGGATTTCTCTTCATCACCTTGACTGAAAGAAACATTTCTGTCTTCATCCACTAAAAGTAATGTAAGTAAAGTTATCTAACTGGTATACACCCAGCAAGGAGATGGTGTTATTTTGTATTTATTTGAATACCACACAAGAGTCCCAACTGCTCGGAGCTAGTGGGATTATAGCATCCCAACCGGGGTATGTTGTGAGGTTAAAGGCAGTGGCGAGGGAAATGATTTGGGAAAGAGGAAGGATGAAAAGCAACTAGCTATTCAGATCTGGTCAACACATTAAACACGGTTAAACCCATTTCAAGCAGCCTTTCGATTCTTAATGGTTATATTTCACCAGGGTGATACTGAGAATATCTACCACTTAATAATTAATATGTACCTGATTAAAAATAAGAGGATTTCTCTCCGATAATTCCACACAGTGTAAATATCTGGATTTGCTGACACCAGTTGTTCTGAAATCTTCAATGCTTCTTCATCATACTCTTTGTTAGACCTCTGAAAGTGATTTTCTAATTATTTATTGATCAGAAAATGTGTAACTTACAAATTGATATATTATGCAAATATTATCAATATAATATTTCACTGTGTGAATATTTCATGTTATGTCCTTACTTTTTTAAAGAGTAATCCTATTCCACTCTTAAAAACTATTACTTTCTTGACTTGCTCCTTTTCCTTCTTAATTTTCTCCTGTTCCGATGTCTGTACTTTCAATCTTCCGTGCTAAATAAACAAATATTCATTAATGACAAATTCGGTTTGTGGAAATGCATCGTTTCTATCTCTTCCTGTGTCTGTTTTACCTGACCATCACCGACTGTTGTGGCCTATTCACAATTGTGATATAAACTTTTAAGAAAACAATGTTTATTCCTCTAGCTATTTTGTTTATGCACATATATGTTTCGATTGTTTATCTTTTTTTTAAGAAAAAACGTTTGAAGTAAGAATTCCTTAGGGCATTGCTTTGTTCTGCTACATTTTGATTTGATATTGTAAAAATATGACATAATAATATTTACATAATTTTAATGAGTATAACAAATGTTATCTTTCACAAAACGGCGCTATACAAATTATCCAAATATTATTATTATTAATGAGTCTATAGTAATAAAACTGAAGCTGAAGTCTATTTAATGAAAATCAAAGCTGACATTATTGATTTTCCCACGAAAACGGCGCTATAAAATTTATCCATTTATTATTATTATTATGCACCTCAAATAAATATGTACAGAAGACAGCAGTGTTCACTGAAAACCCACGACAAACTATATTACTTTGAGTAGATGGAAGATCCCTTGTTTGTCACCGAAATCAAATCAATATGAATCATCATAACTCGCTGAGAAATAATAGGAAAATATTACTATTTGTGTAAAGATACCTAATTAACATTCTGATTATTTAGAGAAACGTCACGTACCATTGTGAAGATAGTCAAAATAACACAATTTTATTCTGCAACTTTACAAAAATGGTTTGACAACATGCGACAAAATGTTATCTGTAGCTAGCGTTGTGACAGTTTTGAAAGAACTAGCGTTGTGACAGTTTTGAAAGAACTGTTTCAAAGAAGTACTTCTTTTGACAGCAGTCCCAACTTCATTCATTTTTCATTGAACAAATACTTCAATTGAAGTTGGTTAAGTTGGTACTTCCGATTGAACAATCTATGGCATCTACTTCGAACTTCAATTTTTCATTCGTTCGAAAGACTGAAATATTGCATCATCCACAGTTCAATTGTTCATTCCCTTCTTCCTTCGATTTTAGTTCGAAGAATGAATGAAGCAATGAAGCAATGAAGTATCTTTTTAGTTATCCGTTCCCTCGCATGTACCCGTGACAGTTTCTTATGATTTCTGTGCTTGTTTTGTCTATAGGACTATATAATCTCTACCTAAAATTATGGATGGCCGTTCAACGAGAAAGTGAAATATGGGCTTATTTTAAGGAAGTTGGGGTTTACCAGGCCAAATGCAACTTTTGTTCTAAAGTTATATCCATAAAGGGAGGCAATGCCTGTAATATGAATCGTCATTTGCGCAATATTCACCCTATTGCTAAGCAAACTGTCAAACTGTGTACAGTAAGAAATATTCAAATTGTACTTCAAGTCCTGAAAAACGTTCACATCGCTCTTACAGAAACTGGAAATTTCGCAATTACTACATTTGCTTTTTGCAAATTCTCTGTAAGGCTATGCATACTTATTGTACATCATTCCTTTTAAGGCATGATACCGCCAACCAACAACAACTCAAACATATGGGCAGCTGTCATCGAGAAACAATAGACAAGAAACTAGTAATAGACAATTCATTAATACACACATAGAAGAAAGAAAGAAGTAGTTTTTCTACACGGTATAATTTTTGTTATACAATAATGGAGGAGTGGGTTATGTGGTTGGGAGAGCTGTCCCGAATAAAACTATTGAGAAAAAAACGTGACTATTATTTGGTACATTTATCGCTAGCAACCCCCCCCCCCCGACGGGGAATTCTGTGATTAATATGTTACTTCAATTGAAGGGTTCATCGTGAAAGGTTCATTTTGAAGAAGTATCAATTCGTGAAGCATTCACAAATCTGTGAAGCTTTTCCCATCGCTAGAAAGAACTGTTTCAAAGAAGTACTTCTTTTGACAGCAGTCCCAACTTCATTCATTTTTCATTGAACAAATACTTCAATTGAAGTTGGTTAAGTTGGTACTTCCGATTGAACAATCTATGGCATCTACTTCGAACTTCAATTTTTCATTCGTTCGAAAGACTGAAATATTGCATCATCCACAGTTCAATTGTTCATTCCCTTCTTCCTTCGATTTTAGTTCGAAGAATGAATGAAGCAATGAAGCAATGAAGTATCTTTTTAGTTATCCGTTCCCTCGCATGTACCCGTGACAGTTTCTTATGATTTCTGTGCTTGTTTTGTCTATAGGACTATATAATCTCACCTAAAAATTATGGATGGCCGTTCAACGAGAAAGTGAAATATGGGCTTATTTTAAGGAAGTTGGGGTTTACCAGGCCAAATGCAACTTTTTTTGTTCTAAAGTTATATCCATAAAGGGAGGCAATGCCTGTAATATGAATCGTCATTTGCGCAATATTCACCCTATTGCTAAGCAAACTGTCAAACTGTGTACAGTAAGAAATATTCAAATTGTACTTCAAGTCCTGAAAAACGTTCACATCGCTCTTACAGAAACTGGAAATTTCGCAATTACTACATTTGCTTTTTGCAAATTCTCTGTAAGGCTATGCATACTTATTGTACATCATTCCTTTTAAGGCATGATACCGCCAACAACAACTCAAACATATGGGCAGCTGTCATCGAGAAACAATAGACAAGAAACTAGTAATAGACAATTCATTAATACACACATAGAAGAAAGAAAGAAGTAGTTTTTCTACACGGTATAATTTTTTGATCGCTAGCAACCCCCCCCCGACGGGGAATTCTGTGATTAATATGTTACTTCAATTGAAGGGTTCATCGTGAAGGGTTCATTTTGAAGAAGTATCAATTCGTGAAGCATTCACAAATCTGTGAAGCTTTTCCCATCGCTATCTGTAGCGTTGTGACAGTTTTGAAAGAACTGTTTCAAAGAAGTACTTCTTTTGACAGCAGTCCTAACTTCATTCATTTTTCATTGAACAAATACTTCAATTGAAGTTGGTTGTTGGTACTTCCGATTGAACAATCTATGGCATCTACTTCGAACTTCAATTTTTCATTCGTTCGAAAGACTGAAATATTGCATCATCCACAGTTCATAGTTAAAAAACTTGAGTTATTTTTTGTCCGATATCTAGCAAAACATCATGGCCATATGTGCTATACTTGGTTGCTTCAATCGAAGTACAAAAGGACCAAAAACAAACAGTTTTCACACGTATGTACCATAAAATCGTCTTTTTAGTTAGATCTCAAATATTTAACATTCTAACCTACAAAACAACTAGTAACTTACACCAATATGTAATTAATCTTTGGACTATTCGTTCCAATATAATAAACTTCCGTTTGAAATGAGTTTTAGTGGATTCGTAATATTTTTAACTTGGAGATATTTACTAGCTGTCACATAAGAAACCATTACATGGGGAATCCCCATATTGTACGGCTTCTGAAAATATCCCGGTCTCTTTCTTTCTCATGATACTAACGCTAAATTGTTGGCAAACAGATAAAGACAGAATAGTGTTTATCTCTTAGTTATATTTATAATTTCGGTTACGTCCCCAGATTCAGGGCTATGCCAAAATTGAATATTATTATTTATTTAATTATTTTTAGATTTCCAAAGGATGAAAAAAAAGACGAGAAAATCTAATTTCTTTTTTCTTTGATTTAACAAATATGTTAATATGAATTCATACGTTTCATCTGGATTTTTATACCCTTAGCTTCTAGTTAATTGTTTTTTTTATATCTATTGATGTGCACATGCACTATTGTACCCATTTCTGAACCTGTTCTCTGATGATTTATGATAACGATCATGCATTTAGAATTCTTACTCCAAGGTTAAGAAAATGATTTAACATCTGTTATCACCGTACATTTTTTTTTTATTTTACTTTTGTTTGTAAACTATTTTGTTGATGGAACTGAAGTTCATTTTATAAGATGTATTATAAAATGTTCTGTACTAATAATTTAATTCGTTTATATTTTTATCTATAAATAAGATTTTAATAATCTTATTGATTAATGTATCTTTGAATAAACAAAAAAATATACAACATTCATTCTTTTTAATGATTTACAACTACCTACTCACAACAAAATACCTAATTTACTTAATTTGTGACAACCCTGTTAGTGATTTTACTCTGAGTTTAGGCCACACCCTTTGGTCATTGCTTGGTCAAAAAGTGCGGACGGCTTGAGATACGATTTGAATATTCTTACTGTACAGTACTCAGTTTGACAGTTTGTTAGCAATAGGCTGAATATTGCGCAAATGACGATTCATATTAAAGGCATTTCCCCCCTTTATGGATATAACTTCATAACAAAAGTTGCATTTGGCCTGGTAAACCTCATCTTCCTTAAAATAAACCCATATTTCACTTTGCTTTCTCGTTGAACGGCCAGTCATAATTTTAGGTAGAGATTGAAAGGTATGTTTGTAAGCTGAGATATTTTTAAAAGTTCAACAAAATAATTCGTTCACAATTCAAAATCACCAAAAAACACTCGGAAAACTAGTGTCGTATAGACAAAACAAGCAAAGAAATCATAAGCAAATGTCACGAGTACGTGCGAGGGAACGGATAACTAAAAAGATACTTCATTGCTTCATTCATTCTTCGAACTAAAATCGAAGGAAGAAGGGAATGAACAATTGAACTGTGGATGATGCAATATTTCAGTCTTTCGAACGAATGAAAAATTGAAGTTCGAAGTAGATGCCATAGATTGTTCAATCGGAAGTACCAACTTAACCAACTTCAATTGAAGTATGTGTTCATTGAAAAATGAATGAAGTTGGGACTGCTGTCAAAAGAAGTACTTCTTTGAAACAGTTCTTTCAAAACTGTCACAACGCTAGTTCGAAGAATGAATGAAGCAATGAAGTATCTTTTTAGATATCCGTTCCCTCGCACGTACTCGTGACATTTGCTTATGATTTCTTTGCTTGTTTTGTCTATACGACACTAGTTTTTCCGAGTGTTTTTTGGTGATTTTGAATTGTGAACGAATTATTTTGTTGAACTTTTAAAATATCTCAGCTTACAAACATACCTTTCAATCTCTACCTAAAATTATGACTGGCCGTTCAACGAGAAAGAAAAAAGTGAAATATGGGTTTATTTTAAGGAAGATGAGGTTTACCAGGCCAAATGCAACTTTTGTTCTGAAGTTATATCCATAAAGGGGGGAAATGCCTTTAATATGAATCGTCATTTGCGCAATATTCAGCCTATTGCTAACCAAACTGTCAAACTGAGTACTGTACAGTAAGAATATTCAAATCGTATCTCAAGCCCTGAAAGAAGTTTATATCGCTCTTACAGAAACTGGAAATTTTGCTAGTACTTCATTTGCTTTTGCAAGTTCCTTGTGCATACTCATTGTACATCATCCCTTTTAAGTCATGAAACAATTTCAATTCAAACCTTGAACACTCTTAAGATTCAAACAATTTTGACAGCTGTCATCCCGTAAACCATAGAAGAGAAACCAGTAAAAGACAATTCATCATCGTTTTTCTACAAGCTATAATTTTTGCCATAGAATAATGCACATACATACATCAATTTATGTGGTTGGGAGAGCTGCCCCGAAAATATTATTATTTAACCC